>BMAU01015466.1:0-148107 GCA_019973935.1 Trichonephila clavipes
AAGAGAAAGAACCTACGAATTTTTATTGAGGCGTACCACGGTATAAGGTCCTTTTCCAGTCTTCACCTTTTTCTCGGAATTTACGCAATGCAACAGTCGCTGATTCCTCGTTCATGTAAAACAGAGGTGTCCAAACCAAATGACCTTGCGGGCCACTTCGGAAAAACATTATCATCTCGCGAGTCCCACATGAAAATATGTTCCTTTATATCAGATTTGAAAACAAAAAACAAACAAAAAAAAACATTTATTGGAATAAAAATTTAAAACCGAATGAATTATTACTATTGTTTTCATTATTTTTCATGTATACAGACATAGATAATATAATAATGTTTATATAATGTAATAATGCAATGATCAAATAATGTTTAAAATATTACACTTGCCATTTTCTTGAAAATTACGGTGTTCCTTTTGAAATGATCTTTAGTTACTCATTGTTGAAATTTGATTGTGCTGTCATTCGCAAACGATTAAGTATACATTGCCCATTATCTTAACCGTCCTGAATATATATTTTTTTAAACTTTACAAAACATCTCTGACTGCCTCTTGCTTTTTTGGGCATTCTAAACAGAAAAGGAGGAGGAGAAATGAAAGTCGCGCACACAAAGAATCATGTACTATCCATAGTAAAGGATATGCATAATGCCATTCGGAATTTATTAAAAAAGTAATTTATTATAGAAAAATCAAATGTAACTGTTCAGTAGCACACACACAAAATTTTCAACGTGGGGGGGGGGAGGCTCGAAAGTCCACCATTTTGGCATCCTGCTCAATACACCGCCCAACATATTCTTGATTTTGTCGATTTTCGGGAACAAAAACAATACAAAATTAATTATTGAATAAATAATTAGCATTAATAATTAAAATTAATTGTTAATAACAAATACATAATTAAATTTTACGAAACATATGCATAGGATTATAACCAATCGAAAAAAAAATTAAGGGCTATGGGGGGTGTCCGGACCCCTGGGACACCCCCCTTGTGTGCGCCACTGTAACTGTTTGATAAAATATAAATCTATTTTTTAATCTAAAAGACATTTCTATTATCAAAAAGGATTTATTTTAAAACAAGAACAGGTAACAGACAAATACACTGAAGATTTATATATATAAATTTCCTCCAAATAGATTTCAAAATGAAAAAACTTTAAAAACCTGATATTTAAAAGTTTTTAAAAAATGTCGGTGGGCAGCAACTTACGTACTGGCGGGCCACATGTTGGACATCTCTGATGTAAAACATCTACACCAATAGAGCTTTGTCTTTCCTGCTTAGCATCCTTGTTCACTTATGCTGAATTCACACCAAGGCTGTCAGCGTCTAGCCAATCAGACTTCATCTCGCCCGAGATGAAGTCTTTGATTGGCTAGTCGCTGACAGCCTTGGTGTGAATTCAGCTTTAGTTGGCATGCAACGGAGATCTGGATCAAGAGCATCGGTGTTTATAATCGCCCATCTCGTTTGCATTTTTCCAACTAAGGCGCTCGTACCAGAGCAAAATGTCGGCTCTTTTTTGAATTATTTTTTTGACTCTCCCTAAACGGTTGGACCGATTTTGATGACATTTTTTGTGTCGGTTCAAATGGATCCGAGATGATTTAGATTAACGATTCGGTCCAATATCGCAATTAGTTAAAAAGATATTAATTAAAACGCATAATTTTTACCCCCTGTGTGCTGTTTATTCTGCTAATGCGCGGCAAAAAAAGAAAAAGAAAGGGGAGAATTTTCGAATATTTTTCGCCGTTTTTAAAATTGCACAATCTAATTGTTCTATCAAAATAAGACAAAAAATAATTACATAAAATATTCATTTCGCCACGATACGGCATATATCTTTATATATATATAATTCTTCTGTGCGCGTGTATGTTAAAACGGCTGGAACGATTTGGATATTTTTGTGTGGGTTCAAGTGGATTCGAGAATGATTTAAATATACAATTCGGTTCGATATCGCAATTAGTCAAAAATGCGCCAAAATTATGTAAGGGCGCGCGATTGTTCATAAAAAAATCGTGGGCAATATTCATGAGGCCACTATTTTGAGCGGCAAACTTCAAGGTGAAGTTGTACTTCTACCACAGATCCCAATTATTCTTTCAGAGTCATCTATCCATTCAAATGTTTGCAATTTCCATTTCACTTGGTATTTGCTATGACCATTAATCAGTCACAAGGTCAAACAATGACTATTTGTGGCTTAGATTTAGAAAACCCTTGCTTTTCATACGGCCAATTATATGTTGCATGTCCTAGGTTCGGCAAACCATCGAATTTGTTTGTTTATACCCCTCAAGGATTAACCAAAAACATCGTACATTCAATGGCGTTACGATAAATTTATTTTTCGTGCATTAAAAAAATATACCTCTGTTCTTAAAATAGCTCGAGTTTTATCTTTTTTACCCTAATCAAAACAAGTTTAAGTTTCTATTCAGAATAGGTTATATATTCAGCTTAGTTTATAGTAAATACATACTCACACACAATTGATAGGTCGAATTGTGGTAACTGTATTTGTGATGATGTCAGGTATCGTAATAACTTTCTTTATAAAAAATTTCATCAAAACGGTCCAGATTGTTACAATTTATTCAAAAAAGTTTGTAATTTCGGATTTAAGACGTGTGTACAGGACAACGTCTGTCGGGACCGCTAGTGTATAATAAATTTCATAGTTATTTTCTCTAAAGTAATACATGTATATTTTTTCTTTCCTTTCTTTTTATACATATAAAAAAGAAATATACAAAGCTGGATATTTTTTTATAGTGTCTATAAGTCTTTCTATGCTTATTAGTAAAATTTTAAAATTTTCTACGCGATTTTTACATTATTTTTTAATTTGTATTCAAAGCACATTTGATTTGAAATTTTTATGCACATAAATTACATATTTTGAATTTGCTTATGTACTATATCACACACAGTAATACTTCATGTAATAATTTATATATAAACATTTATGGAGAAATCTACATCATTTAAAATATTTCTCTTTTTAGGTCATGAAGAAACAGCTAAATATTTCAAAAATAAAACCAAACTTATTGAATGACATTTAATTTATTACTTTTCCGTTAACTTAATTCGAAGTTTAAATTAAAGAAGAGTATAATTTAATTTTCCTGAACAAAAAAAGTTTAGAACTTTCTTTATTATTAATATAGGAATTTATAAAAAAATTAAAACTGTAAATGCACAGATAAGGATGATGGCTGCTTTCTTTTGTTCAAAAGGCAAGATGTTGTATCATAAAAAATCGATTTACATTTAACAGCAGTTATAGCATAATTCACAAATAAAACATGATTTTACTGAAAAAATATGAGCTTGCAGCAAAATAAGTAAGTTAATTTAATAGTATGGGTCAATCACATTGACGTAGATAAATCTTTGTAAGTAGATGGTTGATAATTGATTCAAGTGAATAAATATAATTTTCTATTGTAAAAATGTCATGTGTTTGTTCTTTGCCTCAATTCAATCTTGGCGTCCAGGGTGGAATCCAGGGGATTCCCACAACTTTTTTTAAAAAAGGTTTTTTCCCCCTTGTAGAACTTTAAACTGCATAGGTTTGTAAATAAAGTAAGAGGATAACCATAAAAAACTATTTATTAAAAAAAATATTTTTTTAATATTAACCATGCCCAAGACACATTTTCAGATATAACCATAAAAATTATGGTGAATTCCAAAACAAGTAAAGAGAAGAGAGAGAAAAAAAGACTGTTTAATACAGTTGCTCCATGATAATTTTGCTTGTTAAGTTTTATACACAAAGGTTGCTAGGATTGCAAGTTTTTAACATGGAAGAAAGTTAGACACTCAATTTATTCTTATTTAACTCAATAACCATAATAAATGCTATTCAATAGTTAAAAAGTGCAGAACTGAAAAGTGTTTTGACTTAAGCATTTAATTTTAAATGATACCTCAATAGCTTACATTTTCAGTTTCCTAAAAAATATTTTTAATTGTAATATGTTACTATTGATATCAATTGAAATATTGGAAATTAATTTTAAATATGTATATTACTACCTGGAATTGTAGACCTATACGTCTACAATTACCCAAAAAAAATTTCAAGAAAATCTCAATTTTTAACTCAACTTCTATTATATTAAAATTTTATGAAATTGAAACAAGCATTTTTAATTGATGTTCATGAATGTAGATCCCTAGTTATGTAATATCCAATACTACTTGCCATTGTGAAATTCCTACCGAGGAATTTTATATCGAGGAAATTTGTTTTCTGCAATTCAAAAATATTATTTAAATGTGAACAAAAAGACCTTTTGTTCAGTTGTTGCACAATTTTGGCTGGTGAAAAATCTGAAACAGTGTTAAGTGTAATTATATTTTTAGAAAAGGAGTGATGCAATTTTTACAAGATTGAATAAAGTGTTAGTATTGATCTCATTGATGTAGAACAAACAGTATTACTAGCAATGAGTGACATGGAACTCAAAACAAGAGGAAATAATATGTAGAAAAAGGAAGAGCTACGTGAAGGAGCAATTAAAGTATTGAACCATATGTATAAGAAAAAGAAGGGAGAAGAATATTGCCCCAAAATCTGATTTATTTTAATAATTTTTTTAATTATTTTATTGCCTTATTAATCAAATACATACCAATATGCATATTTTAGTTAGGTATCTGATTCACAAAAATAATAAAAAAATATCTTTATAGAGAAAAAAAAAGAATGTTTCTTAAGTATTTTTAATCATTGTCACATCCACTGCATGCATTTACTAGTTCTGTATATGCTTAATAAAAAGCATATGTGTGTATAGATCTTTTTCATCATAAGTAATCATTCATCAGTAATGTAACAGGATTTATGTACTATATCTACATTCAAAAATAAATTTTTATTCAATCTAATATTTTTATACTTCTTTTCAAGAGTAGATAAATTTCATAATTAAAGAGAACCTTTTCAAAGGAGTACCTAATGCTAAATCTGACAAAAATTGTTGAAAATAAACTATCCCTTATAATCTTTTGATCAGTTCATTCAAAACTTTAAAGAGAAAGTCGCATCTAATTTTGTTTTAATTCATCATATGTTATGAAATATACAAGCATTTTGGAAAAATTCTGTTCTTGGATTATTTTGAAACATATTTAAATTAATTTAAGTGTATAATTTTAAATACCTAATACAGTTTCATTAGCACATATATATTTCTGCAAGCTATCATTTTTTCATACATTTGATTTATCATTAATATTAAAGTATAGTGCAAAGATAGAATATGGATATCTTTTTCCTTTCACATTTAGATAAGGAATAAAATTTACATCACGTCAGACGAAATATTGATTATATAAAAAAACATATCACTCACATGGATTTTAAATATTTAACTTTTTGTACTAAAAATTATAATTGCAAAGCCAGACACTCTCGTTGTCTTACATAGGCTTTGCCGACTGCAGCACCATACTGTGATTGGCTCCATATCTCTTTATATGCATGCCTGTACCAGTTTTTTTGGCTCTTCAGTGTAGTATATTCTAGAACTATAATCCTCTAACTCTATTAGGTATGTCAGTTCTTTTAAATAAACAGAATTCCCAATCTATGTAGAAATTTAATTTTCTTATGCTTATCCTTCTGTTTATTTTTGAAGCAATAATTTTTATACCCGGCGTATAATGCGCACCAGTAAATTTAAATCTTATTTTTTGAGTTAAATATGCACATTATATGCCAGATTTTATGGCAATATAAAATCTTTTTGAAGAAGTCTATCAACAGAATGATCAATTTTTTATTACTTTTATTGAATTATTAAAACATTTGAATCTTAAATTTACTTTGAACAATTTTAAAACAGCTGAATTAATTATATTTTTCATTGAGACACTACTTAATTTAACATTTCCTTGGTACTAAAAAATTAAACCACACTTTCTTTCTGCATAATAATTTTTATAGAGCAATATGTATACAATGGTACATATTTCAGAAAATTTTAAACACTATGTTCCACTTGTACAATATTGACTTGGGAAAGATTAATAGCCAGCAGTGTATTTTTATCATTGCTGAATTAGCAACAAATGATCATCAAATCTGTATTACGATACAAACATTTCTTTGTGTTAGTAATTCTTTTAAAAATTATAGATTCAATATAAGGCTTTTTAATTTAACTAAATGATCCATTTTATAGCAAAAATTCAAAAAAAAAATGAATAAAATTGAATTTTATTCAATATAAAATATAGATTTTAAGTTTATTTAAAAAAAAAGATTATAAATGGTTACTTGATGCTTTTTTTTATATCCGATTTCACATCTTCATGTCATCACTCTTCAGTTTTAAGCCGATACATTTTTGCATTTAAAACTACATAACCTTGAGTGTTTTCTTACTGTTTTGTTCATATAATCTTCTAATGTCAAGTTTATCTAAGTTTCACAACATTTAAAAACCATCCAAGTAGTGAAGATTTTTACTCTTCTTAAAAATATCTTCTTTCCAAGTGCCCTTAGAAATTCAAACAGAAACAAGGATCAATATCAACCCACTTTTAATAAATTAAGATTGAGGGATATAATTTTTACTACACAACACAAGTCCTTGTAAAATCAATTTTAAGGAATTATCAGTGTTTCCCAAAGTTGTCTATATAGACCCCCAGGCGTCTATGACAACCTGCAAGGGGTCCACGTCAGCAAAAAATAATTTGGGGGTCTACGATAAACCAGATCATACTTTAATCATACCTCTTATTGAACCAGATCATAACTTTAATTTTAAAAGGAAATTTAATTAAGTGGAAACCAGACTTACCGATTTAAGATATTTTATTTACTAAATTGAATGAAGTTAATTTGAAGTAAGGCGACAGCATAAATTTTATTAAAATGAAGACCACATTTCTGCCTTTCTTGCCAGAACTAAGCTAAAGGAGTTATAATGGACGTCCCAAATTTTCCCAGTTTCTCATTAGTCACAGACAATTCACCAGGTAAAAAACGTTTTAAACCACATTCAACATTTAAATGCCATTTTATAGATTTTGAAACTAGGTTTGAGAATGTTTTGACTATCGTAATACCACAGTAGGCAATGAATTCATATGGTTGCTTTGAAAAAAAAATGTCAGTTTACAAGAATTAGGCACTAACGAAGATCTTAAAGTAAAGTTTAGAAACAAATGTCAATAATTTTGACTTTAAAAAGATATACCTGTTATTTATTCTATATTATGCAATACCTTGAGAAAGCTTTCAATTGTTTTTCCAATGGACTAAATTCATGTGATGTCATAGTCACATGATAACTCAGTCACGTGTTTTCAGCCAATCAGTTCATAAATTAATTTGACGTCATAATTATATTATAAATGTAATCACACGTTTCCAGCCAATTAGTTCATGTGCTTCACTGTTGCCAACTTTTGCTTTTGGCAGAAACTTTCTTTTAAAAAGTAAATATTTGTCAACGATATAATAATGCACATAGTTGAACAAAATGCACTTAATTTAAAAGTATTCGTATAGTGTAAAGTTTTTTTTTAAATTTTGAAAACTGTTTGAAGAACTTTAACATGTGAACTCTTTTTACCCAATCATCAAATTTTAAATGTCATCTAAACTTTGCAAGTTGAAAAACTAATATGTGAATTTTTAATCAATGGGAAACGTGTGATTGTCGTTATCATGTGACCATCATGAATTTAGTCCATTGAGAAGGAGTTACAATGCGCTTGCCAATCTTCAAAAAGAAAGAAGAAAAGACTGGACACTATTAACCGAGGAGATATTTAAGGTTGAAACCTGACAAGATTGATGTCAAATGCTGAAAATTTTTCAAGGTATCCCCAAATTCATCCATCCCTCTCACTAAAGGATTTGTTTGTTGTTCAGTTATTTTATGTATTAATTAAATTTTAATTTAATTAATTAACATATTTTTTTAACTATTAAACACTACACTACAGTTAACAATTTTAATCTTTTAAAGGAAACAGCTCTATACCTGCTGTCAAAAACACATTTAAGTTGATGAATTTGCAAAAATTTAATATTAGGTAAGTACCCCAAACCGAAAAACCTGCCAAGGGGTCTATGAGGCAAAAAAGTTTGGGAACATCTGAATTATGATAAGAAAAAGAAAGAAAAAACTCAGAGCAACACAAGTTGTATTATTACAAATTATTTCTGCATTAATAAAAATGCAACCAAATTATACATTATGAAAGAAATGTATTAATTCCAAAACAGAGAATATTCACATAAAAATATATTTAGCACAAGTGCTTAATATATGCAAAAAGTCCATGAATACCTCTACTTGTCAACTAAAGATACGAGTAATAGAAACTCATTTGTGATTGATGATCTCCTAATTCCTTCAGTAGTATCCATACCTATGAGGTGAATAGGAGCGAGATCTTGAACGGGAATATCGATGTTTACTGTAGTAAGGTGAAGGGGAATGGTTTCGGTAGCTTGCATCTCTACGACCTGCAAATTTTGGACTAAAAATATGGAAAAAAAAAGAAATTAAGTAAAAAGTAATAACTTAAATAAAAGTATTTTAAAAAGCCATTTTATAGGTAAATTTTATTAATCTTAATGAGTAATATAAATGGAACCAATGATGGAAATTTTACATTAACACATCTTTAGACTCAATAAACTTTATTGTATTCAACTGAGTTTAACACCACACAATTTTTCACAGATCTTCACACATCTGTAGAAAAATAAGTCAGCTGATTTTACAGAGAAAAAAAAACTAATTTTCAATATTAAGTACAATAGAATAAGTATTTCACAATTCTATAAGCAGACAGGGAAAATAATTCCTTTTTGGTAACACACTTAAAAATCTAACACATTAAAAATAAATTGGAATAAAAAATTTTTTTAACTTTTTTTCTATCAGGTAGAACATATGCAAATTAGAAGAATAGTGTAACCTTAAAAATCCTTATTCTCAGTTATCAAAAATGGTTACAAAGCATTTGTGAATTTCACCAGCATATATAATTAACACTCTTCCATTTTTTTTATTTATAAAATGTTCATTACATTACCCAAACTATTATAAAGTTTTCTAATATAATCTAATTACAATATTAAAATTAAATTCTATTAAAAGTGTAATGAACTTTGCACAGGATATATTTTGTTACAGTTTTAAGTTATGGTTTAATAGCAACATAGTGGAAAGATTTCTTACAGAAAAACAACAAGCTAACTTTAAGGTATTAAGAGCCTGAAGGTATTTATAGATATATCCTTAAAGAAAAATATGAGACTAACAGTAATGATACAGAACACATTTTTCATTATTAGAAATTTAAGATAGAAAAAAAAAATTGATTACAAGTCTGATACTTAATTGATTACTTCTGATACTTTAATATGTAAAGCAAGTACAAGGTACTCCTTATAAAGCACATACAAATAATACAAATATATATTTTATTTTAGTTTTCTATATATTTCTCTAAATATTAAATAATTTTCATATAAACTTATCTAATTATTTTATAAGAATTTCAGTAAAAACTAACAAAAGCATGGGTTAAAAAAAAAAAGGTTGTATTCTACTTCTATTTGTTTTTCACTTTCCAAATACATAATTAAAATCAAAATAAAAACTTAATTGTCAAATAGAATTCCTCGAAAAATATTTTTGGATTTCATTGAATTTGAAATGGTAGCAACATATATAAACCTGAGCAACAAAACAAATTACCATATTTACTTGAATCTAAACCACACTATTTTTCCAGTGTTAATGCAATTGAAAATCGGATGTGACTTAGAATCACAGGCAAAAAAATTCTTTGGATGGGAAAATTTAAGTTTTCCATCATTTCAAAGGTAAAATGTAACCATTCATACTGGCCACTAGCATTAATGACTTATCACATTCCACGGTTTATCTTCAGTATTCAGTCTATTTTGAATTTTGCCGTCTGCTCGTATTTAGAAATTTTTTTTTTGTGTACATAGGCTTTCTTTTAATTACCTAAACATTACAGATATCAGTAATAGCACCAAGACAAGCTCAATATAATACAAGTATAAAAGGGAAGGCAATTTTATATGCAGATGAAAACAGAACCAGAGCAGCAGCCAGGAAATTTGTTATGGATGAAACAAATATATGTTGATGGTGTTAGCAACTATAGAAATGATTTTCTCTTGGAAATCTTAATCAAAATGATAGTATGGCTTAATTTGTATGTGAAGTTTGACCTAAAGCATTACCAGTTTCAATACAAATGCTGCAATGCCAGGCAAAAGAGACCGTTCATAAATTTTTAATTGAGAATAATTTCAAAGCATCAAGAGGCTGGTGTGAAAATTTTATGACTAAGGAAGAATTTTCTTTGAGATGGAAAACTTCAATCTGCTAAAAACTTCCTGCAAATTTTGAAGATAGACTCATGCAGTTTCAACGCCATGTTATAAGTTTATGAATAATATATGCGTGTGAATTCATGAACATTGGAAAAGCAGATGAAACCTCCCTGTACTTTGATACACCACAGAATTATACTGTAAATTCAAAAGTGAGAAAGACGTGAAAATCTTGATCACAGGATATGAAAGACAACGTATTACAGTAATACTGTGTGTTACAGCAGACCATAAATTCTCACCTTATTCAATTCTTAAGAGAAAATTAGTGCCCCAAAATGAAAATTTACCCAAAGACATAATCGCATGTGCTAAAAAAACCCAGCTGGATGACCTCTAAAATTATAGAAGATTGGGCTAATTTAGAGTGGAATAAAAGACCCGGAGAATACAAAAAATTATTTTAAAATATGTGTAGCCAATCAGAAATATTCTGTCAGAGAACAATAAAAGCATAAGTAAAATATATATTATTACGATTATCTATTATATCGCATTTTCAAAAAGAATGCAAGAGGTTTAGAATTGGTTGGTGATAGTGTATGTAGTTTATATTACAAAATTAAAAGATGAAAAATACTCATAATTACAGATAATAAAATAATTAAATAAACTTACATAGTAAAAAGGTACACATTTTGATTCCATTTGAATGTAAAAATAAATTACAAAATAAACTTCATTTTCTTTTAATAGAAAATTTTAAAATTTGCAATTAACTTCAAATTCTTAAAATTCAATAAAAACCTCAATTTAATGTAAAAAAATTACTGTAGAATGCCAATCAAAAAGCAGATAATCTAAGAAATGACCATGAAAAAATTGAGATTAAAAAAAAAATATAGCCAAAAATGTATTTTACATTTCTAGAAGAGGCTTGTAATGATTTGCTTGCATTTTGGAAGAATGTGACAGTGTTGGATGCCCGTATGACAAGTCTTCCATTTAAAAATCAACAAAATTGACTTAATTATTTTTTGAAAAATTTTACAGGAGAGAAAGTTATTAAGAATTTCTTGTTGCTTTACAACACTAAAAAACTGTAACTTAATTCTGAGATTCAGTACTATTCAATAGGTTATTGAAAAGAATCTCCCCCTCCCCCACCATTATATAAGCTAGGGCTTCAAATTCTATATCTACTCCTTTCAATTTCACAGACATACTTGCATATACAATTTTAACTGGAATTTCCAATTCATTCTGGACAATCTTGAGTCTGTAAAACATATATGTTTTAAAAACCAACACAGTTCAGTCACAAGTCTAGAGTTAAGAATCCTGAACATATATCAAAACAAACACAGGGGAGAATAGAAATGAAGTGAAGTAAAAGAATGGAATATTCATATTGACTAACTCTTAACAGCAAGGGGAAAGAGGTTAAAAAAAAAATAGGTTCTATTTTCCTAAATTTCTTTCAAGTAACAGGAATTCAACCCAGATTTTTGCATAAACAAGCAATTTCTCTCAGTTATCACAACAAAAAGAATTCTAATGGAACATCATGTACTCTTATGTTTTAATTTTTAAAAAAAATTCTCAAGGAAAAATTTAATTTTAACAAATGCAAAGAAATTAAAGACTACATATAGAACTTGTAACAATATATATATATATATGTATGTATGTATATTAATTGAGATATTCAAGAACATTCACATTTATTAAATGGTAAATTACGAATCAGAATACTAAGAGGATTCATATATTTTTACACAACAAATAATTAACACTATAAATATAAAAGAAAATTAAATTTTAAATTTATATACTTACTAAGTTGGTTTCCCCATATAAATTCCAGGTGTAGGAGTATGGGCTCTTTTAGTGATGGAAAAGTCAACACGTATTTTCCGCCCATCTATTTCCCGACCATCGCACCGATCTTTAGCCTAAGAAAAAAACAAAAATGCAGAGCTCATATTTAAAAGTTTTCCATGATAACAAAATACATAAAATAGCACTTAACAAATTAGGGGTTAAACTGAGTAAATATTAAAATACATACCGTTTTAGCATCCTTAGTGTCTTCAAAATACACAAAAGCAAATCCTCGAGATCGGCCACTCTGAAATGGGAAATGAAACAAAATAAGAAATCAATCAAAACAAGTTAGTAATGGATGATAAACTTTAAAAACAAATATAATATACCTGGGCATCATAGATTACTTGAATATCCTCAACAGGACCATACCTTCCAAACACTTCTTGTAGTTCTCTTTCTTGAGTATACAAACTCAATCCAAATACACCTAAGCATCTGCTAGGTTCTGGATTTTCCTGTTTTAAAATAAAGCATGATTCATTATTCAAGCATAGTAATGAAAATGAAATACACTATTTTAATAAAACTTACTCTGTTTCCCATATGCCTTCGGCGACTTGACATAGGGGATTGATTGTATCTTGAAGAATGTCCTTTGCTGGTACCATAGTCATCATAATATGATCGCCGTGGGCTGTATTAAAAAAACATATAAATGCTTCGAGTACAAAAAAATCATATAAATTTACATAAAAACAGACTGCTGATAATACTAGCATTTTAGGAATGATTATTTTACTATATTTATTCTTAGCACAAATAATTTTAAAATATAGGAAGTAGGAAGTTTTTTTAACATACTATCCATTACTGAATTACTTATTTAAAAACAGAGAAAGAATGGAACATACAGTTTAAAATAAAAATCGGGTAGAAAATGTCAATTTATACAGCAGAAGGTGAATTTGCCAGGTCCTCACCTTGAAAGTCTTTCCTAATTAAATACTAGACATGTACTAAAGTCCATGTATGTACTTTATTACTTGAGCTATTTGGAACATTAAAAGTGTTAAAACATGAACATCAAACCCTCTGGCTTTCTCCCACTAGAGGATGCTAGTTGCATCATATATAAACAAAAAATGCTCTTGAGTAATGAGGAGAGACATGCTCTCTAACGATCTTACATTTGTTAATTAGTGTGTTTGTTTTTATATGTAGTTAAGTATAATGCATTAATTGTAAAGAAAATGATTTTAATTAAATTGAATGCACCCGATAGCTCTTCTCGGGGACATCAGAAAAGGTAGGACAATTTTTTATTGCATTGAACTACCTAGTTTTTTTTAAAATTAAGTAAAAAACCAAAATAATTTTTATCAACCTGTATGCTCCAAAAATTTTTAACACAGCAACCATTCAATCAATATCTTAAGGTATGAAAAATTAATAAGAGTAAAAAAATTACACTTCTGACATTTTTTTTAAAGTTCTGTAAATAACTAACAAAAAGAAGAAAATATAGTGAACTTTTAAGAGAATATATAATTACCTTTTACTTCTGCTTCTAGAGCTGAAAAATGGAAAAATGAATCAATTTTTAAAAAATAAATCAGTGCAAATGCAATTTGCTAATTTTGGTAATATTTTAAAATATTTACTATCTTCTGTGCCTAGGACTGTGAGATCTAGATCTGCTGTGACGTCGATATCGATGGCCCCGAGAATGGCTCCTGTGAAGAAAAAAGTAAAGCTTATTTATACAATAATGCAATTTATGAGAAGTTATTAGCAAACACTGATATATTCAACATCAAAAACCAGCATAATTTTTCTGTAGTATTAATGTCAAAATAAGAGAAGGAAAAAGCGTAAAAATTAAAATATAACAAATTAACAACCTGAACTACAATTTTATGCATTTTGAAATTCTTAGTTTGAAAATATACGAATTTTTTTACAGTTCTTGATTTCATTGGATAAAGCAATAATTCTAAAATCAAATACAATTTTCAACTCTTGAAAAATTGAATACAGATCAGATATGAAGGTATTTAAAAACTGACTGATGATAATAATTGATTTTTGCATAAATAATGACAAGAGGTATAGGCAGAATTATCCCAAAAATTATTATAAAGTTAAACAAAAACTGCAGAACATCACATTTTGCACTCACAGGAAAAAAACACCATAAATAAATAAACAATTTTAATCATAAAACGTCTATGCTTATATTATCTTACTTAAGCTATTTTAACATTACCAGAATGCTCCAAAGAAAATTTTACTTTTCTTTATAAACACTTCCATGTTATCAATTAATATTTAAATGAAAAAAAAAAATGCCGAAAAATGGGATAATAGTAAGCAAAGAGTTGAAACGGATATTTCAAACACTTAATGAATTCCACCCCTTGAGCTTTCAATTTATTGCTTTATTTTTTAGAAGTAATTTTGAAATTTATACATACATTATTTAATAAAAAATTTGTTCAAATCAAATTTTATTTGATTACTGTTTGTTTTTTTTATTACTGCTGTACTCTACAGCAACATTAAGGCATTGGCGATGGGCCACCTATAATTTTAAGTCTTGATCAAGTGACAAGTATGACACCTGAGTTGGCACCCAAAATTAATTTGATACTTACCCCTTTTATAACAGTTTCTAAATTATGACACCTGAGTTGGCACCCTAAATTAATTTGATACTTACCCCTTTTATAACAGTTTCTAAATAAAACTTAGAACTATTTTTTTACTAATTATTTTAATTGAAAAATTAATTTAATAATATGTATAGAATCAAAACTCTAAATATTCAGTTATACAGAATTTGACAACACATTTTACTTTTTATAACCATGATTTCAAAGATCAGCCATTTTTCTTACTAGTACCTTATGTTAAGTTTTAGTATTTAAACATTGTTTTTAAAGCTCACTGCAGTTGTAGACTGAGTTTGGAGAGCTTATTTTAAAAAAGCTATTTTACACATAACTATTATTAACAAAATTTTCTCATTTCTATTCTTTACAGCTAAATTCACAATACATTAAACTAAATATTGTTTTACTCATTTTACATTCTTCACTTAACTTTTGAAATTGCATTTTTTACTACTCTGAGAGGTAAAAAAATTGTGAAATTTTGAATCCAAAATTAAAGAAACATTTTCATAAAAGAAAGTTATGTTGGTATATAAATGTTAATGCTTCCCTAATGTTATTTTAACAATAAATTGTGGCTTACAGCAATCAGCTTAAATCCTTCTTGGTCAGCATCACATGCTACCTTTTCAGCATTTTTGCACTTGTACAAGAGAAAAATTTCATCCTTGAAACTGAATTCATCACTACGTACACGTCTCTTTAAACTTAATGATTTTTTAAAATATATATATATTTCTGAATATTTCTACTAGACTACTTTTTTCATAACTATCATTATGATATTTACCACCATGAATTGAAAACAAAATCTTGAGCTGCTTCATGTTTTGAAATTTTTCATACACAGAGTTGTATCTGGTAGAATTTAAACTCATTCAAAATATTTTTGATATTCAATACCAACATTTTGTTTGACAAAGTAAGCAAAAAATTAATCTATAATAAATGAGTTCAGTTTTGTGATAGATGTGGTTTTGCACTCTGATGTCCAAGACAGATTTTACAGCTGTTTTAACAGATTTTCGAAAACATTTTTAATAAATTATTCCAAAATCTATTTAAACTAATTTCATTAATCATTGTTATGTAGATAATTATCTTCGAAATCCCTTAGCAGTAGAATTAATATATATATTATCAGTTTATTTTTTTAAAATTTAAAACTTAAGTGCAATGCAGGAAAAACTAGAGATCAGTGAATGGAAAATCATATATTTGACCGTTAATTGATCAAGAAAAAAACTGCTAACTGAATAAAATTTTTTTACATTTTTGAGTTAAGATAGAATACATATTAATTTTCTGCAATAGAAAAACTTTTTGAGGGATCAGAAATTTGAAAAAAAAAAACCCAACAGGGGAGAGGGGTAAACCTTTTTTCGAAGCAAAAAAATTTTCAAGAAAATAAATGCAATCAGGTTTTTAAAATGAGGTTGAAGAAGTGTTAGATAGAATCTTTTGGGTACGTGAAATAAAGCTGAAAATAAGACATGTAGTAGTCAATGAATCCATAAGTATGATTCATGGTTTAGTTGTAATAAGCTAACTTTGTTAGAAATATTAATGTTAACCCACCATATTATTAAAGAATTCCTATATAATACACATACTATGGCAGACAGGAGACAGTTTAGGCATGAAGATATTTTAGAATACATTGAGACAAATTCTAAACAAATTACAGGTAGGGGGGAAATTGAAGCCATGCATTTGAAAGTGGGTTTTTGGTGGAGAGGAAACAGGATTTTAGAAAAGTTATTTTGACTAGCTGTCCACAAAAGAATAAGGGAAATGTTGCTAGGTTTGATTAAGAAAAGGTAAGACAAGAGAATTTATTCAGATTATTAGATAGCATTTGAATCAATAAGTGAGTAAGGCTACAATAACTTACAGATACCCATCACCAATTTTTATATAAACATAATAGAAAGCATGTAAATGCATGTTAAAAATTCTCTTTGTCTGGTACCAATCTCAAATTCTATTCGACAACTTTTTTGATTTGGGCATCATGTAAGGGGAAAAAAAAGATTGCTTTACAAAATTTTAAGAAACAGTTTAAAGATAAAGCTTAGGAAAATTTTCAATGTAATTTGTTATTTCATATATAATCAAGTCTTTAAAAAGGCAACATACTCCTTTAAAACTGGCATTCTATATACAATTAAAAAACTGAAAAGCTACAATATTCTATACTGAATTCCTATATGTTTATGTAAAAAGAAAACAAAAAAATGGATGAATAAAAAACTCAGTTCATGAAAATCACATAAACACCAAGTTAATACATTAAGGAAAATGAAAAATTAACCTTACCTATACCATTAAAAATAAATTTAATATTGTGTATTTAATATTATAACAGCATGCAATTACAACAAAAATTTTTAAAGAATCTTTATCTGGGATACTGTACTTTTTCTATCTCTTCTGCGAAGTTCATTCCATATATACTCAATGGAATTCAAATCTGATGACTGAAGAGAGTAATTGGAATTGTCTAGGTACATAGTAAACAAGTCATGCTTCCAATCTTTGATGCATACTTCAGATTCCTGCTTTCAATAGATACTGCACATTATTTTACAACATCTTCAAGCATTTGAAATGTGATCTACACCTTCATTTTCCCAGTACCAGTACCAGCAGTTGACATTGACCCCCAAACCAAGTGTGTGACTCATTCTTCACCGTACTTCAATATAGGAATGAGATTCTTCATTATTGCACCTCCTAATTCTACCATGTCCTTCACTTCTGAAAGCATTATATATACTCTCATTGTTAAAAAGAACATTTTTCCAAATACAAAAATTTTTATGCATATATTCACAAGCAAAAATAAGCCTTTTTCTTTGGTCTGACATAAACACATACATTCTTTCTTTTAAATCAACATTAAGGATGTAAATAACTTAAAGCGTACTCAAGATTCATTCTTTTAATAATGACATGTGAAGTTTTTTGTATGTGCTTAAATAGAGTGAAATTGTGTACTCCCAAAATAATTCTTCTACAAAAGCATTCTCATGCATGTAGATCTTCGAGATATGAAAAGTTTATTTGCATATTTTGGAGAGGTAATTTGATTTTTCAATTTCTACTATTAGTTCACAATCTCCCTATATATATATATTGTTCAAAATTTCAATTGTTAATAAAATACTTTTTATTCATCCACTCAAGCTCAAATACATTTTTTTAAACTTGCAATGGATGACACTAGATGTTAATACAGTTTTTTCAAATATTAATTCATAAAATAAATTTTAATTAATTAATTATAGTTTAAGAGATATATTTCAGTTGATATTATTCTAGATCAAGGGTGGCCAATCCAAATGACCTTGCAGGCCACTTCGGAAGAACTTTACAATCCTGCAAGCCGCATATAATAATATAGCTTTATATTAGATCTGGATCCATTACAAACATTTGTTGGAGTGAAAATTTAAAACAGACTGATATATTATTATTGTCTTCATTGTTTCTCATGTATGCAAACATAGATAGTATAATAATAATGCAATGATCAAACATTGTTTAATTTATTTAATTAGTGAGATATCTGTTTCTCAACTCTTTCAAATAATTTTTGCAAAGTCGATCTCAATGCATGTAGATTTGCGTATCGTAATTGACATTGCAGATTTTCGTGCGTTAAGTTTGAGCATGATTTACGTTTGATAAATTTCAATTTAGAAAAAAAAAAGAGATTCGCAGTAACAGAAGCAACGTGATAAAATAATAACAGTTATGGGATTTATTTTTTACAAAAAAAAAGAAAACTCTTTAAACAAAAAATATTGTACAAAAGAATCGAATTTTGTACAGTTGTAAAGAATCTCGCAGGCCACAAAATTATTCAAGGCAGACCGCAGGTTGGACACCCCTGTTCTAGATTGTAGCACCATTGGATGAAACAGCTTTTTTTGTTAAATTTGTGATGAAGATTTAACTTAACCTAAATAATCATATGCTAGTTTGACATCAGCATTACTTTTACACTGGTTTTAAGATAAATTTTTACCTATTACATTCAACGTTTATTAAAAAATTTAAATACAAATTCAATGTGGTTAAAAATATGTGTTAATTTATAAGGTGTTTTGTCACTTAATATGGCGATTTTGTCATATGTGTAAACATATTTATATTAACTGTAATTATTTGATAAAAAGTAACTAAAATAATTTTTTTGTCGGCATAAGTAGGAATTGACTTAAATTTTTTTTTTTATATTGCTAGTTCTCACTTAATTTTATAAAATATTGTTTAATTCATAAAATGTAATTTTGCTGTAAATAAACTTTTAATTTATAGTAAATTTTTATTGTGTTTATTTCATTGAGTTACTTTTTGTTTGTTTGGCAATTAAAAGAAATAGAACAATATGTCATTTCACAGGCTTAAGTTATTGTGCTAGTTTTTGTTTTTCTTGTGTTTTCCTATGTAGCATTTTGAAATTACGCATAACAGAGTTTTCCATCCTCTATGAATAGTGATAGCTAATTAGGCCTAAGATGTAATTGTTTAGATTTTTTTGCTTATATTAAGTGCTATTTCCTTGATTTTTGAGGTTTTTATGCCTAAGATTGAATTTAGTGATCAAATGCTTAGATTGAATTTAATGATTTTCATCCAATATGCCTACATGCTAAACATGGTATACCTAAATAAAAAATTTGGAATGAAAAAAAAAAAAACTTCACCCCTAAAAAAAGGCAACCACCAGATGTATAGAGAAGGTTCCATAAGAACAATGGTAAAAATTATATTCAATGAAGATTTTTATACATTTGGCTATACAAATTTAAACATTAATAGCATATCTAAATAGATATGTTTTCGTATTGACATACTAGTGTCACTACAGCTAAATTTGTGTCATGCGAGTCATACCATTTTCCATCAAAATATGAGAGAGAATGATTGGTTATTTTTCAAATAAAACATATAAGAATCTCTTCTTTCCGCAGCTCTTTTTTGTTACAATATCATGGGGTGATTCATGTGGTGCACTTTTGGCAACAGTGGTGTTAATATGCAAGCACTAATACTTTTTTTGATGAATTATGTTTAGTGATCAGATATTTTAATACATTATTTATATTAAAAAGGTAACAGAAAATAGTTATTGAAAATAATCAGAATAAATTTATTCGAGAAAATCAACATGGTTCTTCTCATTTAAAAAAAAAAGAATCCACACTTAAAAATGATCTTACCGCAGAAATTTAATAGGCACTTCAATAAAATCCTGTGGACCCAGAAAAAAGGTACAACTCCAATAAAGTCTACATCATTCATTACAGCAGACAAAAATCCCCAGTTTTATTCCTGAATTGGAACCTTCCATTGTGAATCCAATCTTACTTAAATTCTCATTACATGAAATTCAATTCAATTATTGATGGAATATCACATCATTTGGCAAAAATGGTCCAAACGAGCAGTTCTTAAATTTTCGATCACCACAGCCACCCTTTATGTATTAGCCTGATGTTGTGGACCCCCATGATTTTTAACACCCCTTCCTGACTTCCAACACATTACAGAGTGATTTAAAGATTACTCAGTTATGAGACTGCTTCTGCTACTTATACAGACTTTTTAAAACTTCTTTTTTTTCTTTAAGAAAACAGTAAGCATTGAATTTAAAATATTATGTTGTGATAATGGCTATGTAGTTGTAACCAATAAACAAATTTGAATTAATATTCTTGATCAAAATACCTGTTTTTCATTGGGGGCAATTCAGTGACCTAGTTTAGAATAGAACATCTATCAAATTTTTGACAAGGCCTTTCACAATCTGTGAAAGAAGGAAATCTTAACATTAAATGACACTTCTTTGCTGAACCCCTAGAAAGGCATTGGGGCATTGGCCCGGGACCAGTTTAAGAACAATTGATCCAAACGCTTTTTGATGTATACTGTCAATTGTACAAAACGAAAAAAAACTCAAAGCATTCCAAATGGGAGTAACAAATAAGGGATGAAAAATTACCTAGATCTTGAGTAGGACCTATGTCTGTGGAAAGAAGGAGACCTTGACCTGCTTCTGCTCAGACTTCTTTCTTCTTTAATCTGATGTGGTGGAGAACCTCCCGGTGATGGAGTTTTCTCTTCTAAAGACTCACGGTCTGAGCTGTTTCGAACATTTGAGAAATTCTAAAAAATTAGATCATTTAAAAAACATCAATATTAGTAAAAAAATTGGGTAATTTAAATTTAAAAAGTAATACACTTTTCCCTCAAATTTGATAAAATCCTTCATTAACCCACCATAAAAACAAAAATGGAGCCATTCTAATACAAAATACATTCATGTTGACTTATGAAATAACATTTCAAAAATGATGAATTTCATTAAAACAATAAAATATACTGATGTAGTTAAGTGTATTTGTTAATGTAATCAGTATTGGTGGCAGAGAAAACCAGAACAAAGAATACTTGCAAGAATCTTCCGTATTGCATTTTTTGCCTCCTTTGGATGTGATAAAAGTTATATTTAAATATCATTCATGCACTGCTGTGTTACCTCTTTCCTTCAATAAAGAAAACACAAAATCATCCACCTTGTGTGCAAACTGTAATAACATATGAAAAACTATAGGAAAGGTACCAGGGCCTAAATGGTGATATTTTCCACTGCAGAAATTTGGTGCATTAGTCACAACTTTTTTTAAATGTCACAGTACAGTGGGCTAAAGTACGATGAAGCAAAAGCCATATATAGTTTTTATATTGAAATTGTAGTAATTAGTCTTTATTTAAAGGGGGAAATACATAAAGTCAACAGGAACATTCTTTTAGAAAAATCCCATATTGCAAATCTATTGACTCGTTTTTGATCAGACATGAATAAAATGATGTACTGTGTCTGTACACAAATAAAAAATGCAGCAATACTACTCTTTAATAATATCGAATGAAATTTATTGCAGCGTAAATATTCCATTTTTGAAGGCTTGGACATTATCGCTTTAGAAAATATACAAATCCATTTTAAAGTTCTCTTCGTCGCAATACACCCTAAAAACTAAGCAGTTGAAGTTTGACTTTTTATAAAAAAAATATTAGATTCGCGGAAGTTGATATTTTCTTCTGAAAACGAACAATCGAATTCTGTTGCTACCATTTTTGGAACCAAGAAGTTGATTTCAAACGAGAAAGATTATCAAGTTATTGTAAAAAAGATTTTTAAAAAAATGGGTAACAAGATTTGAATTAAGTTTGAATTTATAATCAGATTTGCAATACATGTTTATTTAACCTAAAAAAATTTAGAAAACCAAGTTCTGACTTACCTCCATTTCTTTGTAAAACATCATAGACTCGGATTGTACATATCTCAAACATACGAAACACTGCAATCGTTAAAGACAGAGCCGATTTTGCTCGAAGAGGAGATACGAAAGCAAAGCGATTTTGCGCGAAAACTTAGTGCGGAACCAAGACATTCTTTCAGCTGTTAACATAAAATAACACGATACATAAATCTACGTATCTAAGCGAAATGGTCAAAAAGTCAGTGGTAAAATCTTAGCTAATACCTGTATTGATTTAATTTTTACCAGCAATCTCGATGTATTCTGTATGCCATTTGTGTCACACTTTTCGTATCTAATAAACACTGGCGCAGTTAGCTCTGAGGAGGCCCCGTATCAAAATTCCTCCGGGCCCATATTAGTGGGACTATAGTTGTACAGGTTGTGGGCCCTGTAGCTTAGGGGACCCGTATCATTGATACGGCTGATAACGCGGTAGCTACGCCTCTGCTAATAAAGTAATTTTATAACACAGTAATTATTTATTTACTAGATTTTTTTCCCTGAACCCGTTGAAAGGAAGTAGTTGCCATCATAAAAAAAACCCGGAGGTCTTCGTGTTCAAATATGATTATGACTCATAAATAATAACATTTTTTTATAAAAAAAATTTTCCATTACGCGACGTATTCACATGCAAAACACGGCTCTGTCCATGACACAGCCACACTCTCTTTTTTGAAGTGAAACTTCATAGCGCTCGAGAGTAAATAAGAAATTTGCCCAGTTTTGCGTAACTGTGAAAAAGCGAACGCAAGTAGTCTCCTCGCCTTCCTCCCATCCCCCCGAATCGTCACCCTGATGACAGGATAGCGAGTTGGGAGGAAATGGTGGAGCGGGGATGCAACGTGCCTTGCGTCATATCGGTGTAAAAGTTGGAGGATTGCTCACCTCCAATTGGTCAACTTGCCCACCTTCCTATAGGGGGTCCTTTCCCTCCAGACCCGGGAACATCTATCAATGGTTGTATGACATACAGTGACATTACGGTGTAGACAAAATAGCTCTCGCAGTCAAAGCATGCTTTTTTAAAAATATTTTCTTAGACTGTTTGCTACATAACGATGTTTTCGGCGGCTAATTTTCTTTTTTGACTTTTATTTGCGTTGAATTATTATATTAATTCTAGTCAGAATGCCTAAATCAAATGCACAAAGAGGAAAAGTACTTCGTGAAAAAAAGAAAAAAGAAAAACTAGCAGCAAGTCCAGTCGAAAAAGTGACAAGAAAAAAACAAACAAAAAAGCCAAAAAAATATTGCAAATTTATTAAGCGCTACTGCGGAATCTCCATTAGAGTACATGAGAGAATATCGAGCACGGAAAAAAAACACTGCAAAATACTCTCTAAATGCTCAGTTTAAGGGATGGAAAGGCTATTGAGACTCTTCTAATGACTGCACAGATTAATACGGACTTAGTGAACCACCTTGTGTCATTAACTGTGCGTGTTGGAACTGATGCATGTAATTCAATAATAAATTCTATCTCTTACGTTACAAAGACTATGATTCCCATAAAAATGATCAGAAATATTTTCAAAAGTGATTCATTGATAATCGTTCAATGGACTCGATTCACCTGACGTCGTCACATGTCATCGCCCAGCGCGGATATCAACAAATAGCCATGTGCTTCCTTCGACTGAGTATTTAGCCGCCATTTTCGGATTTGCACATCTTCTGTCGAGCAGCAAAATGAGATACTGCAGCGCATTAAATTGTCGTAATGCAAAAGGAAAGTCTGACTGTAGGTCAAAAACCTTTTTTCGTTTCCGCTAAAGGATCCATGTTTGTTAAAAAAGTGGTTGCAAAACTTGGGCAGAAAAAATTTCAAAACGACTAAGTATTCCTCAGTATGTTCCGAACATTTTGAAGAAGCATGCTTTTTGTACCAGACTTTCACTAACAGAAGACAATTGAAACCGAATTCAGTGCCCACAAAATTCTGTTTTTTCGAGCCACCATGTAATCAAATTTTGCAGAGAAGGAATAAATCTTCAATGTCACAGAAATTAAAAATGTTCCAAAAGACATTTCGACTGAAATGTGTGATTACTTTTTATTTCATTTTCAATATTTTTTGTTTTTATCAAATACGCCGACGATATTTCAAGTTTCAAAAAGTGATATATTTTCTGAGCATTTCGAATTCGAAGAATTTTAATTTTGCAAACGTAAAGAAACACACAGATTAGGGTACCACTTCTGTTATCTATTCTGGATGCTCTGTAACTGGTGAGTAAGTATGCAGTTGATCACCATTGTTTTTTTTTGTCATTTTAAGATTATTTTCAATAATAACTATGGAGAAGTTCTACTTTGTAAACAACAACATTGACCTGGAGCCCAACAATACTTCCGGTGTAATGTTCAGTATCTTTGCAAAAATACCTAGTAAACTTTTTTTTTTGTTTCATATTATTTAGAATATAATTAGATACACTGCATGTACTTATTTTTACATATAAAACTTCATTATAGATATAGTATTACATTTTTTTCCCTATTTAACTAAAGAAAAATAGCTATAAATATGTGAAAAGTACTTATTTTCATTTTGTTAATTTTTGGCTGGTTTAAGATTAATCAGTGTGTTTAATTTCTGAATTGCATGCACATATTTCACCTTAATAACTTTTTATAGTGAAAAATATTGATAAACACATAGAAAATGCATTTAAGTACCTTCTTTATTCTTACTTTACTGTTGAATTAGTTAGTATATTTAATTGCTGAGAGAACTGTCTCATCCACATCAAATCCAAATTCTTTCTTGTACTTAAAAAACTAATTATTGAAAAATTTTCATTTCAATTTTGTTTAATTTTATGCAAATAAAGATTAATTATGCTAATTAAGCTTAGCAATAATTTTTAATAGTTATTTAATCAGTATTCTAAATCTATAATATGTATTGTATTTTATAAATTATATCATGTTTAGAAAAATAACAATATATGCATATTAATATCTTAATTTATATGATTTGTAGATAATGTCGAGTGATTATAAGGCATTGGAAACAATATCAAAGGCTAGATATGATGAAAAATCAACATGCAATGGGAACAAACTTTCCGATCCATTTGTTCAGAGAGACAACAAAACATGTATATAATGAAAAGCTATTGTTTCCAATCACTTTTGGAGACATTTATATGCACTTTGTGGAAAAAGAATGTACTTATACCAGGGGGAATAGACTAAAAAAAAATTAAATTCATTCCTGTATATTGTAATTTAAATATGTATATAATTTTGTACAGTCAAAATTCCCTCACGAGGGGCTGCTAAGAGAGGAAATCACTGCAAAGTAGCAAGTTTAGGTAGTGATTATGAGAAGCACAGACTTAATAGTGTCAATGAACCTGCTCTCTTGTACTTTTAAAGAATATTAGTTGCATGTAACTAAATTCATTAGTTTTGTAATGCTGGCCTTAGTCATGGAATTCTGTCAATGACAGATTTTTTTATAAAAGATTTTTACAAACTGCTTAGAAAGTTTATATGTACATATAAATAGATTTCTAGACATAAAATGAAATAAAAACATTTTTAAATTTTATTTGGTCATCTTCCTAAATAAGACAAAGATAAATACACTGTTAATTGCAATAAATTAAGGTTATATAATATTAATTTACGACCATTTTGAACAATACAATGACATTATTTGCATAAATTGGAATAATATGTTTTTTATTTGTAAGTATTTGAAGTATAAAGTGATTATTTGTCAAGTCTGAATATCCACTTAACAGTGGACCTTCCATTTTTGTGATGAGTAGTCTTCTGCAATCTTGACCATAGGAAATTTAAAAAATTGCTTACTTGCCATTGTTTTGAACTAATCAGTGTTTATTTACTATTTAAACTACATATTTTTCTATTTGTAATTGTTTGAATTACATACTGTTTACTTGTAATTATTTGAATTACACACTGCTTATTTTCAGTGGTAGGGTTACACAAAGGTAGGATTTAGAAGC
Source organism: Trichonephila clavipes (assembly GCA_019973935.1). NCBI lineage: Eukaryota > Metazoa > Arthropoda > Arachnida > Araneae > Nephilidae > Trichonephila > Trichonephila clavipes. The sequence goes on from BMAU01015466.1 coordinate 26,211, forward strand.
TCAAGTATCTCCCATAGAACCAAAAAAATTTTAATTTTTAGCACAAATATTACACCTAGATGCTTTCCTCAACATTTTTTTAGAAATATAACTTCTCCCATGAAAGTAGTGTGTGTACTCCACTGTTTATTTTTATTTATAATTTTATTTATTTGAATTATACAATTCTTTGAATTGCACAAAGTTAATATGTGGTTACTTCAAGCAGTGCTTATTGTAACAATTTAAATAGCTTAGTGTTGATCTGCATAAAGTTTTTATTTGCAATTATTTGAATAGCACATTAATTCTTACTTTGTAGCCAAGATGTAGTTTGCATTATGATATCACATTTCTATGTTGAAGTTCCTTTGTTTTGAAATATTCTAATTATATCAATGCTAATTATGTCAACCCATTGATATATTTTGGTAAAATTAAGGATTGGTATGTCTACACACATGTACACAATAGATTACTAGAAATTTTATTTGAAATTTTCATCGTAACAGTATTTCAAATTTTTAATTTGGTTACGATAGTTTTTCAAGAAACATTTAAATTATTAGACACTTTTCCTTACAAAGAAAACTGTTTTGGAAACAATGCCAAAATTTTTTTTTGTTTGAGAATAAAGGTTATAGTGTGATCATTGACTATACAGAATTTCCAATTAAAAAACCTAACCGTCCTTTACAGCAACAAAGAACATTTAGTCATTACAAAAATTGTAATAATTTAAATGGTATAATGTCTTCAGTGGCTATCTGCTTTGTATCACATTTACATTGTGGCAGAAGTTCAGACAAGGAACTTTTTCTTTAAAGTAAAAAAATGAATGAACTAAATGATGTTTTTATGGCTGATAAAGGGTTCTTAATTGAAGAAGAGTTAGACAAAATTGGTTGTAAATTAAAAAGCCCTCTTTTTTTTCAAAGATAAAATTCAATTTTATGATTCTGAAATTGTTAGTAACTGCAAATTGTCTGACAAGCGAGTTACTGTGGAAAGAGCTGTTTCAAGAATCAAACAATATAAATATTTTGATGGTGCTGTTCTATATGAAAGTTTACACAATGTTGACAGTTTATTTATTATAACATGTTTGTTGTGTTATTTTCATGACACTAACAAATGTAACACAAGAAAGCTCTTAATATAATGTTTCACTTTAACTATATACTTATTCTATGTATATATACAAACATTGAAACTAATTAATCGATAATTTAATTCCAAATATGGTAATAAATTCAGGCATTAAAATTTTCAGATTAAAATGTGTGTATAGTAAAACATAAATTTTTGTCCATATATAAAGTATAGAAGTCCTGTACATCCTTACATGATCAAAATAAAAAAAGCCATTTTTGAATCTAATTATCTTACAAAAAAATAAAAATTGCAACATATTTGTGTGGTATTTATGAACACAACATTTGTGTTTTTCAGAGTTTGAATGTGGTATAAACCTATCAAACAAATGTAGAAATTTTTTTACTATATATAACAAATATGCACATTTATTGGTTTTTGCACAATTTGAAAATTTATCACTATAGATTAGATTTATTTTTGCATAAATATAAAAGTCTGAAAAAAGACTCATGTATATTGATACTATCCTGCTTATAAGTCCTGAATGAATTTGTTGCATTGAGTTAGTTACAAGTATTGACTCAAGAAGGAGAACTTGGAGCAATTGTATATTTATCGAGAATTAGGATCATGAAACACAGTAATAATATAATTTTTTTAGGTTTACTTTTTAACTTTAAAGTACTAAAATATAGTACTACACACACACACACAATATATTATGGTATAGTTTGGTACATCATGAAAATATTCAGTTTTATCAGCAATACTAGAATTCAAAAGTCTAATTGCATTATCAGCTGAGGGTGATTTTTAGATGCATCATTTTCAATAGTGTTCCATCTCTTTGAAATATTGTTTCTCAACAAGAAAATATTAATGATAAAGCTTCTAAGTTATATAAACCATTTTTAAAACAGAAATTGGCCTTGAAATCAATCTTGATTAAATAACTATGAGAATTTAAAACATAATCGAGCAGAAATGCTTTTAGTAATGTTAACCGAAATAATTTGCAGCGACCTTACAGCTCAACATAACGACTCCAAAACTGAACTGAATTGATCTATTATTATTGTAGCGTGCCTGGTTCCATGTGTTGTAGTTCTTGAAAGCTTACCTCTTAATTGCTCATTTAATCTTTAAAGTTAATAAATGTTATTGTTATTTAATTCTACCGTGTTGTAGTGAAGAATGCCTAACCACGCAACGCGGCAGTGGTGACCCCTTTGGACTTAAATACACGTAAGCTATTCTGTTCTACTGGCGAATGCAATACAAATTCTTCTACTACGGATGATCAGTACGTAGCGAAAGATTTTTTTTCTCCTTCTCCTCAAGGCCACTTGAAGCATCTGCTCGAGATTCGTTTCGCTTCCTGCTTATTCAACAATATGACTAGTGAAACCGTTGAAGTCGCTCGTATTGCGTTGTGGCTGCCGCCGTTTTGGAAATCCAACGTTCGTCTATGGATTGCGCAATGCGACCATGCATTCACATTCAGTGGTATCTCCAGTGATGATACTAAGTATTCTGCTTTGGTTGCGAACCTGATGCTGAAACTCTCTCCTACGTGTCGGACATTGTGTTAAGCCCTCCGAACAGTGACAAATATCACACTCTCTCGCAGCGGCTCATCACCCAATTTAGCGACTCGGAGACTAAAAATTAAGAAACTGCTTACTGACCTTCAGCTAGGAGATGAGAAGCCCAGCCATCTGTTGCGAAAAATGAAAGAGCTGTCTAATGGCCAACTCCAGGATGACTTTCTGCAAAGTTTGTGGCTTCAAAGAATGCCACCACATATCCAGACTGTTTTATCTGCATCCTCAGAGCCTTTGGATAAACTGGCTATCATCGCTGATAAGGTTTCTGAGGTTGTTGGTTCATCCTCAACTATCTGTGCTGCCACAACTGTTCCTCCACCATCCCAGTCATCTTCATGCATTGTTCAGCCAACCATGGACTCTCTCGCCAGGCAGATCCAAGAGCTGTCTCTACAAGTTGCTGAACTGACAAGAGAGCGCAATTCCTCTCGCCACGAACGATATAGTTCTGACCGCCGGAGATCACATTCACGCTCTAGGAGTGTCAATAGAGGAAGTGGCATATGCTACTATCATCGCCGTTATAAAGAGCAGGCCCGCAAGTGTGTTTCACCTTGTGCATTTGTGCAAAAAAAACGAGTAAGCTCTGTCGTAGCTGGAATGGCAGAGCCCTCAAAACATACCAGCCGGTTATTTTTATTAGACCGCAAGTCTGGCCAGAAATTCCTCATAGACTCTGGAAGTGAAATCTGTGTCATCCCACCCTCTCCAACTATGAATAAATCACCTCAGTCTAACTTCTCCTTATTTGCTGCTAATAATACCAAAATTCCAGCCTATGGTATGGTCCGTAAAGAACTGAACCTGGGTCTGAGGCGACCTTTTATCTGGACTTTCATAATTGCTGATGTATCATCTCCTATAATTGGTGCTGATTTTCTAAAGCACTTCAACCTTTTAATCGACCTTAAGAAAAAAGGTTGGTGGATGTGGAAACTTCTCTTTTCACTTCTTGTGTTTTTTCAAATATTGTACAGCCCTCAATCCTCACTGTAGATGCAAACATTAGTTTTAAAAACATCTTATCGGAATATCCAGACCTCAGCAACCCTTCTTTAATTTCCAAATCAGCATCACATGGCACAGTCCACCATATTATTACTACTGGCCCACCAGTCACTGCCAGGCCTAGAAGGCTACACCCTAAACTGTATGATGCAGTGAAGGTAGAATTTGAATTTCTTCTTGCTCAAGGCATTATTAGACCTTCCAAAAGTCCCTGGAGTTCTCCTCTTCATGTTGTGCCGAAATCTGACTCTACAGTTAGACCTGTTGGGGATTACAGGCAGCTGAATTCTGTTACTGAGTTCGACAGCTACCCCATGCCTTATTTGAATGACTTTGCTCATGCACTACATGGCAAGAGGATATTTTCCAAAATAGACATTTTTAAGGCATTCCACCAAATCCCTATAGCTGAGTGTGATATTCCTAAGACAGCTGTAACAACTCCATGGGGTCTTTACGAATATACCCATTTGTGTTTTGGCCCACAAGCCTTTATGCGATTCATGCATGAAGTACTAAGAGGACTTCCTTTTTGTTTTGTCTACTTGGATGATATTTTGTGTTACTCAGAAAATGCTGAGGAGCATCGTTCTCATTTAAGAACTATATTCCAAAGACTGAGCTCATATGGTTTAAAACTAAATATCTCTAAATGTGTATTTGGTGTGACTGAACTCATTTTCCTTGGCCACCTTATCACTCCTGATGACATTAAGCCATTGCCTGACAAAGTTCAAGCAGTTCTTGATTACAAACAACCAGAGACTGTTGGCTCTCTGAGAAAATTTTTAGGACTGTTAAATTTTTATAGACGTTTCTTGCCCAAAGCAGCTGAACAACAGTATCTTTTAAGTGAATTTTTAAAAGGTTCTAAAGGTAAGAAGGACTCAAAGCCTTTAAACTGGTCTTCTGAGGCAATTACAGCATTTCAGAGGTGTAAACAAGCTCTTGCTGATGCTGCACTTCTTGCTCATCCTGCACCTTCTGCCCCTGCTTGCTCTTCATGTGGACGCCTCTGATTATGCCATAGGAGGTGCACTTCACCAAGTTGTGGACTCTGAGCTACAGCCATTGGCTTTCTTTTTCTAGAAAACTTACTTCATCTGAAAAGTCTTACAGTGCCTACGACCGTGAACTCCTTTGCTATCTACTCGGCTATCCGACACTTTCGGTATATGCTGGAAGCTAGAGATTTCACAGTGTTTACTGACCACAAGCCCTCACTTATGCTTTTAGGCAAAAAAGTGACAAGTGTTCTCCACGGCAGATCCGTCAGCTGGATTTCATCTCTCAGTTCACCACAAATATTGTACACATTCCAGGATCTGACAATATTGCTGCTGATGTTCTCTCTCGTGTTTCTGCAATCACCTTCCCAAGTCAAATTGACTATGACTGTATTGCTGAGACACAACAGACTGATCAGGAGCTTCACACCCTAATAGCATCTGGAACTTCCTTGGAACTCAAAAAGGTAACTTTTCCCAATTCGTCTACTGAAATTATGTGTGATCTATCAACGGGCACAGCCAGACCCTGCATCCCAAAACAGCATCGCCAAGATGTTTTCTGCTATGCATAATTTATCCCATCCTGGCATACGTCGATCAGTGCATTTGATGAAGCAGCGTTTTGTTTGGCCATCAATCTCATCAGATGTAGCTAAGTGGACAAGACACTGCCTAGCTTGCCAAAAATCCAAAATTCATCGTCATACTAGATCACCTCTTTCATCATTTCAAGAACCTTCCCAACGTTTTGATCATGTTCATCTGGATCTCATTGGACCTCTACCTCCATCAAATGGCTACACCTATTGCCTGACAATGATTGACCGTTTTTCGAAATGGCCAGGGGCCCAACCTCTCAAAGACATAACTGCTGAGACTGTGACTGAGGCCTTCTTTTCCTCTTGGGTGTCTCGCTTTGGAACTCCTGCAATTCTCACAACCGACAGGGGCAGGCAGTTTGAGTCCTCGCTCTTCAAAGCTCTTAGCAAACTACTTGGTGTTCAGAAGTGTCGTACAACTGATACCACCCTCAAGCTAATGGGATGATCGAAGAATTGCACCGCCCATTGAAAAGTGCAATCAAATGCCATGCTACTGAGCGTTGGACAGAAGTACTCCCTATCATCTTACTAGGTCTACGAGCTTCTCTTAAAGAAGATATTCTGTGTACCCCAGCTGAATTAGTTTTTGGAACCACTATTCGACTGCCAGGGGAGATGTTTGACTCTTCCAAGCCAGACGATGATGTTGTGAATTTTGTTTCAAAACTTAAGTCTCAAATGCAATCACTTCACCCTAAACCACCAAAACACCATGGCAAACGTCCAGTTTTTATCCATCCAGGACTGTTGGAAGCAACACGTGTTTTTCTTCGCCGAGACATGTTACGTCGTCCACTTCAACAACCCTATGATGGCCCTTTCAAAGTCTTACAAAGGAAGGATAAAGTGTTTTTCCTTGACATCAATGGTAAACGGGTATCTGTATCTATTGATAGATGCAAACCTGCCTTCTTTCTTAACACTGAGGGCTTGCAACTACCTCAAACCAAGAATGAAACACCTGCTACTGTGGAACCTAATGCAACAGCTTCAACACCTGCTACTGTGGAATCTGATCCAACAGCTTCAACGCCTACCCAGCCATCTACACGTTCTGGTCGCAAAGTTCATCTTCCAACTAGGTATCGTTGACACTGGAAGGGGAGTATGCAGCGACCTTACAGCTCAACATAACGACTCCAAAACTGAACTGAATTGATCTATTATTATTGTAGCGTGCCTGGTTCCATGTGTTGTAGTTCTTGAAAGCTTACCTCTTAATTGCTCATTTAATCTTTAAAGTTAATAAATGTTATTGTTATTTAATTCTACCGTGTTGTAGTGAAGAATGCCTAACCACGCAACGCGGCAAATTAATCATTTCACACTGCAAGAGTCAATTGTGCTGAAAAATATTTTTCATTCAATTTAAGAGTGGAAAATTGATTTAAAATGAAACTGAAACCAAAACCTAAGCTGTAGCCTTAAAATAGTATGATTTGTACCAATACAGTGTGAAGCCTTTAAAGATATGTTATAAAATAATAATATTTGGCGCTTTGATAGTGTTAGTAATTATCACCTATAAATGTTTGAAAATTATTTTTTATAAATCATTGTCTCCTTAGTTGGAAAAAAAGAAATAGAAATGAATCATACTAAGATATGGGATTATTTTTAGGAATTGTTTGAAACAAACTATTACACTATAGGGAAACATCCCAAGTTATTTTCGAGAAAATTTTTGTTAGATAGCTAGTTTAAATTAGTAATTAAAATTTATTTAATATGCATTATTTATCAACATTTAATTTTAATATTACATGATTATAATACAAGTGAAACATATGAAAATTTTATTAACTAAGAAATTCATTGTAGTAATTTATAAAATGCTTTTATCATATTCTGTTGAAAGACTATCAGTGACATCCCTTCATTGTGTACTCATGAAGAGTATTTTTCTAAAATCTATGACAAAAGAGGGTTTTTTGTGTCAGTTTCAAACTTTATTTGATTTAATATGGATATATAAAGTTTAAACATTGTTATTGTATACTAATTTTTTTTAAACACAACTGTTCTATAAAAATTCCCAAGACATAGTAAGATGTTTTGAAGTATACCATGACTCTGTGATGAAATAACATTTGCCAGCTTTGATTGTCGGACTTTAATTAATAATTATCATTCATGAAGGTTTGAAATTTCTTTTAGAAATGACTGTCTTCAAAGATCAAAAAAGAAAATACTCTTAGTACAAGAAAGGAATCATGTTAATACATAATTTTTACAAATAATGACTAAATTTTATTGGATTATTCTTTATTACAAATTATTTCTTATGAGTTATTGAATTACATATAAATTGTCTAATAGATGTAAACCACACAAATATTTCCATACACTTTTAAAAAATAAATCAATGAACAATATTAAAAGTTTTGATATCCTAACAATAATACTGAAATGGATTTTCAAGAACAGCAAAAAGGAAAACTTTTTATATCAATATTAAAAAATAACAAATCAGGCTATTTTTTTTTTCATAATTACAAGAAGTTTTATGTAAAAAATATAATAAAATTTGCTAAGGAATAGGTTTGCTTACAAAGAACGAATGAATATATTTCAGCCGATCTGCTCTGAAACAAGACATTTTAGAATGTAAAAATATTGTTCGGAGTTCCAGGATTTAATGCTATCAATCCAAAAGAGCAAGGCAGTCTTCAGTAACGATGAAAATTTATTGTTTAGAATCCTTAGAAGTGCCAGATACAACTCTAAAAATACAAATAACTAATGTATTCCATTAGCAGTCACTCGTTCTATTCAACAGCAGAAGTATTAAATAATCGTTGGCTGACTTTTCAGTAGTCAAAACAATACTTTGTTTTGGCGAGCACCACGCCCTATTTAAGTCTGCTGGAATTTTTCTAAAGAATTCGTTTACATCAGAGACTGTGATATTAGTAGATTTCTTTTTAGAAGCATCAATATATGTTCGCCAGAAATGATGCCAACTTGGCTATGCTTCCATTGAATCGCCATTTTTATGTAACGAACGGAATTGCTTGCGATTTTAACATAAAATAAATACAACAGAAAGTAATATTAACGAATTACACATTCAGAACTAATTATTTACACCATTTTTAGCGTTCAGTGCACAAATTTGTAACAATATATACATATTAAGTAACAGCAACAAATAACTTGCAAAAAGAATAATATAGCTATACGAAGTAACAAAACAAAGTACGAAAGTGTTTTGCGTTAGGTGGGAAACAATTGAAAACAAATATCACTAGATCATGTCATATGAATTTAGTCCATTATAATATTTTACATTTTCAAATAAGTAATGTAAAAAAAAATTAAGACAATTCCTTATCAGGGTCAACAAAGAAACATTTTACTTAAGTTACTTTTTACTAAATATAAATTAGTATACACATATATGACGGAATCACAATATTAAGTGGCAAAAAAATTTTATTCAATAGCGCGTTGCATAATTATTTAAATCACAATGTGGCTGGCACTAATAAAAAAAGAATTTCTGAACCTAAAAGTATACAAAAACACGAAGCTTAAGAATAGAAGAATAAACTTATATCTAATACCATAACTAAAACTATATATATATATTTAGTCACGAAACAAAAACTGAAAAGACTAGAAAATATATTAAAAATATTTAACGTACTAAAAAGAATTTAAAGAATATAAAATAGCAAATTCGAAAGTTAGCGCACAACCAGAAGGGTAAAACGATCGGCTGTTATTGTTTACTTAAACGCACATGGAAAATCACGTGTCATCGGAATGATCGCAGCACCCTCTAGTGATGAATCGAGTCCATTGATAGGGGGGTTCAATTTATGATAGATTATGGTTTAGAGATGATTTGAGAACGTCTGTTGCTGAGCACAAAAAATATTTTACTAAGAATTAATTTAGAAGACACATTAAAGCATGCTACAATTGCCTACAAAGTTTAAATAGGAAAAGTATGCAAAATTTATCAAAATATAATGGTATTGTATACCCCGAAATTCCAGGACATCTTTCTACTTTGGATTTGGTATCAGAAATACTCATTTCGCCTCGAAAACCTTTCACGCAAATTAGGCGATTGAGACATGTGCTCGGTAAATTTGGAATATTAGGGTAAATAATCAATGTTCCAACGTCGTCAAAGAAGTTTCACTTCTATCGCGTGGCGTTTCACACACGATTTTTTTTCCTAGTCTACTTTTAAGTTCTGCCACATGCGTAACTGTAACTGTAACTTTATAAGATTCACGCGGTTATCGTTTGCTCGTTGGTTTTATCGCGGTTATCGTTTAGAAGTCGTTGTTTTAAACTGTTATTAACAAATTACAAAGCGTGTTATTGGTGGTAGTTTGTGCTTTTGTTTCGGGCAGGAAATAAACAGTCTGCACATTCAGTGCAACAGCGACAATTGCTGACAATAGTGGATTGCATCGTAATTAACCCTTTGTCTGTGATAAGTACGAGAAATGGAAGTGAGTGGTATTTTAATTTTTCTTTTTTAACTAAAGTAAAACTCTTAGTCTTCAACTTTAAACCAAAATTCTTTTATTGATATTCATTAAAAAAAACTACTTAAGTGACTGTTTAAGTTTCAGTTACTCAAAAATGATTGCACTAAAATTCGATTGGTTTTCGAAGGCCGCGCATGTTGTATTTCAGTGTACTAAAAATATCTTGGCATTAAGTTTTTACTGCTAATTTTTTAGAAGTTTTATAATTATAGGAAGAAAATAGTATATGTTCCTAAAGCTTTAAATGTAAGAAGAAAATAGTGGTACTTTCAAAAAATCCCTACCACAAGAGTTGTCGGTAGCGCTATTTGGACCCTCTAATTTTTTTGCGGAAAAACGCTTGGCGGGATTAGTGGCCAGTTCGACAATCCAACCATAAAAAAACGTGGTATCCATAATACGAAAATCCTGTGTTTTATGGGTGCTAATTTGTATCAGGTGTTACGCGCCAGGTAGCTATTTAGGTTCGCCAAGATGGGCGATGACATAATAATATGTTTACCTTTATCGTGTGGTAATGTTTTGCTAGATTCTATCATATTTAAATCTAAAAATCTTTGTACTTATTATAACATGATTTTAACTTGAAAATACCTATGATTATTATTTATGGGAATATTTTGTAAATAATTTAATGGAACAAGTTCTGATATAAAGACTTTGAAAAATCGCCAAAATTGTTTTTGGCGACTGAAGTCGCTAAGTAAGACATAGGGTTAAAAAATGTGTCGCCACTCCGAAATGACACAAAGCGCGGTAGGATTAAAAATGGTTTAAAAGGTTAATATTAATTTTACACATCAGTATGTGAAATAACATAAATTCTAAATTAATTAGGTATGTAAAATTTAAATCAGTCATTTAATAATGAAAGAATTGATAAGTAACTTAATACCTATTAAGAATTAATATCAACAGTTAAATATTAATTAACAAAAAACATAAAATTCTGGATTTTTCTGAAATATCAGACTGAAGAGATTCCTAATGATATCTGAACTTTCAAAAATCACAGTGAAAAGGAATAAATTAGCATTGAGTACTCTGATTGTGGAAAATAGGGAATCAGGATAGTCAGAATCTGGTACATAATTGCCTGAAAAAGGAGCAAAAAAAAGTATCGAACTTATATTATTCTTTAATCAAAGTAAAAAAAATATGCAAATTTATCAAAAGTAATTATATACCACTATAGTACTATTTTGCCATGCCAGTTTAATTTTAATACAATATTAGTTTCTCATTGTCAGAATTTTCAAAAATTTTAGAAAAAAAAAATATACCTTAAAATCCGGCGTATAATACGCACTTTTAACACAAAAAATGAGGTCGAAATTTAGGGGTGCGCGTTATACACCGGATATACAAAAAATGTTAGTTTCAAAAATAAAGAGATCAACATAAGGAAAATTAGACTTCTTTGATTAGACTGTTATTTATTTGAAAGAAACAACATACCTAATGAAATAAAAGGATTCTGATTCTAAAAATATACCATTTTTTAAAATTCTGGGATAATATCTCGAATAAATGTCTTAAAAACATGCCGGCATTGTACACACACATTTCTCTTTCTTTCATAAAAAAGGGGGGGGGGTTGTGCATTATACTGTGAATATACCTAAAAGTTAAAAAATGCAGCTTGAAAGTATGGGTGTGCGCTATGCGCCAGATTTTATCGTAGTTTAGTAGTAATTACATTAGTTAATAATAGTAATTATATAAATTATTTGAAATTATTGGGAAGTATATGAAATTTAAATAAAAGTACCAATTAGCAAATGACATGAAATCAATAACAAGAAATCCTGGATTCTTATCCTGAAATATGACTAGAGGTTTGTAACGACATCTGAGAGATGTCAGATTTCATTTCTTTAGAGAAATGAAATAAACTAGCTAACTTTTGAAATGAGTTATCTGGTTGGAAAATGTTCCATATATCGAAAAGCCTGTGGAACCCGACCGAGAAAACAGAAGGAATCATGGAAACAAGTTCGATATGCAGACTTTTTTTTGAAAAATCCCTAATTTTCTTTTTGGTGACATTAGTTGTCAAGGAAAGCATAGGGTTGCAAAATCCCGCCCCCTTCTGAAACGACACGAAACGCAGTACCCTAATAATGATAGAATTAAGTCAACTGATCAATAATTAAGTAATTTATCAGTAATTAAAAAGAAATATTAATAAATAATATGGAATAAGGTAATAATAATAAAAGAATTAAAATACAACCTAATAATGAAAGAATATTCAACCTAATCAATAACTAAAAATAAACTTGAATAAATATAAATTAATAAATAATATCACAAATATAATATTAAATAAATATTATTACTAAATAAATCGGTAAAATCCTAGGAGGACCCACTGGTGTTTTTGGTGCCAAATTGAGAAACACAAGTTTTTCAAAATGGCGTCAAAGACGAAAAAATCTTGGAAGCCGTATGTGTCAGAGGGGGGGTGAAATGGAAGGGTTACCATATTGTAACCTTTATCGCTGAAAATTTGGCGACCAAAAGTGGGTCCTCCTAGGACTCAACTAATAAATCATATATATAAATATTAAGAAATAATAGGAACTATAGGGCAGTGAATTTTGTCCGGAAATATCTGTCAAACAGTTCAGAATTCAAAAGGAAAAGAAGAATGTTAAAGAGAATCCCATAGAAATTCAAATTGTTCTAGAAAGTTTTTTTTAAAACATAATGTTGCTCTGATTGGAAAATCCGCCATAAAACTAAAAGACCGCGGAACCCGACTGGGAAAACAAGGGGAATCGGTATAACCCGAATCTGGCGCAGAATCGCCCGATAAAGGCGCCAAAAAGAAATTGCCGAAAAAAGTCCATATATCGAACTTATGCCAAATCATGTTAGCCAGAATCTGGCACATAATTGCCTGAAAAATGTGCCAAAAAAGTCTTTACATCAAATTTATACTGATTTAACTTTTTTTAGGATTCCTTAGATGTTCGAAACATCTCAGACCATGAGTCTTTAGAAGAGAAAACTCCATCGACAGGAGGTTCTCCAATAGATCGAGTTAAAGAAGAAAGGAGTCTGAGCAGAAGCAGGTCAAGGTCCCAATCTTTACACAGACATAGGTCCTACTCAAGATCTAGGTAATTTTTCACCCCTTATAAATTCCATTTTTGCTTGCTTTGGAATACCTTGAGTGTTTTTCATTTTGTATAATTAACAGTACTAATACGAAATCTCTCGAACCATTTTTGCCAAATGATGTTATATTCTGTCTATAATTGAATTGAATTTTAATTATATGTAATGTGAATTTGTGTAGGATTGTAAGTACCTATTGATTTTCCATGGTGGGATAATTTTTGGGATAAATTGGAGTAGCACTTTTGTATTGTAATTTTCATTAAATGATATTTTTGTCGTTCTGGAGTTGTTTTTTTTACATAAATATATGTAAATGTTATTCAATATTAAAAATATTTGAACATTTTAATTTCAACAAATACATGAAAAACTTGTAACTTTGAAGTGTTTTATCACTCCTTACTTCCACACACACACTGCTCAAATTACATAATCGGCAATAATATTTGTAAAAATTTAAAATTTTCCTTTTATGTAAATACAGAGTAAATTTAATTTAAAGTTCAAAGGTTAGTGTAAATTGAATGATTATACTTTCTGCAGTCACAAAAGTAATTTTAATTACATTGAGTATGCATTATAAATGTTTACAATAGTTAATTATAATAATATAATTAATGACTATGTGTCTTATCTTTTACTTCTTTTGTTGATTTAATCTTGTTCTTTTTAGATTTTATTTTAAATTACTATGAGTAATGCATTATAATGCTTAACAATTTACTTATGCCAAGTTGTACACTTTTTTGCCTTTTATTGTGCTTTATGCTGCGATTGTTTGTTTTTACCCCATTTCACAAAATTTCCCTCACCCACCAATCAATTTAGTAAGGTTTGAAGTACTGTTTATATTTTTCTTTAGGAAGCATAATGTACTTAGGACTGCAGCTGATCATGTCCATTCTCTTTTTGTGAAATATTTCCAAAGTTAATTGCTGAGCATTACCAATGTGTAAAGGACTAAAACAACAGCCATTATTTGTGAACTAGCTTCTAGTTGGAAAAGGGTGGTAGAACCCCCCTCAGTATAGAGGGCGCTGCTTGTAATAACATGTGGTGTTGACACCAGAGATCTTCTGTACGTGACCGAGTGCAGACGCACTCCATATTCCATTAAACTTATTATTTAATCTTACACTTGTATTCGATGATTTATTGAAATTAATTGAGTCTAACGGATTGTGATGATATGAAAGTTGATTGATATAAAAGCATTCTACCACTGATTAACTGAATCACCGATGATAGTACCAAAGGGTATGCATCTGATGGCAGCGAATTTTACAAACTACCATTTATATCTCATTGTGGTCACTTAATTTGATCTCACAAAATGTCTTTTTAAATTTGATAGGTAATTGATTCCCCACTGGAAAAAATATTTGCCAACTCATTATGAATGAATTTTTTAAAAATGTGGTTCCTTCGAATTTTTAATTTTATTTATGGTAGGTAATGGAAAGAGGAATATGCGTGAAGCTGTTACTTATTTAAAGTTGAAAAGATAAAGAACATAACATTGGATTTCTCTCATTATTTAATGCACTTAGCATCAGGAAAGGGCACTGCTTCTTTACTTTTAAAAGTTAATGAGATACTCGTGGATATATTCTATGTATAAAGCATTTAAAACTTACACGGTAAAAAAAGCCTCTGACATTTTAAGACGTACTCCATGATTATCGTTTGGCCATAATCCTGACATCAACTAACTTGGTTGTTAATTTTTGCGAGTGTAATATTTTTTAGAACAATAATCTGAAAGTGTGTTCAGTTATTGCTTTGTATTTTGTATGAATGCATCTTTATTGTAAAGTCACATCTTGTATGCAACTAAATACATGTCTTAAAATTTACCTTGTGGTATATTTTATAAAACAAGTCAATGAAAAAAAGTACAGTTTTCTCAGCAATTTTGAGGAACTTTTATTGTGAAATTTTCTTTGCATTGTTTTAAAAATGTCTATAATCTATCATAAAATTTAAAATCTTTGTTATTTAATGTTTTGTCATTTTCGAAAGTTGGCAGGTATGATATTATTTCGATAAGTCCTGGTATGTCAAATTAAAAAAAATGGGTATTTGTAGCCAGTTTCCAGTCATGGGCTCTGTTCATGGTGCCTTTAAAGACCTGCTGTGTTGAAGGACTTTAAATCTGCTGTGGCTTAAAGTAATCTTGGCATGATATGGGAGTGACAACTCAAGCGTCACTTAACGCATTTATGCCTAGTGTTCCATTTTTGGAACAGCAGTTAAGTGAAAATTTTTTGTAGTTTAGAAGTTACAGATTGTATTTGGGGTTGGATTTGTGATTTTAACCTGCTTCATAAGGTATTGCAATTTCATTTAAAACATCAGTTAGTCACTCCTGCAAATATTTGCCTGCAAAGAGGTTGTGAAAGTTGGTTTATATTTCAACCACTGGCATAAATGGGTTAAAATAAAAATTATGAGGTCCATGCCAAATAGTCCTAATAATGCTTTAGAGCACGATACTAAAAAAAATCAAATCAGATTTGGTAAATTTATTTATGAGACCATGTATGTATAGATTTTAGGAGTATTTTTTTAAAAAATAAAGTAAATTTGAAAGTACGTGGGAAAAATGTTATTTGAAGTCATTTTTGGTGTGTGGGTGTGTATGTGTTACTTTTGAAGAGTAAGTTTTTCTGCACTTGATGTACACTAAACTTATTTTATTCATTTGAGTATATAATGGTTAACATGGAAGTATTTATGAAAAATATAATTTTTTGGAACATTTTGGTAGTTGAAGGAAGCAAGTGTATATATACATGGATTTTCTATCATTAACATAGCTCATCTTTGTTGTTTTAATTTGTGATTATGAGATATGAATGTTTTGCAATTTTACTTATAACTTTCGAATATTTTAATTTAGAAAAATCTGTCTTCCTTGTCATTGTTTATGTATCGATCAATTATTGTTATTCAATTTCTGAATAGCTTCATATCTTATTTGTATTCATTTTTTTTTCAAAGTCGAAAATTGTACTTGATTTTAAAATGATTGTTTTGTGTAATGAAGTTAGAACTAGGAAGAATACCTTGGCAAAAATTAATATATTTTCCAGGTACAATTTCAAAATACATAACTGAAGTTCAGGTTGTTAAATCTTGTTTTACATTTTAATGTTTGTTATTTGTTCTCTTACTCTAAAATTAATACTATAGAAAGATTATTTTAGTTCTGAAGTTGAATATTTCAGTGTTTGCTTATAACTTCTCATAAATTGCATTATAAATAAGCTTTACTTTTTTCTTCACAGGAGCCATTCTCGGGGCCATCGATATCGCCGTCACAGCAGATCTAGATCTTACAGTCCTAGACAAAGAAGATAGTAAATATTTTAAAACATTACTAGTATTAGCAAATTGCATTTATACCGATATATTTAAAAAAAATTGATTTATGTTTATATTTTTCAGCTCTAGAGGCAGAAGTAAAAGGTAATTATTTATTTTCTTAAAAATAGTTACTGTATTTCAATCTTTTTGATAGTTATTTATAGAACTTTAAAAAATGCCAGGGGTGTAATTTACCTCTTACAAATTTTTTATATTTAATGAAATCAAATGAATAATTTGTTTTCAAGTGCTATGAGACATGCCTAGTATTTAATTGGGGAAGATTAATTCTTAAGAGATTTTGCAATGTTTTCAGTCCTATCTGTTTTATAAATTCACCTTTTCCACTTGATTTCCATTTTAAGCTGAGCACCGCATTCCTTCCCTACTTTTAAATTCAGTAATGCATATTGTATGTAGAGAACCCCTTTACCACTGAGGAAAAGTTGTATGATTCGTACCCCAGTGCCACCATTTTCCATTCAAGCACACAGTTATGCAGTGTATTGGGAAAAGAAAAAGCATTAACAAGTAAATCTTTCATAAACACTGTTAATATTATTGTCATCATCAAAGCCTTCATATTAGTTTTACAGATAGCAGCACACTACAAAGGTTGGTATTTCAGAAAGGATATATATACACCAGGGGCAGTTAATGCACAACTAATCAACCTGTAATATATTGTTACAGATTTTGTGTAAAGTAGTGTAAATAATTTGTATTCGGATGTGTAATGCCTTTATCTTGCTCTAAATTAGGTTTTATTTATGTTAAAATTGTAATATTCACAAGCAACACCATCCTTTATGTTATAATGGTGATTCCATGGGAACTTCGCGATAGAGCCAAGTTGGTGTCATTTTTGGCGAGTTCGGGACACTCTGGATACTTCTAGAAATTAGTAGATAAATCTACTAATTTCAAGACCTATAACACAAGCGTGTTTTTCTTGAATTATCTGCAAGGGTTATATAGAGAGAAAGAGCTCACCGAAAATCAGTCAGTCTGGTTTTGACTAGCGATCAGCTAGTATTTCTGATTGTTGAAGCGATTAGTGATTACTTCGGCTGTTGAAAGAGCGATGGCTTGTGAATAATTTTTTATATACATAATATTTCAGATACCGATAATTGTCTGAATGCTGTTGAAAGCGTAAAGACCTTCTGAGATTTATTCTGCGAATATTGCTGCTGAATCCTGTATTTCAAGGATTAGATTTTCGACAATAAATTCCTGTTGCTTTTTTGCGACTGATTGGCATGAAATCCTCGAACCCTGATCAGCGTAACATTTTTAATTCTTAACAATATATACTCATGGTATTTAGGGGGATTTTTTCTTAACTTTTTATATGAAAAGAATATAGAGAATAAAAACCATTATTAAAGTACATGTGGTCCACCATAGCTTGTAGTTTCAGTAAAATTCAGAGACGGGAATAATAAACTTTTAGTTGCAGAAATATTTATATTTAATTTCATAAAGTAAAATACAGATTGAGATAAATGAATCATGCCTTTGAGAGTGCTCCGAATATTTAGAATTTAAATTCGAAAGCGCAATGCTTTTTGTCGAAGGCAAACTGTGACATTTTTCATGAGTCTTTCCTGTTTACACTAATAATGCTTCAGTCTGCAGGGTTGTGAGAATTACAGTTGGGGTAAGAAATTAACTGTAACTTACTCAGCTACAGTTAAGTTTGATAAGAAGTATTAAAAATAGTATGTATTAATGTCAGCAATATGTGTTTCTCTGTAAATTTGATTTGTTTTTGAATTATTTTCCATATTTGTAAAACAGTTATATTTTCCTCAATGTAGCCCAAGACGATCTTACTATGATGACTATGGTGCCAGTAAAGGCCATTCTTCAAGGTACAATCATTCTCCTATGTCGAATCGTCGAAGACATATGGGAAATAGGGTAGGTTTTTTAAGTGGTATATTTCATTTTCTAAACTGTTCCTGAATATTATAATATATTGCTAAAAATTACAATAATGAATGCCTTTTTTAAATTCCTACTATTAGCTCACACTCTATATATTTATTTATCTTGGTGGAATTTTCAATCGTTAATAAAATACATTTTAAAGCGCTCAAATAAACTGAAATATTTTTTCATGATTATTTTGGATGACAATGCAGTAATTTATTTATAATTAAAAAAAAATTAATTGATTAAAACTAATTATTTAAAGTATTACAAATGCAGCCACGTTGGCATCATTTTTGGCGACTTGTGTCAAAACTTGAAAAGGTTATTTCCTCGCATTTTAAAGCACTTATTTGAGCTGAAATTTTCTATACACTATTGTTTTGAGTAAAAATACAATAGTTTAATTATAATTAAGATTAATTAACTGAAACTAATTATTCAAAGAATGGCAGATACAGCCACGTTGGTTTCATTTTTAGTGACTTTGGTCAAAACTTGTGAGATTTTTTCCCTCACATTTTAAAGCATTCAATTGAACTGAAATTTTATGTACACAATTGTTTTGGATGACAATACAATACTTAAATGATAATTAATAAAAATTAATTACCACTTCATGTTGTGATTCTGTCATGTATATACGTATTTATATTAATTGTAACTATTGAAAAAGTAGCTAAAATAAAATTTTTCTTTGTTGATCTAAGTAGGAATTGACGTAAATTTTTTTTGTTATATTACTTGTTTTAAAACAGGAAAATCCAGAACCTAGCAGATGCTTGGGTGTTTTTGGATTGAGTTTGTACACTCAAGAAAGAGAATTACATGATTTATTTGGAAGGTATGGTCCTATTGAAGATGTACAAGTGATCTATGATGCTCAGGTATTTTTTATTTGCTTTTAAAAATTTCTTTTTAGTAATAATTTGTTTTGAGAGATTTCTTATTTTGTTTGCCGTTTCAGAGTGGCCGATCTCGAGGATTTGCTTTTGTGTATTTTGAAGACACTGAGGATGCTAAAACGGTATGTGTGTTGATATTTACTCAGTTAAGCGTCTAATTTATTAAGTGGTATTGGATATATTTTCTTATTGTAAAACTTTTAAATGAGCTCTGCATTTTTTGATCTTTTATTAGGCTAAAGATCGGTGTGATGGTCGGGAAATAGATGGGCGGAAAATTCGTGTTGATTTTTCCATTACTAAAAGAGCGCATACCCCTACGCCTGGAATTTATATGGGGAAACCAACTTAGTAAGTATTATACGTTTTAAAAAATCTGATCTTTCTGCATAAGTAGTTTTAATTACGGGGAATTATTGTGAAATATATGTAATATTGTTGATTTGTATTTTTAAGTAAAGAATTCAATTTGAAAGTCCTCTTAATTCTTTCAGATAAATTAGTATCTTATTTTCTTCCAATAACTGCTAAATATTTTTTTTAAAAAAAATTAGACTGACAGTAGAGGAGCCGATAACCTCTGTTTGCCTAGTGGTAGACCAATCTCCATTTTACAAATTTGTAACCATAGTACTAAACAGTACTTACTGCCTTTTTAATATTATCGTGTGCGAGATGGTGTAATAAATTTATTGCTTCATTATGAAAACTTTATATATATATTAATTATTTAACTTAGGTACTTGGCCCAGCAAATGTTGAATATATTATTAGTTCTTTTCCTTTAGAAGATTAAAAGAAATTACTTGTTGCTTATGGCAGTATCAGATTTAATTTTTTTTGTTTGAAGAAGTTAAGAAAAATAAAAATATTTTTGGGGCCGGTTTCCTCTACACTTCTGAGCTCTATAAACATGTGTATTTCCCTTCCATCTGTTCAGTTCTCCCATTTTTTTTTAATACGCTGAATAGTTTTTCTCCTTGTGCATGGATGCACATTTACCCATGTTTTGATTTACTTACACTGTTTTTTTAAATAAATAAATATGCTCAAGATTTAAAGACTTAGATGTTTTTTGTATTGTTGCATAAAGAACTTTCTGTTGACTTTCCCGTAAAATTTTCCAAGGTAATTTTTAAAGTTGATCCTATTAATATCCAAGTCATGAATAGCATCTAACTCCTTAATTGTTGCAAGTGCAAGCAAATGATTACTACCATCTCTTCTACAAACATGCTCAGTGATTTTGGCAATGTTTTTGTTTCATTTTAATTATTATTTTTCACATGAACTCTATTGATTCATATAGTGTCTACAATACTTACTGTAGCTGTTTCTATAAATTGAATATATTTGTAAATTTTTTACAAATATTAATATTTTCTTGTATTGTTATTGATTTCAGCATTCAAATGAAATTGAAACCTTTTATTTTGCCATTTAGTTGTATTAACTTTCAATCTAATTTATTCTTTTATATTTAAAGTTTAGTCTCTAAAATTCTCAATTATTTTGGTTTGTCGATATTATTTTAGAACTTATAAAACCAATTGCTTCAAGATGTTGGGTTACTCTGTTTAAATCTATCTATCCATGCAATATTTGACATTGCCACAAAATGGATCAAATCCAAGAATGATTTTTGAAAAATTCTATTTAAAAGTTAGTCTTATTTTGTTTCTTGTGTAAATAAAAGTAGGTATGAGAATTTTTATGTAATACATTTCATGACTTTATTTAATGGTTCCTATTACTTAAAGGCAGGAAATAATTAGCACAAATTATTTAATACTTGCAAATGTGGAAAACCAAAGTAAAATATATTTATTGTTTTTGCAAGATCTTTGTTTTGTGTTATTTGTAAGTAGTATCAGAAACACACACCTTTAATCAGTTTTTTTTTTCTCAAAAAGTAGTGATTTTTCTATCTTAAACATAGTAATATTGTTGCTATTAAATTGTTGGATTAGATGCTTCTAAAAGATTCCAGGCATTTAGAAATTTTTGTAACTGTTTATGTATGCCTTACAGTTTATTCTAAAATTTTAATATTAAAGACTGTATTTGACATTCACAAAAAATATTGTTGATAAAATGCAAAATGTGTGCCACTAAAACTCAAGAGATGAGTCCTGGTAAGATCAAGGGAAGTTATAGGGTGTGATAGTCTATCCCAATCCATAAAGAAGGTTCTTGTTTTTACTTTAATCGACCCCTAAGGGGCATTGCATGAGCTTGAGAGTCATTATAGATAAGTAAACTATTAGACTTGCAAGGTGCGTTCCTTTCATGGCGTAGAGATGCGCTACAAAAGGGGTGACAGATAAACATTCCTGTTTTTGAACTATTAGACCAACAGACTTGGAATTTTGTAGGCATGTTCCTTTCATGGAATAGATTCGTTATGAAAGGGAGTGTGTGTGTGTGCAAAAAATTGGCCCCCAGAGGGCATTGCAAGGGCTTAAGAGGCTGTATTAAAAAATAAGTGCACTCATTAAAATTTTTTCATTTTTCTATACATTGTTTTGTACTGGGTTTTACTCTCCTTACAATGCAGCTATTATATCAAGAATAATATTATTTAATCAGAAAATACTTTTGCCATTCTACTTAATATTAATACAAAATATAATTCTTTTAACAAATTTTGATTGATTTTTTTTTTCACTGATGCAAAAAGATTTAAATATGTACATTTATAGTATTTCTGTGGTACAGAGTGTTTTTTTCCAGGTATAGAAGTTTAAGTTGGCATTACTTTCCAAGAGGGCGACCGATTTAACAGCTGTCAAGTGATTTATTCTCAGTTTGGTTTGGCAATTCATCAAAACAATTATCAAGCAAGGCGTAGATTCGTCGAATGGGCCCAAAACGAGATTGCCATTGTTCCCGATTTTCATAAGCGAATTTTGTTTAGCGATGAAGCGCACTTCTGGTTGAATGGCTACGTCAACAAACAAAACTGCCACATTTGGAGTGAAGGTAATCCACAAGTGTATGTCGAAACACCGTTACATCCAGAAAAACTGACTGTTTGGTGCGCTTTATGGGCTGGTGGAATCCTTCAAAAACGATGAAGGCCACAACGTTACAGTCAATGGTGATCGGTATAGAGCCATGATTACTAACTTTTCATTCCTGAATTGAACAATCATGATGTCCAGGAGCTGTGGTTCCAACAAGACGGCGCAACATGTCACACAGCTCGTGCCACAATCGATTGATTGAAAGACACGTTTGGTGACCGCCTAATTTCCCGTTTTGGACCTGTGAATTGGCCTCCAAGATCTTGTGATTTAACACCGCTAGACTATTATCTGTGGGGCTATGTAAAGTCATTGGTCTATGTGGATAAGCCACAAATGCTTGACCATTTGGAAGACAACATTCACCGTGTTATTGCCGATATACGGCCACAAATGTTGGAAAAAGTCATCGAAAATTGGACGTCCAGATTGGACTCCATCCGAGCCAGCCGTGGCAGTCCTATGCCAGAAATCATATTTAAAATGTAATGCCACAAGATTATCTTTCGAATAAAAAAAAAATTCATGTCAATCGAATAATACATCGTTGTTTTATTGCAATTTAAACTTCTATACCTCTAAAAAAAGCACCCTTTATAAAGAGATTCAACTTGGAAAAATTTGGTGTTTCATTAATATTTATTTAAATTACGAAGGGGCTTTAATGCTTTTCCTTGATTTGTGATATTTTAATCAATTTGTTTCTATTCCTTTCAGTCCAAACTTTTCAGGCCGTCGAGATGGAGGCTACCGAAACCATTCCCCTTCACCTTACTACAGTAAACATCGATATTCCCGTTCAAGATCTCGCTCCTATTCACCTCATAGGTATGGATACTACTGACAAAATTGGGAAATCATCAATCACAAATGTGTTTTCATCATCCTTTGTTTGAAGAATATATGTATTCATGTACTTTTTACGTATATTTATTTTTATGTGAATATCTCAATTTTGGAATAAATGTTTCTTTTTAATCATATCACTTGTGTTTGTTAAGTGTAAACATTTTTATGTTGGTGCTTTTCTAAAATTCTGAAAGAAGCTGTATTAACAAAATAAACCGTTCGAGATTATACAGAGCTTTAAATGCAAAAATATATGGGCTTGAAAAAAATTGGGATTATTTTGAGAGACTAAAAGGGGATTTTTCATGAAAGTGGGAAATTTGTTGTAAACCCTAAGTACACATGTATAATCTTTTTTTAAATGCACTCAAAATATTTTATATTGAACAAAGCATTTTAAATTTAAAAGCTATAATTTCTTCCTATTTGATAAAAGTGTATATCTACAAAATTAATTTAAAAGATCCTGGATACATCAAATCTCTCTAAAAATGAGTTGGTAAAATTTTTTTTTTCATGCACTTCATTATTAAATATTGGTCATTTATTATTTATGAAACTCACAGTAGCATTAACCAAAAGTACAAATTCTTCTTGAAGATTTTTATTCATATATATATATTTAAGAAATATCAGTAGAAAATAAAATTCTGAACAAAGCTTTACTTGTAATAATTATTTTGAAAGATGGTCTAATGTTCTGAACAAACATTGTCAATCAAAACAGAGACCAATTTAGCACAGAGGTTCTCAAACTTCTTTGCCTCATAGACCCCTTGACAGGTTTTTCGGTTGGTTGTAGACCCCCTACATACCTAATATTAAATTTTTGCAAATTTATCAACTTAAATGGGTTTTTGTCAGCATATATTGAGCTGCATCCTTAAAAAGATTTAATTTTTTAACTGTAGTGTAGTATAGTGTTTAAAAATTAAGAAAACACGTGTTAATTAATTAAATTAAAACTTAATTATTTCACATGTGTTTTCTTAATTTTTAAGTACTATTTTATGCATTAATTAAAATTTAATTAATGCATAAAATAAATGTTAAATAAAATAACTGAGTAACTAATAAATGCTTTTAGTGGGAGGGAGGAATCGGGAATGCAATAACAAATTTTCAACATTTGGCATCAATCGTGTCAGGTTTAACCCTAAATATCTCCTCTGTTAATAGTGTCCAGTCTTTTCTTCTTTTTTTTTTGTTTTGGAGAACGGCAAGCGCAATGAGAAACTCCTTCTTAATCGGAAAAACAATTCAAAACTTTCTCAAGATATTTCATAATGTGGAATAAATAACAGGTATATCTTTTTAAAGCCAAAATTATTGACATCCGTTTATAAACTTTAAGATCATACTTAGTGCCGATTCCTAGTGCCTAGTTCTTGTAATCTGAATTTTTTTTTCAAAGTGACCATGTGAATTCATTGCCTATTGTAGTAGTATTAAGATAGTCAAAACATTTTCAAACCTAGTTTCAAAATCCAAAAAAGGGCATTTAAATGTTGAACTTACGTCTCCTTTTTTTCTGGCAGATTTTCCATCACAAACGTGAAACTTGTAAAATTTGAAATGTGGTCATTGTTTTAAAAAAAATTATGCTGTCACCTGAAACTGCAAATTAAATTTAGTAAATAAATCTATTAAATAGGTAAGTCTGGTTTCCACTTTATTAATATTCCTTTAAAAATTAAAATCACAATCTGGTTTAATGAGGGCCATTATCGTATACCCCCCATTTACACCTCATGGACCCCCAAATTATTTTTTCGCTGGCATGGACCCCTTGAAGATTGGCGTAGACCCCTGGGGGTCTATATGGACCACTTTGGGAAACACATTTAGCAGAAGATTCTAAAAAATTCAAATTAAGAGCCTACTTTTGAAAATCCATCTTTTAAATCACGAAGCATACATGAGATTTATTGATAGAAAGTTTTTGATGCCATAATTTTTTTCACTGTGTAATTATTTTATTCAATTACAAATCCCCAAAAGAGAATATGTGTACAGCTGATAATTATCAAAATTATTTATTTCCATTTCATTGTTTATTGCATGTGTTGTAATCATTTTTTTATGTGGTTTATCTTGTAATTTTATTTAGTGTGAAATGTCAACCATTAATAGAAGTTAGTATCAGTGGCTGACAAATATATTATGGTATTTTTTCTGCATTTTAACTCTCTGGGGGGTTCAAAACTATGTCAAGACATATATCCATGCTTTCCCCATCAGAAAAGGTAAAAACGTGGGAAGAATATTCTTTAAAATGATTTCTGGCTTTCCCATGAACAAAGGATATTAAAGCCATCTACTCACTGCCTTTTTGTGTTTGTGCTGAGTATTTTCAGCCATCTGATTCATATTAGTTCCCTGGCTTTAAAAAACAATGATCAAACTTAACATGTCTTTCTTCCAAACAAATTCAATGAAATAAAAATTGTTAAGGGGAGAGGGAACTGGCATGAACAAATGATTTCTTTACTCTGCAATATCATATAAATGTTAAATAATGATATTTCATGCATTTCCTATTTAGTGTCTTGTTTATCTACAAATATTTTGTTAATCATTGCTCACTGAAAGATTCCAGTCATGTTTTAAAAAATATTTATCGCATGTTTTCCAATGGTGTAACAGAGAATATTAGGGCCCCTCGGCAAAGTCAGGGTTTGGGCCTTAAACAGGATCTTGCGAAGGATTGCAGTACCATAACATCACGTTTCAAGCCCCCTAGAATCTTGGCCACTCCCACATCATGGGGGTGTTCGTCACGTCACTGTTATTTTCCAATTATAAAATTCTTTCAAATTCCATGCACTAGTTTCTAAAATGGAAACTAATTAACATTTTCTAATGTGGTATTTAGCCTGTTAAATGTTATTTTGAAATTATCTACCAATTATTGAAACTTACTGCTGATTCATTAGCATGTTACAACAAAGCCTGCGTTAAGGCTGTCTTCGGTCAGTGTTAAAGAATAGGACCTAAATTTGGAACATTTTTTCAGACATAAAATAACAAACATTATTATATTCTGGCTTCACTATCCAATAGAAAGCATATTTTATCATACTTTTCATGAATACATTTTTTCTGGCATAAAATGTGTTTCACATTTTTTCTCCTAAACAATAATGTTAAATAACTATCTTTTTAGGTGTTAAATTAAAAAAAAATACGTATTCACATACAATATTTTGAAATTTTAAGAACTCTTATTATTTACAAATATATGTATTATAAAAGGCCGAGTGGTAGCGTATCCGGGTTCTATTCCCTGGCTGGGTAAGGTCGACTCAACTTTTCATCCCTACTGCAGTGGGTTGATAAATGAGTACCAAAAAAAAAAAAAAAAAAAAAAAAAAAAAAAAGCTTGCTTGGGAACTTAAACACTGGGGGTCTCGCTTCAGACTCCATCTGATCGGGACATCTGCTCATGCACCTCAACGCCCAATGGGCACAGAAGACCCTGGCCCTCATGGGCTGTTATGCCACTGAGTTTGAGTTAATATGTATTATAATGTTGCAAATTTTCAATCATTAATAGAATACATTTTAAAGCGCTCAGTTGAGCTGAAATTTTATATACATGATTATTTTGGATGACAATACAGTCATTTAGTGAAAATTAATAAGCAATAATTGATTATAACTAATTATTCAAAGAATTACAAATACAGTTGTGTCAAAACTTGAAAGATTTTAAAGCGCTTACTTGAGCTGAAATTTTCTATAAACTATTGCTTTGGGTAACAATATAATAATTTAATTACAATTAATGAAAATCGACTGAAACTAATGATTTAAAGAATTACAGATACAGCCACGTTGGTTTCATTTTTAGCGACTTGGGTCAAAACTTGAAAAGATTTTTTTCTCTCACGTTTTAAAGCCTTCAGTTGAACTGAAATTTTATAGACATGATTGTTTTGGATGACAATACGATGCTTTAATGATAATTAATAAAAATAATTACCACTTAATGTTGTGATTCTGTTCTATGTATACATATTTATATTAATTGTAAGTATTTAATAAAAAGTAGTTCAAATAAAATTTTTCGTTGTTGATCTACGTAGGAATTGACTTAAATTTCTTTTTTTATATTACTTGTTCTGTCTGATACCAGGACCGGCTCTAGCATTTTTACCGTCCCGAAAAAAATGAAAAATGCTGACCCTCTCCACAACGCATAAAAAATATATAAATTGTTCATGAATACACACCTATAAAATTTGAATAGTTCTTACAAAGAAAAATCAACAAACCAGTATGCGTATAAATATTTATTAAAACAAATAAAATAAACAAAATTCAGTGGCGTAACGTACACGGCCGCATTGCAAAAGGGGGAACAGTGGGCTCAAATCAAATCAAGAGGGCCCACAGCCTGACTATTGCCAAGTACCTACCCTTTGTAAAATCCAACTTGGGTGCCCAAAACCTGACTTTACAGGGGAGCCCAAGTGCTCTCCCTTACGCCACTGAAAAAATTAGAAGTGTTTTTTTCTAACTTTTAACTGAAAACTTTCTGATTAATTCTTTTAAATCAATTTGTTCAGCTATTTCATGTTCGATAGCCGATGTAGCTAAACCATTTAATCTATCTTGAAGAATTGTAGACCGTAAGAAATTTTTAATTAATTTTAATTTTGAGGAACTCCACTTTCTACACTTATTGGCAAAGAAAGTAAAATTCTTAATGCGATGGCAAGATTTGGTGCAAATTTTAAAACTTCTACTGAGCTTTCTTTTCTGCCTAATGCTGAAACTGACATTATCTCATCTGCTAGATCAAGGGCAATTATATCTACTGATTCTCCATCTGTCAACATCATTTCTAAATTTTTACAGTTTTGAACTATTGAATGTTTAGGGGTATCTTTTAAATCATACGTATATTATATAAAAATTGAAAACAATTACTATGGGTACTCATTGAATTAAATCTGCATTCCAAGGCATTAATTGCTTGGTCAATTGTAAAAAAAATAAAACTATCTTGAATTTTAATTCAGGATCTTCCACCAGATCATCTCGTGTTTCGTAATCAAAATTAGCATTTTTGCGGCGAACTCTGTGACGTGGCTGAGTGACCTCAAAATTAGCAGGGATATCAATCTCGTCGGCCAGTTCTTTTGCATCACAGAGCATTTCAGTAAAAGCCCCATTCGATCGAAGATCATTAAAAAAAATCTTTACAATTTCTTAAGAGTTCCATAGCGGATGGTAGATCCTAATATTTTGTTTGTTGTCGGATTTATGCAATTTAAGATTTTATACAAAATAGTGATGGAGCATAAGAACTCAAATTGTTTGATAGAATTTAATAATTCAGGGCCTCATTTCTTATAGAGTTATCCATTTCAGCATTATTATAAACACTAATCAGAGCATCATAAGTACCTCCTAATTGATACCTTAAGGGTTTAATAGCTTCTATTCGGCTTTCCCAGCACTTAGTTATGCCCTTTATTTATTTTAATAATATGGCCCAACAAAAAGTTGATGATGAAAAAAATAAATTTTTGAACTAGATTAAAAAAATTACAGTCTTCTAATGATGCTTTTGCCATCTCATTAATGACCAAATTTAAAGAATGGCTACTACATGGTACCTACTGTTCCGAATTTCACGATTTATTATTAATTCCCCTTTACAAGAGAGGACGCTGTATGCCCAAGAGAGAAACTGAAAAACTTTGACTAAAAGGACTTTCTGGATGAAAAAACTCCCGCGCTGTATTCGTTTTCGATATGTAGTAGTCTTGTGCGTGTTATTATTCGTGTTTGATGTATTAATATAATGTTTTTCTTCTAAGTTCCGCTTGTTTCTTTCGTCGGTGTGCCTGAGTTTCACTTATTAGATTTATTACAGCAAATGAAGAATATTAAAGCAGTAGTTATAACCCGGGCGAAACGAGGTAAGCAAAGTTTTGAATTTAATGATTAAAATTGTCTTTACCTTGTTACTAGTAGATTATATTTCACAATGGCATCCTGATCAACACCTACATTGTTCGTGGATTTAACGTCCTAATTCTAGATTGTATCCCTGATCTCTCGCCTCTCTTGTTGGTTCTGTTATCATAGGGCCTGCCCCCGCATATCTAGCAAATTTTGCACCAATTTTTTAAAGTTTCTCAACTATTAAATTTGAAAGTTCGGTGCTAATTTGATATCGGGGGTAGTAACGCCTTGTTCGCCAAGATGGGCGATAATATTACAATATGGTTACCTTAATATTTTTATCGTCTGTCGATGTGATTTGCCATGGGAATAACGTATTATAGAAATAACTTTTATTCGTTTTCCCCCGCTGTAACCCTATTAATTTCAAACGATTTCTTTAATAATTTAACCATTTTCAGTGTAATTTTTCTATTGTTTGCGTCTTCTGTTTTAATTCTGTGCTTTTTTCGCGAATAGGAATATTTCTAAAATGAGTGAGTACTAGAATATATATTTTTTAAAAGAATAAATGTTGTGCTTTTAATTATCGCTAAAAATTGTTTATTTTCGTTTTAAAAATGTTTTTTTTTATGTTCTTTGTTCGATGAAATTCGTTTAAGGAACTTGCAGTATAAGTTACATATCGCAAGCTTTCACTACTTTATAATTGATATTCTTAAATAATTTTAACATACATTATGTAATTATTTTATTCATAATGAAAAAAAATACAATTATTACTATGTGTAATAATCATTTAATATTCGTTATTTATAATTGTTTCTTTTAGCATTTATTTTACATATTTTGTTACTTATTTTAATTAATATTGTTATTTATTTATAATTATTATTGTTATTTATTTATAATTATTATCTTATTTGTTTATAATTATCTTATTTATTTATAACTATTTCTGTTGTTTATTTATAGCTATTCTTATGTTATTTATTTATAATTATGTAATACGAGTTATCTTATGCATTATTTTAATTTTTTTACAATTTGACGATTATATTCTTTTTTATAATTACTATTTAATTATATTATATGATTAATATTTCTAATAACTGTTATAAAATCGTACTATATGAATATTATATATAATTACGATAAAATAATATGAGATTATTATATGCTGCTTATAATTCTATTATTAGTACATGTTACTTTTTATTATATAATATTATTATTCATTATTTATTGATTGATCTATGTCATTCTCAATCTCGTCCTATATCCTTTATTTGAAATACATTTCAATGTATTTCAAAACAATTCTTTAAAATTATTGTGTATCATTAAATTACCGCTAGTCCGCCATATTGGATTTCATTCTAGCAACAAGCAGCACTTGGCGCCATTACCCCCGATATCTGGAAGGAAACCTAAAAAACTCTCATTAATTTTAACGGTAACTCATTAGAATTAAATTTTTCAATACATACATATCTTACCAAAAATGTCATTTGCTCGATCTTACTGGCATCAGGGGTGCAATCTAAAATTATCCAATAATATTTGGCTTGTTTAATTTTATGAACCATTTGTATTTTAATGTTCTCATGTAAAAGAAAAATTATTTCGTTCTGAATATTTTTCCCTAGATAATGTACTTTAGTTTCCTGATTTTTTAGCACTCTTCGAACATGTTCCTCCATTATAGGATCAAATTTAGCAAGTAATTGAATTATTTACAAAAAATTACCATCATTGGAATCGTATAGTTTATAACTGTTACCACGAAGGACTAAACAATTTTGGGCAAGCATTTTTAATATTGCCACAATGCGTTGAAGCCACGTAATAAACTTTATATATATTTTTTAAGAGAATACTAACAATGGTCGACTTTTCAATTCAGTCTAAAACAAAATAATTATGTTCTTCGTTTCCAATGTGTAAATAATAATATTTTAGAAAATAGTTTCATCCAATTTTTTTCGTAACAACAACAAAAGAAAAGTATTTTTCAAATTCGGTCCAAATGCTGCCCCGGACATGGGTCCGGTTTGTCCGGCCCTAGAGCCGCCCCTGCTGACAATGTGCATCGTGTTTAGTTCAAGCTCTTGTAAAATTTGCCGAAAACAGCCTTATGGCAAAAGTAGCTTGACCCCTCAGTGAGTAAATAACGTAACAGGAAGTGCAAAGATTTTTGTGGATCGTTGGAAAGGTGTGTAGAACCAGGGCCGATCCTAGCAGGTGTTAAGCACGCTGGCAGTCAAAAGAAGAGACGGGTCGCATATAGTTCCGTCAGTCAAGCACAACTTTTAACAAATTTCTCAAAATAAACCTTATAATAAGTCGAAAAAATAGGCTGTATTTTAAACAGTTATGGAGAGAAAAACCAAAATAAGTCCCGATAACATAGGATAATTTAAGATAAATAGTATATTAGTGCACTGTATGTCGGTCCGTAATTGCCTACTCTTTATTCACATCCTTCATTTGGTAGCAAAATTCGTGGCCTCAAAAAAGATCCTTTTTGCTTACTAGGCGGCGCATAGCGTGGTTCAAAGGCGTCTCAAAGATGATTTTTGCTTTTCTAAAATATCTAATAGGGTTAATATTACCTAAGACATGGGAATGTGTTTAAATTCGATATGCATTGGGGCAAATTAAAAGTTTTCAATTTAATAATAAACTTAAAATTTAGAAAAACAAAATAGAGGAAAGAAGTTATTTGTGTGTCTGTTTGAATGTTTATTAATGTTTTACATTTTACTCTTATACAGGTAGATGATATCAACGTTAAGTATTAGTCAAAATGTAAAAAATTCTCTGAGGGGTGGCACATTAAGACTTTGCACGCGGGTGGCCAACACCCTAGGATCGGTCCTGTGTAGAATCAAAATTTTAATAGAGCTGCTCATCAGAAGTTGACAGTTTTCGAGATACAGTTGAACGTCGTTTATCCGAATCAATTGGGATCAGACACCGTTCGGATAACCGAAAACCGAATGCGATCCGTGCAGTATATGAAACCGGAAACTATATGAATATTGAAAATCATCCCATGTGGGAAACGCGCTTGAAGAAAAAGCAAAATAGGTGCAAAATGTTGCAATTTTACCTTTATTGAGGAAAATAATCACTTATTTTTCGCTGTACCATTGTACACCTTCCTTTTTTTCGTTGCAAGGTCTCCAATTCTCTTGAGCAGCAGTAGTTGAGTAGGACAGCACTCTGATTGTTGTTCGTACTACTCCATAGCTGTCTCCAACGCAGAAAACACGTCAGCATTTGATGGATCCTTGCTAACCTTGTTGTTGTCCTCGTCTTCATCCGTTTCATCGTCGACATGGTCGGATTCTTCTTGCACGAAAGTCACAATCTCGCCATTATTCAGCATTTGAAATCCACAGTCTTCTGTATCGCATGCTATTCAGGTTTCTACATCTTCTTCATCGCGTTCTTGAAATCCTGGGATCGATTGGACAAAAAGTCGGTAATCTCCTTCCTGAGGTCGTCATTGAAGTCTACAAAGTTGAAGTACATGTAGTTGACAAGAAAAGAAAAAAAGAACTGGGCCGGATATTTGATGCTCCGGATAATAAACGTTCGGATAAACGACGTTCTACTGTTTTGGCAAATTGATGTCACAGAATTAATGCAAAAAGAATCATTGTTGCGAGTTATGTAGTACAAAAAATGGATGAATAATCTGGAATTAAATCTTCGTCTGGTTCTATGCGACAAAAAGAGCATGGGAAATGCTCAACTATAAACAATTATAATAGTACCATTGCCAGCATTAGTTCAGGAAAAGAAGGACGCACCTCTACAACATGTGATGGTCATTTAGATCAGCCCTCAGATGGTACAGTAATTTTTGTTCTACATGCCACTATACCAATCTAACGGTACTACATATGTCAAAATCAGTGGAGAATATCTTTTGCATTTCCTTAGTATAATTTTAATCAATAAAGATACCCTATTATGAAATTATTTAACCTTCACATCTAGAAGGTATAAGACGGTGTAATGTTTTCCCAAATAAGAAGGGCTTCAGTTCATTAAACATATCTTATAACTTATACCATAATTGACCCTCTTGCTGCGTAGTGTACGTCTTCTACGTGTACTTTGCCCGTGTAAAAAGCTAGAGGGTTAAGAATATTGTGACGACTGTGCTTTGATACGATCCACACCCTTCTATTCATGTCAAGTTTTATATATAAGAGCAGCCGGCTCGGAGACAGTGCACATGGCTTTGATGTCAAAGTCTAGTGTTTGGTCTCGGGTCCGCCACGACACTATGACTGGAAGTCGAGATAGATATAAAAGTGCCCCCACCGGGTGACAATTGACGGGACCTGTCTGCCTAGGAGGATGACGGGAAAAAGGCTTTAAGAAACAATGACCGCGTGATGACAAAATGACCAGATGTCGAAAGAGAAGTCTGGCGCCAGTGCATTCAAGAAGGACTAGGGAGAGCGATTGTGAGTTCCGCACGAACAGGACGCTAATGAGTCCGAGGGACGTGTGCGGACTTTTGTGGCTCTGCCAACGAGAAGGGACGTAAAGTGGACCCGCCCTGGAGTTTAAAAGGGTCATTTTTTGGTGAGATGGGAGATCGGATATCCAAGATCAGAGATCGAGATTGGATTCAAGTCCAAGGTGGATTTTCTTGGAGTGAGAGGAGAGAGAAGTGTATGAACGCGCGCGCCGGTGGCTTTGTTGTAGCTAGTGATGTGTAAAGAATGGGAGCGATTGAACTCCAACGTTAAGGTATCCGACTACGTTCGGAACCACGATTTGCAGAAGCGCATAAATGGATAATTTTCATGATATTTAGTGTCACTCAGATTAGAATATATGCATAAAATTGTTTTAAGGGCATTTTGACAAAAAAAATTTATTTAAAAACAATATTTTGGCAAAAAATTAACTTAGAATAATCTTTTTTCCAAATGTTCTCCTTTTGAGAAAAATGCTTCTATTAGAATATTTTGCCTGCCTTAGGCTTCTGTTTATAGGCTCAACTAGAATTTTTGAAATATATAACTTAGAAGTGGGTTTATTCATATTTTACGACAACAGAGGGGAGCAATTTTAAGACAAAAACGCCAATAATTATTTCAATGGGTGGTAACTCTGAAAATAATGTGAATTTTTCAAAATTTCTAGTTGAGCCTCTGTAGAGAGGTCTGAGCTATAAACAGGCAAAAAATTATTATAATAGAACCATTTTTCACAAAAGGAGAACATTTGGAAAAAAGATAGAATAATCATTTTTCCAAATGTTCTCCTTTTGTGAAAAATGTGTTTATACGTGTGTATATACGTGTGTGTATACGTGTTTTGTTTTTTGCCAACATATTATATTTCAATTAATTTTTTTGTCAAAATGTCCTTAAAACAATTTTATGCGTGTATTCTAATCTGAGTGACACTAAATATCATGAAAATTATCCATTTATGCGCTTTTTTAAAATCACGGTTCCGAACGTAGTCGGATACCGGTCGGTAGAACGCACCGGCTTGGTGAAAAAAGACATTTCCATATTGCATTAATATTAACTATTTTTGTTTAGAAAATAAATTTTTCTTTTATTTCTACAATTTGCGGTGAATTCGTCATCACGCTACCAATCCACAATGTTACAATACAATCAGTTTAATAATACACATATAAAATGATTTTTAACATTCTACAAAATTTAAGTAAGATTTTTTTAAAATTAAAACTTGAAAAAATAATTTTGATTACATTGATAGAGAAAATTAATTTCACAAGATCTAAGCATATTGAAATACTTACCTGCAATGAATTCATACGATCTGAATGCTTCAGAAAGTCTTTCACAACTGTGATATAATTATAATATAAATATCACAGAAGAAAAGACCATCTAAAGCTCTATTTTCAAGTACTTCTGTGACATCGTTGATGGTTGTGAATTCCCATCTTTCGATTCACAATAGGTTTTATGGTTTCACCAGCTGGTCAAGGACAAGTTCGACGTCATCGATTGTCCCTGCATTTTTATGACCATCAGCTGTGGAATGACCAGTGCACGTGACCATGGGGCCATTGTTTATTGTCTGAACTCAGGGAGTGAAGAGACAGACGGGTCGCCATAATAGTAAAGTAGAGCCGGCGCCCCATTGACAATAGGCGAAGCCTATCTTAAAATAATCATGTCGTCTTTTCTAGTGTTGTGTGAAGGGAATACTAGGAACAGGTGGCGTGATGGACAAGTGTGTCCAGATGTGGACAAGGAACTATGGCGCCTTGGGCCAGACGGCTCGGGTGTGTTTTGGCGTGTTATGCGCAAATAGGAGAGGAAGGTCGGGAGAGGAGTCCGAGAGAGAAGAAAAAAAGGAGAGGTCGGGAGAGGAGGACGAGTAGAGTCCGGGAGAGAGAACGGACGGAAGGAGTCCGGGATTGGAGTGAAAAAGACGATGAACGCTGGTGGCGTTGAGAATGGACTATGAACTGACTACACCGGCTTGGCAATATTACTTCATTAAGAATTGTTTATCAAATAAACAATATTTTTTTATTTCTATATGAAGCTGTAACCTTATTTATTGAAGGATAGCTACACACGACGTTACAACTTCCTATGCATGAGATGATCCACATTTTCCATCTGTGGTAGAAAATAAATTATAGAAAGAAGCAAGGAAAACATCTAATAAAAAAATATGTAAAAATTTGGTACTTATGTGTTAAAACGTGGACCAAAGTCGTCAAATTAAAAAACATTGCCAAATACTACGATATGCAGCCAATAGTGGAAACCGTTTCCGAGCATGTTCGAACATGACGATGACAGCATGTGTGGCAATGTTTTGTGAATTGGCAAAACGGTAAATAAGGAAGGGTACTTACGTATTATTGCAACCTATTGGCGACATTGTATGAAACGACGCGCGAAATTGGGGTTGCTAACTTGGCGAGTTATCTTGAACGTTGGAGATTGTTGCGATAGTACGAAAAATTAATATACTGCCTAAAAAATCAATAGACACGGAAATAAAACATTTTAAAAAGTAAATAGATTCAAGGGAAAACATTGATTACCATATATTCTGACGCGTATTTTTAAAATAAAAATAAGATTACACGGGTGCGCGGTACACGTCGGATATAAAATGAGAGATAAAAAATAAGAAGGATGAAAATAAAAAAATTGATTTCTACGTGTTGTCAATGTTGTTTATTTAAAAGAAATAGAACGCCTTATTAACTTTTTTCAATTCCTACTATTAGCTCACACTCTATATATTTATTTATCTTGGTGGAGTTTTTAATCGTTGATAAAATACATTTTAAAGCGCTCCATTGAGCTGAAATTTTATATACGTGATTATTTTGGATGACAATACAGTAATTTAATTATAATTACTAAAAATTAATTGATTAAAACTAATTATTCAAAGAATTACAAATATAGTCACGTTGACATCATTTTTGGCGACATGTGACTTTATTTTCTCCCATTTTAAAGCGCTCATTTGAGCTGAAATTTTCTATACACTATTGTTTTGGGTAAAAAATACAATTATTTAATTATAATTAATTGACTGAAACTAAGGATTTAAAGTATTACAGATACAGCCACGTTGGTTTCATTTTTAGCGACTTAAGATTTTTTTTCTCACATTTTAAAGCATTCAGTTGAACTGAAATTTCATATACTCTATTGTTTTGGATCACAATGCGGTACTTTAACAGTAATTAATACAAATTAATTACCACTTAATGTTTTGATTCTGTCCTATGCGTTTTTTTACTAATCCTCTTGGGGAATCTTTGAGGCCTGCATTGAGTTATTTCACAGCCAAACCTCTCAAAAAGAAACCGTGATATGCAGATTAGTTAGTAGATATATAGGGAAGATTTTATAAAATCGTGAGAAAGAAGGAGGAGGAAGGTGATTTTTTAAATATCAAGTTTTTAAAGCTTTTTCATTTTGAAAATTATTTTAGGGAAATTTATATATATATATATAAATCTACAATGTATTTGCCTGCTACCTGTTCTTGTTTTAAAATAAATCCTTTTTGATAATAGAAATGTATTTCAGATTAAAATTGATTTATATTTTATTAAACAGTTGCATTTAATTTTACTATAATAAATTACTTTTTTAATAAATTCCGAATTGCATTATGTACATCCTTTACTATGGATGGTACACGATTCTTTGCATGTGCGACTTTCATTTCTCCTTCTTTTCTGTTTGGAGTGCCCAAAAAGCAAGAGGCAGTCAGAGATGTTTTCTTAAAGTTTAAAAGAATTATTCAGGACGGTTAAGGTAAAGGACAATGTATACTTAAGCGTTTGCGAAGGACAGCACAATCAAATTTCAACAATAACGAAAGATCAATTCAAAAGGAACACCATAATTTTCAAGAAAATGGCTACTGTAATATTTTAAACATTATTTGATCATTACATTATTGTATTATATAAACATTACTATATATTATCATGTCTGTATACATGAAAAATAATGAAAGCAATAATAATAATTTATTCTGTTTTAAATTTTCAATCCCATAAATGTTTTTTTGTTTCCAAATTTGATATAAAAGTACATATATTTATGTGCGGTCCGCGATACTATAATGTTTTTCCGAAGTGGCCTGCAAGGTCATTTCGATTGGCCACCCCTGTATTTGAATAATAATAATAAATTGGATTTGTTATGGGTAACTTGGGGGATCAATCACTTCCTCCTACAAATCTAGGTCACGTAGATGAAGAGATGGTACCCCCAGGCAGTATCACAATACATATTTATATTAAATGTAACTATTTAATAAAAAGTAGCTAAAATAAAATTTTTCTTTGATCTCTCTCTCTATATATGTATATAAGTAGAAATTGACTTAATTTTTTTTTACATTACTTGTTTTAACTTAGAACTTAATTGTTCGACTACACCAGGGTTGGGCAATTGTTTTGGTTCGAAGGAAGCGGAATACATTGAAGGGCCGCACCTTTTAAAATGAATACATTCATTAGTTGACTTCGCATCTCAGAGAATATATAAATAGTATGATAAAAATCAATCAATATAAATCATACGAAATAGTGGCGGTTTTATTCAAATGATTATGCCTATTTCATATCCTCTATAACTGCAAGCTCATTTAATTTTAGAATCAGTTTAAGGTATCCGACTACATTCGGAACCGTGATTTTAAAAAAGGCGCATAAATGGATAATTTTCATGATATTTAGTGTCACTTAGATTAGAATAAATGTATAACATTGTTTTAAGGACAGTTTGACAAAAAATAAATATTTAAATACAATATTTCGGCCAAAAATTTACTTAGAATAATCTTTTTTCAAAATGTTCCCCTTTTGTGAAAAATGCTTCTATTATAATAATATTTGGCCTGTAAATAGCTCAGACCTCTGTGCAGAGGCTCAACTAGAATTTTTGAAATATATAACTTAGAAGTGGGTTTATTCATATTTTACGACAAACAGAGGGGAGCAATTTTAAGAAAAAAACGCCAATAATTATTTCAATGGGTGGTAACTCTGAAAATAATGTGAATTGTTCAAAAATTCTAGTTGAGCCTCTGTATAGAGGTCTGAGCTATATACAGGTAAAATATTATTATAATAGGACCATTTTTCACAAAAGGAGAACATTTGGAAAAAAGATTATTCTAAGTTAATTTTTTGCCAAAATATTCTATTTAAATAAATTTTTTTTTGTCAAAATGTCCTTAAAACAATTTTATGCATGTATTCTAATTTGAGTGACACTAAATATCACGAAAATTATCCATTAATGCGGTTTTTTAAAATCCCGGTTCCGACTACGTTCGGATCATAAAATGGATTATATATATGATATTTAGTGTCACTTATATTAGAAAATGTACATAAAATTGTTTTAAGAAAAGTATTACAATAAAAAATTATTTAAGTACAATATTTTGACAAAAAATTAACTTAGAATAACTTTTTTTCAAAATGTTCTCCTTTTGTGAAAAATGCTTCTATTATAATAATGTTTTGCCTGTATATAGCTCAGACTTCTGTACAGAGGCTCAAGTATGATTTTTGAAATATTCACATTTTCAGACTTACAACCATTTGAAATAATTATCGGGATTTTTTTCTTAAAATTTCTCGCCTCTGTTGTCCTCAAACATGGATAAACACACTTCTAAGTTATGTACTTCAAAAATTCTAGTTGAGCCTCTGTACAGAGGTCTGAGCTATAGACAGGCAAAATATTAGTATAATAGAAGCATTTTTCGCAAAATGAGAATGTTTTGAAAATGGGTCATTCTATGTTCATTTTTTGTCAAAGTATTGTACTTAAATAA
This sequence comes from Trichonephila clavipes, assembly GCA_019973935.1. NCBI lineage: Eukaryota > Metazoa > Arthropoda > Arachnida > Araneae > Nephilidae > Trichonephila > Trichonephila clavipes. The sequence goes on from BMAU01015466.1 coordinate 65,517, forward strand.
TTTTTTACTGTAATACTATTCTTAAAACAATTTTATGTACATTTTCTAATTTAAGTGACATTAAATATCATAAATATTATCCATTTATACGCTTTTGCAAAATAACGGTTACGCACGTAGTCGGATACCTTAATGAGACAAATATACCCCATCACACTTTTTTACAATTTTATTTTTAAAATTAGGAGTGAGATTGTGCTAGTAGAAATTCTTATCATTGCTTGTAAGTTAATGCCAACCAACTTGTATTTATATTTACTCTTTTTGATATTCAAACAAAAAAAACTTTCCTTACAAACATATAGTGAATATTTACGCCGCACTATTCAGCTACTCGAGGGCTTTTGGCGACGGATTTCGACACCTGAGCTGGCATCCGCCTCACAAACATATAGATAACGTTTTCTCCACATTTGGTTTTCTGATCATCTTGGCGAGCCACTTTTTGCCCACCCCTAGACTACACCAATTCAAAATTGCTTTACAGTTATCACCTTAATTTGCATTAATTTTTACCAGTGGCGCACACAAGGGGAGGGTCCGGAACCTCCCCCCTAAGCCCTAGATTTTTTTTCCGATTGATTATAATTCTAAGTATATAGTACGAAAAATTTAATTAAATATTTGTTATTAATGATTAATTTTATTAATTAATGCTAATTATTTATTCAATAATTAGTTTTTTACTGTGTTTTGTTCCCGAAAATAGACAAAATCAAAAGGAGCATGATACAAGAAGGGTGAACTTTCGACCCCGGACCCCCCTTGAAAATTCCTGTGTGCGCTACTGATTTTGACTCGCTGTTTCTTGCTACTATCCATTCGTTCTGGGGCACAGTTCGCCAAACCTTCTCCTACGATAGACTACTTCGTTACTCCTTTATATACACAAAGTACATTTATTTTTTAGTATAACATTTATTGTGATTTCATTCCATTCTTCTATTGGCATGCAGAATTATCACCAACGTCTTAGCTGCAGCATGTGATTTCCACTTTTTTCGCAAATTGAATAGCGCTTGCACTTAAAAGCAGTACTGTATCTCATTAGATACGATTCATATTTACTACTAAAAGGACCGTATTTCGACTGAAGCAAATGCGATTTGTTATAGCCTTTGGTGCTCACTTCAAATGATCGAAGAAAGAGAAATACGGGCTTTTTTAAAAAAATAATTGAATTTAGAATTTATACATTTTTTGTAAGGAATTTTCAATAAGCATTTATTAAAAAAAAAACCTATTTTACAAATATCAATCGAATTTTCAAATCCCTGACCAACTTTTGTTACACATAGTTCGGCTTACTTTTAAATCAAATTTCGTATGTGTATGCCAATTATTGTATAGGAGGAGTATAGTACATTAAAATTACTTTTTTTAAAAACAAACTTTACAATTTTTCGTCAAAAAATTAAATGCTTAACTTTTTTCGGTATTTTGAGCGCAAAATCTGTTTCACGTATTTCATATACATAGGAGGCAACCAAAAAATATTTTGAAAATATTTAAATCAAAGATTTTTGTATATAAATCGGACTATGTATCCTTAAATAATAATTCTTTTTAGTGCAAATACATCGTCCGAGAAATGCTGAATAACTCACCACCGGATGTCTTCAGGGGTGATGGAACGAGGGGGGGGGGAGGGAAGGTAGCACACATGTTTGTCTGAAAATGACAAAGTTACACTATAATACACTGGCGTAGCTAGCCTGAGTGGGTCCCGTATCAAAATTCCTTGGAGGCCCTTTTTGGTGGGCTCTCAACATTTTACGATTTATTCTTGCACATTTTGGGGTCCTTGAAGCTTCAGGGACCCGTATCATTGACACGGCGGTAGCTACGCCCAGGGCCGGCGCTAGCAGTTTTGCCGCCCCGGGCAAAAAGGCAAAATGCCGCCCGTTTATAACAAAAATTAAAAGAGATAACCTAAACCCTTCCCTCGATTAATGGTAAAATAAAACATGAGCAAAAAAATTGCTATCAATAATGTTGAAGCTTTGATTAGCATTAATTTATGTTTTTGGCGCTAAATTAAAATTAGGGTAGCACAGAAAAAAAAGAAGAGTCATTTCTAGTGTATAATTATAAAATACAGATATAAAAAAAATACTAAACCAAATTACAGAACCACTAAATACGAAAACTTAATTACATATTAAAAATACATTTAAACCGAGAGTTAAACTTAAAACTGCTTTTTTCTCACTTTTAATTCTGAGAATTTTTTTATAATTTGTTTAACATTAATTTCTTTAGCCAATTCATGTTCAATTACTATTGTTGTCAAGCCGTTTAGCTGATCCTCGGTAGTTGTGGAGCGTAAAAAAATTGTATTAATTTTAATTTGGAGAAACTCCTTTCTCCACTTGCCACACTTATTGGGAGAGTAATATCCTTAAAAGTATATGGAAATTTGGAGCAAAATTCGATATGAATTTTAAAATCTCTATTGGACATTCCTTTTTATTTAGCAAAGCCAAAGCCGCTACTATCTCGTCTGCCAGGTCCAGCGCGTTTATATTTGATGAATTCCCATTAGTTAACACTGTTTCTAGATCTTTACAAAACTTTAGTACGTCATTTTGAGGAGTATCTTTTAAATCACAAATATAAATAATGAATTTACTCAAAAGCTCATTAATGTTTTGCATTTATAATGAACTACTATCGTCCCTTATAAGCGACTAAAGAAATTATTTTTATATGAGAGACAAATAATATATTTTTTTTCATTTGAACAACAATGTCAATCGAAAATGTGTTAAGACGATTACGGTACAATCAAGCTACGAAATCACATATACTTAACTATCTTAATCAACATGAAAATATTCCAAGAAACTGATGACATTTATATTTATGTACGAAAAAAGTAAAATAAATAAAATAGAACAAGCACACACTAATGCAGCAAAATAATTTTTTTCCACTTTATCTTACGCAATGATTAAAATTCCCGGGCATTAAACCTTAAAAATCTAAAAAAGAATTTGAAAATGAAAATATTGTTACCTTTTTTGTTGCAGGACTTTGTCTTGTCTGCATAAGCACAGGAAGGAAGTTAAAAGAATTAGTTCGGAAGTCAAATTGACTCAAGATTCCCTCAGTTTTCTTCGAAAAAGGGTCCTTTCTCGGGGTCATTCTGCCCCTTTCATTTCATTCATATAATTTGATCATGCTTTTCATCACCTTTGTTGAGACTAGTCTCTGCCAAAATCTATCTCATTCAATAGTAGCCGACTTCAGGCATACAAAGCAGTAAAAAGTAGTTGAAAGAGAAGGACCCGGATGCCGAAATTCTTCTTTATCGCCTCCTCTCCCTTCCCCCACGGGACCAGCGTTTGGAAACACGACTTTAAATACTAATGCAGTGTTTCTCAAAGTGTGGGGCGCTCCCCCTGGGGGGGGCGAGCATATCGAAAATTTAAAGATTTTTTTTAAGAAAAATAACCGGAAAGAGAAGTAAAACAAAATACTTTCTTCCATAATAAAAAAAAATACACAACACTGATATAATTTATGTTTATCAACTGGCGTTTTTCCGCCATCAATAAGCTATCTTTGATCCCAAAACCAAATTAAAGAAGGAAAAAAAAAAACATTTTGTTTAATTTGCTGCATTTCCTCAATGAGAGAATTTTTTTTATTGCGTTTTAACATAAAATATTACTCGTTAAAAGAAAAAACAAAACTTAGACCCTGAGAAAAATTCTAAGAGGATAAACAATTCTTCACTGTAATTATTATTGAAATACTGTTCATTAGTTATAGAAAAAGAAAAGGAAGACATGATTCACTTTTCAGCCAGGCTGCATAATACATTTGCTGATCATTTGATTGACCTTCAAATTTACTGGTATAGTTAGTGTTCTAAATTAGTTCCGTCCCATTTTTAATGTGTTTGTTTTTCGCTTAGGGAAATTGTAAATAATAAATAGTTTTATATTAGGAAAAGAATTGATTGATTTTTGAAGGATTATTTGGCCAAGATTTATATTTTTATGAGTATTCTCACAAACATATAAAGCATAGTGAAAAACGTCATAATCCTTTTTAGATCAACCGTATTTTTTTCTGAATACACTTTTAACCCGGGAGCAGTGGCGCGGGACATCTGTTATCTCTATTAAAGGAAGTTGAAAGAATGCATATTATTCATGATTGAGAAACGCGATGAACATGAAACGAAAGGAAAATTTTCAAATGCTTCCTAAAGAACTCCATCAACTTAAAATATGAAGCCATAAGTGTACCACAAGGTTCAGTTCGCCTTGTTAAAAAGACACAAGAAAGAAAAAGTTCAACTTGCTATTTGTTGATCACCAAAGGTGTCACGAGTTCGAGCCCAGTACCACTAAAGAACCGCCGTGTAGGGAAGAGATGCACGTTAAATCTATCGAGAGCTCAAACGTCCTCTTGTTAGAGTGGTGAGGTAGTTAAAAGAGGCCAGCTCAAGTATCGTCCTCGTCACTTGACCATGGTTCAAAAATACGAGGTCCGTCTCCAAAGGCCCTCGTGTAGCTGAACAATGGGACGTTAATATTCACTCACTCGATCATGAAAGCTCATTAAAACTACAATAACTTGAACAAAATATGACAGCTTTGACAGCAAATAACATTTCTGTAATATTAGTGAAAAGTGTCTCTGATTTGCGTCTTTTATTAAGGTCTTGCACTTTTGAATCATTTTAGTTCAGTTTTATTGGATTTTATCTCAAATCATCAAAGAAAAATTGAATAGTCCTTGAAAACCGGTAAGTATACTTTCTCTTAATTAAATTATTCAATGGAATTATTTTCCGATTTGTATCTCGTGTACAGTAAAAATAATTATAAACAAATGATTGGGGTGACTGAGTCCCCCCACTACCATTAGCGTTAGTATCAAGTACGCGCCTGCACCCGGGTTAAAACATTTTGAAGTCTTCTCGCTTTAAATATTAAAAAGTAACACAATTAGTCTTCATCGGAATTTTATATTCTTTTTCATTATTTAACATTAATTCTAAATGCTAATTCTCTGAGGTTTAAAAAAAATTACAGTTCTTTTAAATAGTTATTTACAATTATAGCATTTATCTTAAAAAAAATCATTTTACATTTCTTTATACAATGTCGTGCACGCAGTTTTTTTTACTCTCCTTACAGTTCAGCTATTATATCAAAAATAATGTTTTATTTTTTTAAAAAAATTAACTCGTGCGAAGAGCCGGTGTTTCAGCCAGTACACGTTTAATGTATCAGTACTGAAGAAGGTATTTTATAAATAATTTCTTAACACTAAATTAAGAACAAGTTTAATAATTATTAGGGACTTCCATGGGCTTGTCTTGTAGAGCAAATTTTTTCAAAGGAAGGTTTAATATCAGAAATTGACACTTTGAGTTATTTTTCTATATTTAGCTGAGATCTATATTTTGTCTTCAAAGCAGCCACCGCAGAAAATCCAGTTTAACAAAGGTAGGATGTTGAAAATGGTAATAGTATACGAAGTTCTTTTGTTTTCAGTACAGAAAATTCATCATCCACCTCTACCCAAAATTCAAAGAGCGATTTATTACAAAATTGCCTTTTAATTTTTTACTGGATGTGAAATCTACGAAGATTTCTTCGGAAGTTGAGAGCCCTTCTGGAGTGTCTTGAAATAGATCCCTAATCCACTCGTAACTTGCTACCAAGTTGTCCTCATCCAGAAAATACTTTTTGAAATTCTTTGCCAACATTGCTAAATGATTTTACATGATTTTAAAAACAACTTTCACATGTTGTTCTTCAGATTTGTTTTCCCCATCATTTACTTCAGTAGTGGTAAATCCAAAATATAAGTATTTTCGAGAATATTGCCTTGATTTAATTTTCGGAACCATGCTCGTCTGTGTACTTGTTGATCCTTTATTATCGTCGAATGTTTGCTTACGACTTAAAAATGTACGTATAATTTTGTTTTAATCTACTGCCGTAAATACTTAATTACCGTGAATTACAATTTACGTGCAAATTAAAAAATGTACATTCAAGCTAGATTCGGTAGCTATAGAAGTATCGAGTCGACCAAAACTAACTGGAATTGTACGAGGAAAAGCATTTTTACATGTTTTGCGCAGACGTCCGATAGGTTGCCCAGACTCACGCAAACGTACCCGATAATGCCAGATGTGATGGATATGATAGCGAGCAACATAGACTCGACTATTTTTCTAATGACATTTGTACTTTAAGAAATGGATGCCGAAGGAAATAAATCTTTAATTAAATATATCATTTTGCGATCTGTTCCAATTTAAAAATTAGAGAAAGAAAAATAACATAATAATAAGAAAGTAATATATAAAGGGTGTTTTTTTAGAGGTATAGGACTTTAAATTGCAATAAAACAACGATGTTATTCGATTGACATGAATTTTTTTTTATTCGAAAGATAATCTTGTGGCATTACATTTTAAATATGATTTCTGGCATATAACTGCCACGGCTGGCTCGGATGTAGTCCAATCTGGACGTCCAATTTTCGATGACTTTTTCCAACAGTTGTGGCCGTATATCGGCAATAACACGGAGAATGTTGTCTTCCAAATGGTCAAGCGTTTGTGGCTTATCCGCATAGACCAAAGACTTTACATAGCCCCACAGAAAATAGTCTAGCGGTGTTAAATCACAAGATCTTGGAGGCCAATTCACAGGTCCAAAACGGGAAATTAGGCGGTCACCAAACGTGTCTTTCAATAAATCGATTGTGGCACGAGCTGTGTGACATGTTGCGCCGTCTTGTTGGAACCACAGCTCCTGGACATCATGATTGTTCAATTCAGGAATGAAAAAGTTAGTAATCATGGCTCTATACCGATCACCATTGACTGTAACGTTGTGGCCTTCATCGTTTTTGAAGAAGGATTCCACCAGCCCATAAAGCGCACCAAACAGTCAGTTTTTCTGGATGTGACGGTGTTTCGACATGCACTTGTGGATTAGCTTCACTCCAAATGCGGCAGTTTTGTTTGTTGACGTAGCCATTCAACCAGAAGTGCGCTTCATTGCTAAACAAAATTCGCTTATGAAAATCGGGAACAACGGCAATCTCGTTTTGGGCCCATTCGACGAATCTACGCCTTGCTTGATGATCGTTTTGATGAATTGCCAAACCAAAAACTGAGAATAAATCACTTGACAGCTGTTAAATCGGTCGCCTTCTTGGAAAGTAATGCCAACTTAAACTTTTATACCTGGAAAAAAAAACACTCTTTATTTTAAGTAATTTTCTTAAAATATATATTACTTAAAGTTACATATACAAAATTTAATATACTTATCGTATTAATTTATATGGTTTATAATTAAGATCGTATTGTAACTTTAGCGTCTCTCTCTCAAAGTGCATTTTTATTGCAGTAAATACATTATTGTTGTACAGGGGGCGACAAAAATTATGATTGAAAAAAAATAATGATTGAAAATTGGGTCACTAGTATTGAAAGTTTGAGAAACACTGGACTAATGAATACTCGTTTAACAAAAATACTCTAGGCTACCATAGAAAATGTGAATATTTTCCATACACATTTTTAATATTTTTTCTTCGAATATTTATTTTGATTCGTGGAACCCCGGGGTTCTGTGGAACACAGTTTGAAGAACACTGGTTTATATCAATGGACTAATGTATTCTCAATTAGGCGTTTTTCAAAAGCCATTTTTATAACAATTTTAAATAAATAGAATTGACTTAAAAAAAAGCAATAATTGGATAAAATTATTTTTAAATGACTTCACTGAAGTACCGTAAAGTAAATTCATATATTTTTAAAATCGTTTTAAAAAATGCCTTATGGTATTTTTTTTTTTTTTTTTGGATAGTAAACCTTTGGAAAGTAAAGTCCTTCCTATTTAATCGGAAAACTTTAATTTTTTTTACCACCCTTTAATATTAACAAGGGCGAAAAGGATAGGTTTTTTAAAAGTTTTGATTTTGTATTTTATATTTGGATTCCCAGTGGCTTTATTCATATAAAATTTTATTTATTTTAGGAAACTTATTTTTTTTATCAAGCCTTAAAATTAGGGGATGACATTTTAAACCACCTTTTTAACAATCGTATCAATCAGGTAACATACCCTATCAAACAAAGAAAAATCATTCAAATCATTTGAGATATGTCTAAGTAATCGTCGTACAAACATTAAAAAAAAAAAAAAAAAAAGATCGAATTGATAACCTCTCCCTTTTTTGAAGTCGGTTTAATATATATGAAAAAGCCTCGTTTAAAAAGAAACATCCAGTAGAAACTATTTAAATATTCCTTAAAAAACTGAATATTTTTTAATTATTCTACTCACCTTACTTTTATAACATAAGTTTAAAAAAGACCCAATAAACAGTAATTGTATTATAACGCAATCTAATTCACTAGCAACCAATCTGCAATGCAATTATTCCAAAAACAAAACGATAGAGCTGCCTTTTTTCCTTTTGTAGTCACGGTTAAAAGCGTGTGAAAGCTTGTCAGGACTGATTTTTCGCGCCCGCCCGCATTTTCATACATATTTCGACAAATGGCAAAAAATTCTATTACAGCACTTGTATGTGTATCCATTTATTAAAAAAAAAAGTGATTTTGTTTACGTTTTAAGCTATTTTTAAGTGTGAATTTATTATGCTTGTGAGCGGTGTCCTTGTGTGTGAATTTCAAATATTTTGACATTTAAAATAATTAAAAGTTCGTAAACATAAATATATTATTAATATATATACACTCAGGAACATTGAAAATAGCGACCCAAGAAGGAAGCGAAGTACAATCGCGAAACTTTGCAGATAAGTACAGCGTAATGTGATATGCAAATGATCCAAGTTTTGTGCCAATAAGCATGCTCATACACGCCGAGGTGGCGCTACAATCAGGAAGAGGGTGCTATATAAGCCAGCGCAAATTCGAAGATGCATAAACGTGATGATTACCCGCCGATTGTAGGAAGATTTTGGTAAGCGAAACATGCCAGGTAAACGTGCTAGAAGACATTTCTCACAGTTAAGCGAGTTTGAGAGAGGCCTGATCGTCAGGATGAAAACTGCAGGCTGGTCGACGCGCCGTGTTGCTGGTCAGGTGGATCGTTCGGAGTGTGCCGTTAGAAATTGTTGGGAGCAGTGGACACAAGAAGGTACCCACGCGCGGAAAACCGGGTCTGGAGCGACCAGGAAGACCACGAGGAGAGAGGATCGTGCGGCAAGCACTTGTGGACCCCACAGTGACTCGTTCAACGATACGACAGACGTAGGCGTAGCCAATTGTTCCACAAACAATTTCCAGACATCTTGCAGAAGCAAATCTTAAATCCAAGCGCCCTTTCCGTGCACTCCCTTTAACACCGGAACATCGACAACTGCGTCTACAGTGGTGCCAAGCCAGATCAATGTGGAATGTCACAGATTGGCAAAAGGTTGTGTTTAGTGATGAATCCCGGTTTGTTTTGGGGACAGACGATAACCGTGTACGGGTGTGGAGTCGCCCTGGTGAGCGGTACAATTCCCCCCACACTGTTCTACGTCACACTGCCCGCACAGCTAGTGTAATGGTCTGGGGGCCATAGCCTATGATAGCCTGTTCAATTTAATTATGACGCGTGGAACCTTAACGGGCCAACGTTACGTTGATGATATTCTTCGACCCCATGTAGGACCTTTCCTAAATGGTCTCCCAGGAACAATTTTCCAGCAAGATAATGCTCGTCCGCATACAGCAAGAGTTGTTCAAGACATCCTACGTCGTTTTCTGACTCTTCCATGGCCGGCCCGCTCCCCCGATTTGTCCCCTGTAGAGTACGTGTGGGATCAGCTAAAACGGCAGATGCCATCGTGTCACTATGTACATGATTTAGAGTTGGCTGTTCAGGATTTGTGGGCACATCTGCCTCAGGACAACATAAGGTGTCTAATCAACTCAATGCCGGACCGTGTGGCGGCATGTATTGCAGCTGGAGGTGGTCTAACGCGCTATTGAAGTTACCCAGTATTTGTGTCGTTTAATTGTCTTATTTTTGAGATGTTTAATTGTCTTGTTTTTGAGATCAAGTGAATCTTTCATCTATGTCATTATGTGTATTAAATTTCATTTGAATCCGATGCTTTCTTCTTGGGTCGCTATTTTCAATGTTCCTGAGTGTATATATATATCATTAAAATTCAGCATATTAATTTTTCATAAGATTTAAATGTGAATCTTGGTTTATTTTCTTCATAAATTAGTTAATTTTAAAGCCAATTTGCCGCCCTGGGCAGGGGCTCGGCTTGCCCACCCCTAGCGCCGGCCCTGCTACGCCCTTGCTATAATAGTACAAACTAGTACGGCTACAAATTTCAAAAACGTGTTTAGAATATTACTTTTTAGTGTGAGAGGGAGTTAAAAATATAAATAAAAATTACCCCAAAGGCACAATCTTCTCCAAATTACTTAGAATTTGTTTTTACGTGGAGTTTTTAGAATATTTTGAGGATCAGTAGTGCACACAGGAATTTTTCAAAAAGGGTGGGTCAGGGTCGAAAGTCCACTATTCAGGAATTTTTCAAGGGGATCCAAGGTCGAAAGTCCACTATTCTCGTATCCCATGCTCCCACACGCCGCCCAACATATTTTTTTTTTGATTTTGTCGATTTTTGGCCACAAAAAACATTAAAAAATTAATTATTGGATGAATAATCAGCATTAATTAATGAAATTAATTATTAATAACAAATACTTAATTGAATTTTTCGTACTATACATAGCACTATATATATAGGATTATAATAATTTGGAAACAAAATCAAGGGCTTTTTGGGTGGGGGGATGTCCGGACCCGTTTATCCCCCCCCCTTGTGTGCGCCACTGATGAGGATCCATTTGTAAAATTAAATTTTAATTTCAAAAAATATAATATATAATTCTCCACCGTAATGTTTCCATTCAATAAAAGTAAAATTGTATCCTATTGTTTGTTCATTTTTAACACAACTGATTAGAACATGAAATTTACTACAATTTTTCACTGCTTCAAAAATCGTCCTATTCTTCGTTTAAGAATAATTTTTTCAGGAAAAATTATTCTTTGTCGACTCACGGAATCCTTGAAACTAGAATGGGTTCCGGGGAACGTCATCTACAATGTGCCTCAGAATATATACTTAAAATAATACTTAAACTAGATCAACACATGTTATATTTACTTTTAAGTGAAGACCATTTTAAAAAAAATATTTTTAATAAAAACATTTTTTAACATAATTATGTAATTTACTCATTATCATAGGAGACTTTTAAGAACTACTGGTTCCAATTTTGAAAATAAATACTCCATTCGATGATTTTACGCTGTCCATGATACATGGACTTTTTTCTTTTGATTCTTCAGAATGCCCGGAAATTCCCCGCGAGAGTAGAGATTAAATACTTACAGAAAGATGTGGTGGGGAAAAGGATGGAGGAAAAAAAATGATTCAGAATTTGTGTGTGTGCGGGAGAATTAGAAAATAACGAGGTTGATTTAAATGTATCCACGAATTTTGATGAGAAAGTAGAAGGCAAATTTTCGTCCGTATTTTGGCACAGTTCAGCTACACGAGGGCTTTTGGGAGGGTCATTTTGATTCATGGTCAAGTGACGAGGACGACATCTGAGCTGTCGCGAATATACTTTACCTCCCCGAAGAAAATGACGGATAAAAGAAAACGTACAGTTTCGCGGAAACCAATTAATAATATATTCTTAAAATTTAAAAAAAATTATAGAAATTTATTTGATTTAAATCTTTATTGCTCATATCTGATTACAAAAGGGCCAAAGTGGTTTCGGTCTCAAACTCATGGCTGGTGTTGTCGAGTTGGGAGTTCGATTCCCGGGCAATTGAAGACCTGCTGTTAAATCTATCTAGACTCAAAGCACACACGTTGGAGTTGTGTGGAAGTTTGGTGACTGGAGTTCCAGGTGAGGTGCATCACCAATAACATTGTTTTAGAGCGAAGTAAAACGTTTAGTAACAATGTTCTACTCATTTTCTTAAAATTATTCCTTCTGTTGCAAATTTTGTCGAATAATTTCGAAAATGTAGGGTGATATATATATATATATATATGTAGGGTTGGATATGTGCACTGTCACATCCCCTTCCTCTGTTACTTCGAATGGAGCTGTCCACACTGACGTCACACCCCTCCAGGAATGTCCGACCAAAGGACGACAAACGGGAAATGACGCAGACGGACGTTAGAGACGCTAAGCTATAGACGTAGGAGAAAGACGTTCACCTTTAATGTTTAAGACATCTTTAAATATTTCATACTTCATTTTGTTAATAAACCATTATTTATACTACGGTTGTAGTCATTTCCCCATATTTTGGGCGCTCGCTCTTGCATATTAAGGAAAATCTCCTGTAGACGAGAGATTTTTAAGACGCGTTAATATTTTTCTTCAGTGGACGCTACATTGCAAAAAGCGTAAAAACGACTTGTTGCTGTTGGACTTTCTTTTTCTTGGATTTATATAGTGCCTCAACTGGTTCTGGATTCATTGTACGGACTGCTCCCCAACCCCTGGTAGGCAAAATTTAATTAAACGTTGTTTTTTTGTTTATTTTGGCTTTAAAATTACTGTATTTAGTAGTTTTAACTCAGAGTGTGATAGGGAAATTTTGATTACAACCTTGCACCGTCCATAAATTTTCAAAGTGATTAATTTTGTATATATTAAGATGTCCTGTAAAAATATTAAATTAGGCGATATTCCTATAGTTGCTAATTCGTTGAAATGTGGTACAACTCGTGCTGTAAAAACATTAAATTCTATATTAGGATTCACCGAATTTGACCGTTCATCGCGAAATAAAATAAGAAAATTTTTCCACATTCCCTACAGAGTTTAGAGTCGAAGAACACAAACACGAATTCTCATTGCCTGATTTCCTCTCAGTCGCTAATTTATTGAATTTAGACGTAGGAACAAACGAGCAAAATGTATGCAATAGTATATTTAAAGCTTTGACAAACTTAGACGAATTCCAACTAACATTAAATAATTCGGAAACATCCTCTTCTGAAAGCGAAAACGTGGCCTATAATACTGAGAATCAATATACGTTTCAAAAACGAACGACAAAAGATCACCCCTCGTTATACAGGAATTTTTCACCACAGGGAACAGGCCAACATTCCCCTTTTCAACATCTGGTCAGCAATGCAACCCTACCCAGCGTTCAAGGTTATTCTTTCTTGCCGGCACATCAAAACGTTTCATCTCTTAGCACACAAAATACTTTTCCTTCCCATTCAAATGATGCTTCCCTTACAGAGATGAATACCCAGTTTTGGACCTTATTGCGCGATATTTCAGCTATTAGCAGAAAATTTTATCAATGAAGATTTTTATTCTGTAAACAGTTTCTTTCGCGATATTGAAGAAAATTTTGATTTATTCCCAGCTCTATCAGTTCTCAAAAATTAATTTTCGTAAAACGTCTAGTATGCGGAAATGCTAAATAATTTCTTTTTCCACAAAGAAATTTAAATACCTACGAGTCATTTAAAAAAGCTTTAATTGAAGAATTTTCGGATTCGGTTACTTCCATAGAAATTCACCACGAATTAGAAAAAAGTATAAAACGGAGACTTATTTAATGCAATATTTTAATTCCATGCGTGAATTAGCAAATAGATGCGATTGAAATATTGACGAAGTATCAATTATCCAATACTTCATTAATGGAATTGATGAATATCGTTCAGATAACAAAATTCTCTATGGTGCAACCTCATTTTCCGAATTAAAGCAGAAATTACGTACCTATGAAACTGTCATTAAAAACAAGGGAATACCTGACTCTAATTCACCAGATTTTCGTCATTCATATGACAGTCGAAGACGTGATACTAAACAACAAAACTTCCAGAGAAAACCCACAAAATTTAACGTTTCTGACGCAGCTAAAATCCTCCAACGTTGTTTTAATTGTAATGATATAGGTCACCTATCAAAATCTTGTCCTAATCATTCACGTGGCCCTAGATGCCTCTCATGTAATCTTTATGGTCACAAATAATTTGAATGCCTACGAACTAATTTAAATAACAGTTCTACACCCACCTTCTGTTGTAAATGCTGTGCATGAATTGCCTCCTTCTCCTATTAATACGTGTAAAGACGTAACAATTTTTGGCCGTAAATTTAACCCATTAGTAGACACAGGCAGCAATTTATCACTACTAAGAAATTCGACTCACATAAATATAGATGCACTACCACTGAAACAAACTAATACATCATTAACAGGTTTTGGTTTTTCGCGAATTAATGTGATAGGAACAAAAAACTATTAGTTATGTATCGTAGAAAACAGCGATCAGCTTTTGATCAAGTATCCGAGTTCGACAGAGGAAGGATAGTGGCCTACCGAGATATATTGTGGATTATTTTTCAATAAAATCGGTAGTCGTGTAGGACGAAACCAAACAACTGTAATGCGGATATGTGACCTTTGGATGCAGGACCACCGGTCCGTCGTACCCTGGTCGATCGCATCCACCTCAGTGCACCACACGTGAGGACAGGCAAATTGTGCGCATGGCAGTGACGGATCGCTCAGTCACATCAAGAATTTAAATTAAAAAAAAATCCATAGAAATTTGTAAAAAATGTAAAACATTGTAGAAATTGAGATTTTAATAATATATTTCAAGTTAATCGCATGTTAAAAGCATTTAATTTTAAACCAAGTTAATTAATACAGTCAACAGAGCAACGTCATCAAATTCCGGTTTGGCTGAAAACCGATTTTTGACGCCAACTTTTGTCATTTTTACAGTGTTACAGCAATGCAGACAAGTCAAAGTTGGCGCCAAAAAACCTGTTTTTTTAGGATGGACCACCCTTATCACTTAGGGGTATGAAAAATAGTTTACGTCCTATTCTCAGACCTACTGAATATACGCACAAAATTTCATAAGAATCGGTCCAGCCGTTTCGGAGGAGTTTGCCTACAGATTCTGTGACAGGAGAATTTTATATATTAGATATGTAAAATTAACACGCTTTTATAAGTTTCACTTGTATGTAATGGAATCTTTGGACTCGATTTTTCCCACTTTAAAAGGTCAGACTAATTCGAAGTTTTGCACACTTGTCAAGGACCGATGGCAATTCAACAATTTCATAATTTTGTTACATTGTCCTGATCATGATGATCAGGAATAAGGATTTCCGAGATTTGGCAACTAATTAAGTATATCGTTTCCAGATTTGGCGACTAATTGCATAAACCGTTTTCAGATTTAGCGACTAATTCCATATGCCATTTCTAAATTCGGCGACCAAAAGATGAAGGAGCAACCCTAAAACCGCAAATAGGATTGCAGTTAATGCAAATTAAATTTAAAAAAAAAGTGTTCTTTATGCGAAAAAGGGTAGCGTGGAAATTAAAAAAAAAGACTCATGTATGTGAATAAAAATAAATTTTGTTCTTACAGCTAAATATTTTTTATTTTTATAAAAAAATATTTATACGTTTAGAAGTGATGATACAAATTAACAAAACAGAAATATGCTTAAATGGTGATAAATTTATGTTTTAACTGCTAAATATTTTTTTATTTTGATAAAGCAATAAGTTTAAAAGTGATGATACGAATTAACATTATAGCAATACGTTTAAAAGGTGATAATACGATTGACATTTATAATATTTCTTCTTAACACACTTTTATTAGTTAGACCTGTATCTGTAGAGACGAAATCTTTGAAATAATAACGATATGGGACTCAACCGAGACCCCGTAAACGGAGAGAATAAATACCCTTCAGACCAGGGGTACTCAACCTTTTTTTCTGCTGGGCCATATACATATGTAAGCCTTTCCTCGCGGGCCGCATACATATAATGGCTATTTCACGCGGACCGCAACATGAGGATTAATGGAGGGAGAGAAATATGCTTTAAGACCAGGATAACATAGAAAATTTAAAATGTGGAAAATTGATCAAAATATTAAAACTCCTATTTTGCTTTTTTAAATTATTTTTCATTTTTGTCACTGAATTTTTCTAAATTGGAATTTAAAAAGTGGAAAACGGATCAAAATATTATATAACTCCTATTTTATTTTTTTAATTATTATTTTTTAATTTTTCTCACTAAATTTTTCTAAATTTGCAGCCTTTACGAATCATTCCTTCACTATGTCTGCATCAATAAAAGGTTTCATATGATTATCAATAATATAACAAATTTCATAGGGTGCCTTTGTTACCACTGACAAAACAATTTTTTGCTATTGTAAAGATTATTCAAGAAAGCCTATTTATCCCATCTTGAAAGAGATCTTCGAGGGAAAATATCATTGCACGATTGTTGTTTAATGGTATTTTTTAAATACACTTTCGTGACAAATCAAACAATTACCGATCCATGCTTCTTTTTCACTACAGAATAGTTAACTTCCCAATCGTCCTGAAACAACGAATTTTCTTCGAATATTTTTTGCTTGCAAGATACGAAAAATAGTTAAAAATTAGTTTCACTTATAAAATGGTCGCTACTCCACTGTTGTCTATTATCACTAACCAGAAAAAAAAATCAATTCGCACCCAAACGACACCTACAGCAAAAATCAAAATTGATATATTTGATTTCTTAACAAAGAATTTCCCACAATATTTTTATAAATAAATGAATTTTTCAGAACAATGAGCCATGACCGGGCCCAGTGGGTCATATGCGGCCCGCGGACTGAGTATCGCTGCTTCAAACCATTAATTAATATTCATTGAAGAGCAAGACTAATTCCAGCAGCCACATAATTCTGGCTAAAAAAAAAGGCTTTTATTGTAGATTAAACTAAAAAATAAAATATAGTTAAAAAAAATTTAAAAAAATGCACGCTTTTATAGTGAATCGAACTAAAAAGTAAAAAAATAACTCTTAATATAATAAAATGATTAACGAGAAAATTAATGTTATTGTGATAAAAGCGTGGGGGTGCTCTATATTAATTGTTATAATTTCTTACTAGTTCTATTCCGAAATGCCGAGTTAGTGTAAAAATGTAGTACAAAGCACCTCACGCTTTTACCACGACATTAATTTTCTCGTTAATCATTTTATTCTTATACTAAGAGTTATTATTTTATTTTTTTTACTTTTTAGTTCTATTCACTATAAATGCGTGCTTTTTATTATTTTTTTTAAAACTGTAACTTTTAAAATAATTTTATACACATGTACACAATTGTCGCTTTATTACATAGTTTCAAATTTAAATGTGTTAGAAAAAAATTTCGCTTCATGTATTTTGGGAGTTTTTTCCCTACCCTCTTGATAATTGGAAGTTGGTATTCGATAATTCGAAGTGGCCGACTGGGTGGCGTGGTTGGTTTATCGCTGGCCTTCTGCACCCAAGGTTGAGGGTTCGATCCCGGCCGAAGTCTGTGAATTTTCATGAAGTAGAAAATCCTCAGCATCCATGTCGTATGTTTATGCGGCCTGTAAAAGATTGCTTGCCCGTTTGGCTTAGGTGCTTCGAAAAATTAAATTCTTAAGTACAATTTCGCATCGCCAGAGCTCAGGTGCCTACCTTTGGGCAGGAAGCTAGGAGTCAAAATTACTTAGGGTAATTGGTATCGCCTATAAGGTGCTGCACTAAAAATGATACCAGCTCCTGGGGAATGTACTAGGTCTGCAAAGGTTGAAAATACCAATGCGTAGCCCCATTAGGGGAAAAAAAAAAAATTCGAAGTCCCTAAAACTTCGAATTATCGAGAGTCGGCTGTACCTAAGAAAAAAAAAATAACGTTTTAATAATAAAGAAAATTAAGCAGTATACATATACTTGCGTTTGTCAAAACATTGATGAAATATTTTTTTCTCGCCATACAACTTTACTACTTAAAAGTGTTTGGCAACACGCAACGCTATGAACACGTTTTCTTGTGACGGGTTACTACACAGCTACTTCAACTCCTAACCTATTTCTTATGCATTCAAAGTAAGTTATTTTTTTATTTTTGTGATCTTTAAAATATAGTATTAGTTTGTAAACTTTGTGTTCTTAATGTATTTACGTCATACGTGTCTAATTTTTATACGATTTCGGATATTATACGTGAGTTAAAGGAACACCATCGGTATCATGTACTTGCCCAATTTTAGCGCCATTTATGGAGCCAAACTGCGCCAAATACCGTGTTTTGAAAAAGGTAACTAACTAAAACACGTGTTATATTTAAGACATACTTGGAAATATGTCATAAAATGACTATTGTCGTCTATTTCCAACCAGATAGTAACAAATTCGATGCTCGGGTAAAAATTTTAAAATATAAAGTAAATAAATAAATATCCCGATGAAAATAAAAATAAGTCATATTCTGCAATACACTAAACATCTTTTCCGTAAAATTTTGTCAGTGTTAAAAAAAATATTTTGAATATGAAATGTTTTTACTAATATGAAATGCCTGGTCTTGACGCTTAAAAATAATTTTAATTTTCTGCATCAATATAACATACATACCGTAATATTCGGTGTAGAACGCGCACTTTTAATACAAACTATGAGATAGAAATTTACGTATGCCGGGTATACAAAAATGAGAGCTTTAAAAGTAAAAACAGACGAGAGAGCATAGACAAAAATTAATTTGTCCATATATTGAAATGCTGTTTATTTAAAAGAAATGAACTTCAAGGGTTGTAATTCTAAAAGTATACTATTTTTTTCTAAAGCTTGGAATAATACCTTTAATAGATGATTTCAAAACATAAGAGCGTTGCTCACATACATTTCAGGCTTCTTCGTAAAAAAGGGGATGCACGTTATACGTCGGATTTTACGGTATATATTGATGCAATATATTTGTCGCATCAATTGATTTTTATGTCTACTTATATCTGGATGGTTTTTATATCGGTTTTCAAATCCATTTCCATCCATTCTTTCTTTGCTTTGTAGTATTTACAAATTGTCTACACTTATTTTATTAAACTATATTTAAACATATATATATATATATTTAAATATATATATATATATATATATTTAAACATATATATATATATATTTAAACATATATATATATAGCTAGTATACCCGTTCTTCGCACGTGTGAACTGAAAAATTAAATACAGATTGAAGGATAAAGAAGTTTTAAATCAGTTAATTTTACGTGAATTGCAAACTAAAAAAAAAAAAAAAAAAAACTTTTTGCATATCTCAGCTAACAAAAAAAAAAAACACTTTTGTTAAATTTTAAGTCTGTAGATCTAATAGCTAATAAAAAGGAATTTTTTTATTTATAACTCCCCGTAACTCTCTTGAGGGTCGATTTTTGAAAATACCTTCCTAAGCTGATCTCTGCTCAGCAAAAGTAACACATTGTTATGAATTTTGTGTAATGAACGCTTAGAACAGTGTAAATAATTTACATCTGAAAGTGTAATGCATTAATATTACTTTCTGTTGTATTTATTTTATGTTAAAATTGTAATATTTTCAAGCAACGCCGTTTCTTAAATTATAATGGCGATTCAATGAAAAGCATAGCGAAATGTTGGTGATAGAGTCAAGTCGGCAAATGTCAAACTTTCACAGCTCGAGCTTTATTAGAGCTTTGGGAAATATTAGACTTACGCTTTCGCGGCATAATTCTTAGTAGGTACTTTTTCTACTTCCAAAAAATACAGTGGCTGGCCTTGTACCCGCCGAGTAGGGGAGCAATGCACGTTAACCCTTTATCTACCGCATAATGATTTACTGCAGTTTTTTTCATGCAATAATTTTTTTCTGAATCACTACATTGAAAATTAAGGGGTATACATAAACTTAATACTCAACTTGAAGAAATTTAATCCGTTAGACTTAATTAATTAAAGATATTCCACTGTAAAATTAATTATAAACACCGTTCACTTAAAATAAATAATCAAATCGTTTTCTAAGGTTTTCATTAATATATAAAAAAATGTTAGACACTTAAATTTTGACATTAACTATTTTTTCGGGACAAAAATGATAATCTTTGCAATCTGCTGAAAATGCTATTTCTGCTACAAAACTATTTGCCTTCCCTGCTAAAATACTCATCATAGAACCTGTGTTGCCATATATCTTGGAAGAGAGGATTTCAAAGAATATTCCTGCTAAATTGGTGTGGGGTGGTAGTTAGGAGAAAGGGGTGCCAGCTCAGGTGTTGTCAACGTCACTTGACCATGGTTCAAAATTACCTTGTCAGACGCCAAAAGCCCTCGTGTAGCTGAACAGTGTGACATTAATGTTCACTCACTCCAAAAAATACAGTATAGTAGTTATTATTTTTATAAAAAAAATGCAATATCTGCCTATTCAACTAAAATTATAGCCTTATAATTAACTACTAACCACAAACAAATTATGCAAATTTGTCCAAATGATGTAGTGTAAAAGACAAAGTTTATCTACTTTAAGTAGCAGAAGCAAGAAAAGTATTTATGTTGATATAAGGATCAATTTCTTACGACCAAATGTGCATAATAAAATCATTTAAAAAAAAACGTGCATAGAAATAAATTTTCAATTTTTATTGTATGTATGGTTCACTATTTTGGCGATAATGGCTTACACATGAAAAAACCCAATAGCAGCTATTTAAATAAAGAGATTTAAAACAACATCTTTCTTCAAAACTTAAGTTTTATTCAGAAATAAAAAAAAATAGAGATTACATTGATCACAGGAATAAATTAGAAGTGAGCGCCTTGCAAAGACAAAACAAAAAGCGTATCTTCACAAATAAAAGATAGATATATGCTGTAGTGGGCTTTTTTGCAGCACATGCCAGAATTGCTTGCAGATGGCAGAAATTTTTCCCTACTTGTCAAATATCGTTATATTTTGAACACTTCACAGAATATCTTTATAAATTATAGCTTATGTGTTAATCTGATGAATATATATTAATTGAAAGTGTTCGGATGAGTATTTCAATTACAATTTTTCTTCCAGATATATCCAAATGGAAAATGCCAAAACTGCAGACATGTTTCCCAAGTTTGATGGAACACCTTGCCGCACAATGCATCAAGAAAAAACCTTTAAATTTCTCAGAGAATTATCAAATGGATCTTAGCTATCATAAGAGGTTGGTGTAATTATGTCTAACATTAAAACAAGTAATATAAAAAAAAATTTTTAAGTCAATTCCTACTTAAATCAACAAAGAAAATTTTTATTTGAGCTACTTTTTATTAAATAGTTACAATTAATATTAATATGTATATATATGACAGAATCACAACATGAAATGGTCATTCATTTTTATTTATTATCATTAAAGTATTGTATTGTCATCCATAACAATCGTGTCTATAAAATTTCAGTTCAACTGAATGCTTTAAAACGTGAGAAAAAAAATGGAACTAATTTGATATCGGGGGTAACTGCGCCAAGCAGCGTTTGCTGTAGTTGGAATGGAATCCAATATGGCGGCCTAATGGTAATTTTAAAGAATTGTTTTGAAATACATTGAAATGTATTTCAAATAAAGGATATTATAAGCAGCATATAATAATCTCATATTGTTTTATCGTAATTATATATAATATTCATATAGTACGATTTTATAACAGTTATTAGAAATAATAATCATATAATTAAATAGTAATTATAAAAAAGAATAATCATCAAATTGTAAAAAAATAAAAATAATGCATAAGATAACTCGTATTACATAATTATAAATAACATAACATAATAGCTATAAATAAACAACAGAAATAGTTATAAGATAATTATAAATAAATAAGAAAATATGTAATAATATTTATAAATAAATGGTAAAAAAAACAATTATAAATAACGAATATTAGATGATTATTAAAAAAGTAATAATTACATTTTTGCATTAAATTATGAATAAAATAATTACATAATGTATGTTAAAATTAAGAATTCTAATTACAAAGTAGTGAAAGCTTGCAATATGAAACTTGCACTGCAAGTTCCTTCAACGAATTGCATCGAACAAAGAACGTAAAAAAAAATAATATTTCAAAACGTAAAATAAAACGAAAGTAGACGATTTATAGTGATAATTAAAAGCACATCACTTATTCTTCTAAGAAAAAAATATTCTAGTACTCACTCATTTTAGAAATATCCATATTCGAAAATAGCACAGAATTATACAGAAGACGCAAACACTAGAAAAATTACACTGAAAATGGTTAAATTTTTACAGAAATTATTAAAATCGTCTGAAATTAAAAGGGTTACAGCGGGAAAAAAACAATGAAAGCTATTTCTAATGTATGTTATCCCCATGGCAACCACATCGACAGACGATAAAAACATTAAGGTAACCATATTGCAATGTTAACGTCCATCTTGGCGAACATAAAAAACAACTCGGCGCTATTACCCCCGATATCAAACTAGCACCAAAAAAATTTTTATTTTAAAGTTTTGTCCCAAGTTGCTAAAAATGAAACCAACGTGGCTGTATCTGTAATTCTTTAAATAATTAGTTTCAGTCAATTCCTTTTGATTAATTATAATTAAATTATCGTATTGTTAACCAAAACAATAGTGTATAGAAAATTGCAGCTCAAATGAGCACTTTAAAAAGGTTTTTTTTTTTCTCACATTTTAAGTTTTGACACGTTGCCAAAACTAATGACAACATGGCTGTATTTGTAATTCTTTGAATAATTAGTTTTAATCAATTAATATTTATTAATTATACTTAAATTACTGTATTGCTATCCAAAATGATAATGTATATAAAATTTCAGCTCAATGGAGCGCTTTAAAATGTATTTTATTAACGATTGAAAATTCCATCAAGATAAAAAAATATATATATAAAGTGTAAGCTAATATAGTAGGAATTGAAAAATGCTCAAATTTATTGCCTTTAAGTGGATTAATCATCTTAAGTATATTCCTAGAACTGCAGCCCAAGATTAGCATCCATTCTTGGGATATTTCTAATTGCAATAGATAAAAGAATGGGATTTCAGCTTTTGAAAGTAAGTTTAAGTATATTTTCGGTTACAATTACTAAACATATTTAAATGGATTTTTAATGTAATGAATCCAATTCAGTGACTAAATCACTAATTGCTTAATCAGTCTATTCTATTTCTAGTTGATCCTCAGAGAAAAAAAACTACAATGTAAAAAAAATATTCCATTAGTATAAAATGATTTTCCAAAAAGTACAGTTTGTTTATAGATGGCGCTGCACAATGTTTTGATAGGTGGCGCTGAGAAAGGTTTTCATAGATGGCGCTGAGAAAGGCTTTTATAGGTGGCGCTGTGCAAGAAAGATTCTTATATATACAGCTGCAAAAGTTTCCAAGTTACATTACCAACTTGTATCATGTAGCAACTTCAATCATGAACCTCAAACAGCACCTTCTACAAGAGTGGATTGTAAGTTTTGTTTACATATTTTATTAAACTTGATAATTTTTTCATGTAATATAAAAATTTTTTTTCCTCTAATTTAAAAATAACCAGTTTAGGTTCGGTTATGATTTTATTTCAAAACAGTTAGGAATGAATGTTTCAGCATCACAAAAACTTGTAACTTTCATGGTTGTTGAGTTATTCATACTTTGAAAAATAAACAGCGTGTTTTAAAGAAAATAAAAATAAGATTTTGTTGGTACAGGGTCAGATTTCAGGGGATTTCAATAAATTCAATTTATGAGTTGAATTTATTGAAATCCCCTGGTTTCTGACTTTTAACTTGAACAAGGTTGATAACAAAAGAATTTGTTTGTACATTATATAGATGATAAATACATAACTTTGTGGTTATGTATTTTATACATAACTTTGTTCATCATATGAATCTCCAGTAATTTTGAGCTTATTCATTTTGAATGTAAACACCAATATTTTAATGTACAGCAGTGGCCCTTCAAACTTTTTCCAACTCATGGAACTAGATGGTGATTTTGTGAAATCCCTACAACTAGATGTTTTCGTGGAACACTATTCTACACACACTTAGAAGAATATATCAAAGAAAATTTAAAGTAGAATCAACAATAGATTATGTAAAAGAAATTATAAAAAGTAATTACATTTATTACTTAAAAAAACTTAATATTGTAACGTTGATCGGAGTTCGAGGATTTTATGCAAAACAGTCACAAAGAAAAATAACAGTTCTTTAAGAGCAATGAAATTTATTATTGAAAATTCAATTCTTTAAATACAGAATTCCACAGCAATATTCAGAGTAAATCTCCGAAGGTCTTCACCCCTTGAACAGCAATCAAACAGTTATCAGTATTTAAAAATACACGTATGTGAAAGATTATTCACAAGCACAGCCGAGCTAATCGGTAATCAAAACAATGCTCACTAATCGTGAATTGAATCAAGACTGCCTGGTTGCGGCTGGCACTGCTCTATTTATAGACCCGGCGGAAACTTCTAGAAAAATCCGCACGTGTCATAGTGTGTGAAATTAATGGAGAGATCCAATACTTTCTAGAAGAATCCAGAGGGTCTTAAACCCGCCAACATAGTCGCCAAAAATGATGCAAACTTGGCTCTTATCGCCAAGATTTTACCAAGTTCTCATTGAATTGCCACTATAGCGTAAGGGACGACGTTTGCTTGTGAATAGTAAAATTTTAAAATAAAATAAATATAACATATAGAGTAATATAAATGCATTGTATCCATATACAAATTATGTACACAAAATTCATAACGATATTAATCAGTGATCTAAGTGTCACCTACTCATGCATTATGTTTAGTAACTGGGATATGTGCTTGCATTTTTTTTCATACAAACTCTGGAAGTTTAAGTCTACTGAGAATAACTGTAATTGTATTACATATTCAGAGTTTCATTTGTTTCCATACTTTGTTTTTATAGCCACTCATGTTGAGAAATATTTTTCACTCATATGTATTATCCTGAATAGCATTAAAAGGTTTATAACTGTGTATTTTGCAGGAATTTGCAACATAAAATTTAGGATCTGTTCATACTAATGTTTAGGTTTTTAGCATCGAATCTGTTATGTCATAGGTGTTTTTTCACAAAAATAAAGGTTCATTTCCCATTAAAAACAACTATTTAGTTTTGCAAGACATTGTACTAATGAGTATAAAATTATGTCATGGAAATCAGGATAGTAAACAATAAATATTCACAATCTAGCAAGTAATATATATAAAGCGTTTTAATACTCTTATTATGTTATAATAAAAGTTTAAAGAGAACTGCAAAAAAAAATAAAGTTATTGTATTAAAATTTTCAGTTTCTTAATGACAGGTATGAGCTTTAAATTCTTGTGGGTATACAAACATTTTAGAGAACGTGAATCCATTTTGCATACACATTTATAAGTTTCGATTTTTATTGTGACTCGGGGAAACCCCTAAGTATGCCTTGTGGAACCTCAGGGTTCTGTGAAACACAGTTTGAAGACCGCTGATGTATAGCACCCCACAGAACTCCTTTGTTTTTAGTGGAATCTAAGCTTAAACACTAATAGTTAGGAAACTTGCATTCCTTGACCACTACTTGGCTACACAAGTCTCTTAATTTTAACTACTTGACCATTTTTAATACTGATCGTAGAGCTTTAATATAATTAAAAATATTTACTTAATTGGTTAAAGCTTTCTTGTATCCTATTCAGCACAAATATTTTTTTTTAAAATAAAGTTGTTGTGACCCGAAGGTTGTAGGTGTAAGAGGGTTCGGGGAAGAAGCAGACATGATCTTAAAAATACTTTTATTCCATCTTAAGCACTTTATGAAAATATACAATTTTATAGCTTAACTCTGGGAGCGATCTGAAATCTTAACAATTAACACAAACCATTGTGCTTCCAGGAGAATTTTTTGAACCTTCATGTCAGGCTCCAACTGATCCCTCTGAATTTCTCTTAAGGCTGAGAGAAACATTCCAGATTTTTAAGCCAATTCCTACCCTTCCATCTACCTCATGTTTCATGCACACAGCCCTCAAAACCTGCTCATGTCTTCATCATGGTTGAGGGATTAAAACCAACATTGACAGCACCCTATCAAGGACCATTTGAAGTTTTTAGTAAGACTGTCAAACATTTTACAACCAATATAAATGACAGGACATCCACGATCAACATTGATCGGCTTAAGCCAGCTTTTCTTTTGAATGACCCAGACTCAACAAAGGAACCGTCCAGTCGAACATTCTCCTAGACTTGATCACAATGTGCCCATACCTGTCATGACTTGCCCTAGTAGAAAGATCAGATTCAACCCGAAGTACCTGTGAATATCCATAAACTTTGTGAATCAAAGGACTTTTCATCATATGAAAATCTTAAGACTTCTGTACTTTGGGGGAGTACTGTGGTGTGCCTTGGTATCCATCAAAATTCTCTTAACTGGAACCAGCTTGAGAACAGAGAAATGAACAGAGATGAACACATACTTAGATCTGTCTTCTTCGAACTCGCTCGCTCCTTCTTCTCTGCATGAGACATCAGCATACACTCTCCCTTTATTTAATTTTCATGCATTAACATAAATAGTTTGTTAGCAATTTTTATAATGTAATTGTAAATTAAAAATGTTTAACCTTTCTTTATCATGAATTACTATTTTTATGGCGTGGGTTAGATTTCCACATCACCTCATATGCAATAATTCCCATGATTTACTCAATAAGAAACCAGTAAATCTCATTTTCAGTGCTCTAAAATTTATTTCTTAGTAAAATTCTATTATACATTAAATCCTTTTGTTAATTAGGAGACTAATGACCCAAATCTTGAAAGTTTTCTAATTTCATTAATAATAGTGTTAAATAGTGTGCTTATATGAGAGTTCTTTCTCTCAATTTTAAAATGTAGGAAACAGCATGTACAATGCATTTTTAATAAGAATAACTTAACTGATTCAACCAGAATTGATTAGTTCATGAAAATATACTTATTCCTTTAGGATGGAGCAGACAAAATATGCTTTTATGCTATAATTAATCCTTTTAACTTAAAATTTATTACGGTACGTATAGGGGTAAACTTCAAAATCAACTTCTATAATAACTATAAAAATTAAACTGAACATCTTTTCAAAGGAAAAAATTTAATAGAGGATGTGCAGTAAATAGAATTTTTTTTTATTTGTTTGGGTAAAATAATTTAACTTTATATAAGCATGGAATACAGATAATTTGCAAATTTGAAAACATAAACATTTATACAAATAGCAGGCCAATAGTTTTGACCTAGCTGCCCGACACTTAAAAACAATAGAATTAATAGTGCAGTGCATTTTTTTCGTCAATATGGTCCTTATTCACGGATTCTCCAAAGTCACAAAGAGTAGAGGTTGAAGTGCCCTTTAGGTGAACTTTAAAAAGATGGGCATTCAAGCAATTGTGCTCAGTCAAAAGATGAAATAATGCTATGACCACAGGATGAGGAAAATCTGTAATGACTGGCTTTAAACTAGTGAGGCACTCCCAAGCCTTTCCCTTAGATTCATTTGATAAGTAGGAGGCAAACCCCTTAAATTTTAATTTATTTATGGGTTTTGCAGAATTAAAAGTTATACAGTTATTAGTGGTTTGTAGAATTGTCATTCCTTTCTTTGCCAGAAAATCTGCTTTCATTTCTCTTGATGCACACAATGAGCAGGAATCCACTGTAAGATAGTTAAGTCAGTCTGAGTGTTGACAATTTTTCTGCATTCATAAATTCATTTAGAAGTGCAAATTTTACTATTGGAGATAGCCTGAAAGCTGCTTTGTTATCAGACAAAATAACAGCCTGAGGAAATTTACTCTTCTGAAAGAGAGCTTAATTCAAATCACAAATATTCAAATACGAGTAAGCAAGGCAAAGCTGTGACAGATTTAACTTTAACCAGGGTGCACCATCCAGTATAAATATAATAAAAAAAAATTCTATGTATTAGTGATAACAGTTTTTCCCCGTTAGGATTTGCAGCATCTAAAATGCATTTTTTACTATTATTCACAGAAAACTTACTTTCTAAAATCATCAAAATAAAATACGAAATTCTAATGGGGTTTCAGTTAATTTTTAAGAAAATTTAATTTACTGCTAGAGTTGCTTAAAATTTCTTTTTATCCAGTTCTGTAAGATCTTAAAATACACCTGATTAACATATCAAATTAATTTCAAAACTAATTACACGATGAATTAGCATGATACAGTCAAATCATTACTCCTTTTATCTCTAAAAAAATACTATAATATTTTTTAAATAAAACTCCAATGATTCAAATAATTTTTCCATTGTTTGCCGACTGTCACAATTTACTAGTCTTTATAATTTCAACTAATGGATATACTTTTGAAAATTTTAACAAGCATTCATGGCTAAAGTAAAGTTGATAAGAAAACCGACAACAAACACATAGGCTTTGTAATTACTCATATATTCATCAATGATAAATTTAAGAATGATCAAAAGGTACAAAATCATTCTGTCTAAAGGGACAAGCATATATTCATGAATTGCTCAGTTATGTTTCAAACAATAAAGTTTTTCCTTAAAAAAAATGCATTGTTTCCCATATTTTAACCTCAAAAATTAAAAAGCCATTTTGCAGTAAGATGAAAAATGGACTGTCAATAACAATGATATAAATTTTGTCTCATTTTTGATGAGAATAGTGAAAGTTATTTAGGATGCATATATAAGTATTGTATTATATCTTTTTCATAATTGCATATAAGTATAATAAAATCACAATACAAAACATTACAACTAAATATATTTTAATAGAGTAAATTCATTGTTCCACAACATCTTGTATATTTTTCTCACTGAATCAAAGTCATAATACAATAACTACATGTACACTATGTAGCCCTATGTAATTTCGTAAATTTCTTAGATCACATTGGAAGAAAATGAATTCTTTTGCATTCAGAGGTACATTTAAGCAATAACTTAAAGAGAACATTAGTTTATAAATACAAAAAAATTAAATAAGATTAGAGAATTGTTTGCACACATTTGTATACATTTTCCAACAATGCTCTCCCTCACATCCATGTAAGCATGACAATTCCAAGATTGCATTTAACATTAACAAAATTTGAATTTCAAATTTCACTTTACACCAACTACAAAAACGCAATCTAAAACTTTTAATTCATTTATAAAGTTACTGATAAATACATGAAAACAGATACATTAAATATCAGAATATTAAAGATTAAAAATAAACTAAAATAAAAATAACATTTACCAGCATTCGATCAAAAAATTTGTATATTCCATCTTTTGATAATTTAGTGAAAACAGATTTTCTATAATTAACATTACTTAAAGCAGCTTTTCATTCACCAAATTTCGTAAATATTTCATATTAATACTCGTGGATAGAATTATGGGAGAATGCTTAGTCTTATCAGGCTCTAATCTCCAGAATGAACTTTGAGAGCCCATGATAGTTCGATAATTTTCCCTTTAGTAAATATTTACTTAAGCTGTTTTGTTCAGATAATTTTAGTAGGAGAAATTGTAAAAGCCAAATGCAGCACTATTATCAAATTGTAATTTGTTTACACATAAATAAAAAAACAATTTAACAATTATATTCTTTTAAAATACGAATATAATCCTTTAAAAGCTTCAAAGTTACATATTTTACCTTTATGTCGGATAAGTCTACATGATTCTCTTTGAATGTCCTCCAAAATATTAGTACAGAACCAATAAGCAAACAAATTCTACCCATTGAAATTCTATCAGCCCAATTGGCGGCAAAATCTAAATCACTAATTTTTTTCATTTAAATTATTTTAGATATTTTAAATTCTAAATGCTTTGTGCGTTTTAATACATTTTAATTTCAATAAACAATGCCAATGAGTAAATCCCAGGTTTTATTGAAATTGGGAAAGCACATTTACTTCATGACTGACATCTGGTCTAGTATGGTGTGCTAAAATATGATAACCTATAAAGTACATTGCTGCACAGAAATATTTCATTTTAGTGATTTCTGCTTTTGAATTGGGATAATCAGTTGTAAACAACACAATCTTAGTTAATGTTGCTGTTAAAATTAGGAATTTAAGCTTATACATAAATGTCACTTCATTCGCATAATCAGTTTAATAATTAAACAACTTGCTTTTGTTCAAAAGTTTAAAATCAAATTTACATTTTAATTAGTTTACCATTTCCTCAAGTAAGGAAATTAAATGTATTGTTTTCCAAAACTACAAAATCTACTTTAAACAAGTTTTTTATGGAAAAAATTCAGAATTTACCCACACATCAACTCATGACAAAGCAAAGAATGAAAGGAATGAAATACCCAGTAAACAAACTGATTGGAGACCAGAGTATTTCACAAATTGCTTGATTTACAAAACAATAATAAACTGGTTTCTTGGAACAAAATTATGTAGAAAACGAAAACACTGTTCTTACTCTTACAAAAACCTTCTAATAATTTTTTTCCAATTTTTTTAATAACCCCCATCTAAGCTCTTTTAGAGATAAGCTTTGAGAAGAAAATATTTTCATAGAATGGGATATTTGGCAATGCAGCCCTTACTATTTTTTTGTCAGTAATTAATGCTGTCATGTGTTTCTTGAGAATGAATGATGCAAAAATATTAGAGTACTTACTCAATTTTAATCTTTACACAAATGATTTTCTTTTAATTATTATATGCCCCTCTCTTCTATATTAACAGTAAAGTAGGAGTACGAAATTTGCTTCCTGAACCCTTAATTGACATCTAAATTCTAATTCCAGAACCTTTTGAATAAACAATTTTTAGAACAAAAAACCAGTAATTTTTGCTTTCAAATTTATTTTTTAAAAAATTACCATCTTAATAAATTCTTAAAGTTTGTGCAACAAATTAAAAAATGCAGATCTAAAATTTTATTGAAATAATGCTCTCAATCGTGAATGTGTCCATACCTGTGAATAGAAACCATGCTTCTAGACAATAAAGGAAATAAAGCATGTTTGTTAAAATTTTAAGCACCTTCAAGCCAAAATTTTCATGCAAGATTCGATAAGAATGACCCAAGATTAGTGACTTTTTACATTGATAGAGGAACACAGATATAATAAAAATCTCAAAGTTAAGTGGTACTATCTTATAAATATTTTTTTAAACAAAATTAAAAATTTTTTATATACTTTTACTTCATACACTAGATCCAAAAATGCAATAGCAGAGTGGTTACGTTAGTCCTTTTCAGTAACTTTCCCCCATCAACACTGTAGGTTACATTTTTTTTTTCAATTCAGCTTAATTTTGTTTTAAATTTAGCATTTTGATATCAATATAAAAATTTATTTCATATCTACAGATTGGATAATTTGCCATTGATATAATGAGCCTTCATTCATGTGTTGATTATAAAACATTTCTAAAATTAATACATAAAAAATAGATTTAAAAATCTATTAATGTTTACATTTTTGTTAAATACGAATATGTATATTGTTTGATGATATAGATTGCACCAATATGCTGACCACAATTTTAAACTGTATATAGTTATTATCTGTTTAAAATGATATTGATTCATCCATCACTAAATATCAAAATATTAGCATCAATTGACAACATGCTCATTAACTTTTTGGCTAATTTTGGAAATATTAAAATAGAAGATACACAAAAATGAACAAATTAATCCAATAAACGAATACACAGAAAATTGATTTTTACACATTGCATGTTAATAATTTAAAATTAAAAAAAATATAATAAAACTGGGTATTTGACTAATGGTTCAAGAGAAAATGAGATAAGTTGCGAGACTCCATTTTAAAACTACCCCCCAATAGGAAAAATTTTATTTCGAGTTTAAGTAATATCTCTCGCCTTCCAGAAATGACCTTTATAGACCAGTTCAATCGCCAAAAATCGAAGAAAATTTGATTATCACACAGAAGTTTAAAAAATCCCTTTGAGGATGCATATTATTATTATTACTAGAGGCAAAGGTAAAAAGGCATACATACACCAACTAAGTTTTGTGCCTTTTCACCATGGAATACACACAAACTCCTTTTATTAAAACAGATGCGTGTGCGGGGGGAGGGGAAATGTTTATTAACATTGCACTATAAAGCAACATGAAGGATATAGGTGACAGACCTCGTAATTTGGAGCCTTGGTCCAGTGACAGTGACAACACCTGAGCCAACACCCCCTCTTAAAACTGCCGCACCATACCAATAAAGGACTTTGAACTTAAACAGATATGTTATTGTGACAAATGCCACCTGCCTGACGAAGTCAGATCGAGGTCCGCGAATTTGATTGCGGCTAAGGGCCAGAATTTTTACGCCTGTCATTGGCCTTAGCTTTGAGCACCATGCAGGTGATGGTACAATTTTGCTCGGTTCCACCCCAATTTAGAGGGAGAAAACCCTAGGGGTGGCCAGGGGCCCACCACACGGGAAGACTTGTGATTCAATAGCAATTTAGAGTACCCCCATGCCACCAAGGCACTCTACATTTACAAACCTCCATGTCTTCTCAGGATTCGAACCCAGTCCCTATGGCACCACAGTCAGCGTCGCTAACTACTTTACTGGTTGGGCGATTCAACAGATGCAGTGTGCCCCAATAGATTTCAGAGGCATTAGAGCCAGTCTTGGCACCCATAACCACCAGGCTACTATTATCCAATAGATATGTGAGAGTAAATTTAATGTTGTAAACATGCTTACAATTTTTATAATAAAAACAAATTTCAAAAATTTCATTTACATCTACAGAGTACTAATGACAAATGTTTTACAAAGATTTATTACACAATTGAATACTTTGGCTGTACTTTAAAATCTAATTTTGTTTTATTTTTTTTTTCAGTCTGGAATTTTAAAGACTTCCCTGATTGAAGCTACATTTTAAGCATAGAAAAAGAGGTCCCATCGATATCCACCTTTTTCATCCAAAAATCATTTTATTCTTTTAATAAAACAGAATGGTAAATTCTTTGAAAAATATGGCACTTGTGAAGATTACAACTATTATGATCCAAGATCCTAGTTTTTTACATTTAGAACTCAGGGAAAGGCATGCCTTAAGCATTTTACCATATAAAAATTGGGTGCATTTAATAAAGAGAAAAATACCATCCTTTTCATGCCCAATATCACTACAAAAAGAGGTTCTAGGTTTAGTGAGACCAATAAGTGCTCAAGTTTCAGAATGGCGAGATGATCATTTACATATCTTTAACCTAGATGTTTTTAAACATATTAATTTTTGCTGGACAGATAGTGGCATGATCAATAGATTAGAAACAGCAAAAATATTAGTTCAATGTCCAGATTTTACCATTACACAACGTTTTGCACTAGCTATATGTTACTGGTTAGTAAAAGATATGAGAAAACTCTGGGAAGCAAAGTTTACAACTGAAAGCCAAATTCCCAAAGAAAATTTAGATGAATCTCTATGGAATGGAATAATTCATGAAAGTAAAATTTTATTGAAGAAAGATATATTGGATTTTTTACAAAACCAATTTTTAATTAAATTGGTACTTTATAGTCAACAAAACCCATTTCAATATGAGCTATTAGGATATACACAGAACGATCTCTTTTCTAAACTTGTAACAGCCAAGGAAGAAAGAGATATTGTTATAAATATACTAAAAAAAAAATGGTCATTATTTTATACTAGTGTTTGGTTTTCAAAAATAGGTATAAAAAGACAAAAAATAATTCTTAAAAAAGCACCTTATGGAGTTCTAAAAATGTTACTGCACTGGCCATTACAAATTCATTTTATGGAAAAGGTTAACAGTATTTGGTTTCGACTTAAAGAAAGGCAATTCCTAGGTCTGCTGCATATTATTATCTGTCAGAAAATAATGATGGAATGGAATGACTTTGAATACATTTATCTTCTCGAAGAATTTTGGAACTGCAGCCCAGTTAGTTTCAAGAAATATGTCAAGCAGAAGAACATTTATCGAGTACTTAAGATTTTAATTAATGCTCATACAAAATCCTCCCCAGAAAAATATCTGTTACATGGTGAGAACAATATTAGTAATTTCAATCGTTGTTTAGAGTACACAAGAAAGTTGTAGGTCAACATAATTAAAGTTTTTGCATTCTGCAGGTAATAATTCCTTGCTTGATTCTCAAATTTTTATATAAATCTCAAACAACTTCATATTCATTCTGGTGCAGTACTTGAAAATATCTTGAGACTGTATTAAAAATCAAGAATTATTCTCTACATTCTTTAAGACAGAGGACTGGCTACTGGCGATGCCTCTTTAAAAAAAAAAACGCATCGAGATTCCTACTTCATGGTGATGTGGAAATGGAATCAATCTTAGAAATATTTCTAATGAAGAATCTTTCATTTTGCATGGACACTCAGGGTTCAAATCTCATGTGAAGCTAGCTTTTTTTACATTCACAGTTAATTATTTTTGCAATTAAATGAATTGATTAAAGAAAAGACTATTAAATATAGATAGTTTACGTAAATGTATAGTAAATATTTTATTTTTTAAAATACAAAATTATTAAGTTAGAATTTATCCCAAATTTGGATAATTCAATTCTACAATAAATTCCTCTTATATTAATTTTGATAGATGTCAAAAAATTTACAGTCGGACATCTATTTAACAAAGTCACTAAATCCCGAATAAAAGTTCAGTTTTGTGGAAAATTCGTTAAATAGAGAGATTCATTTTCAATATGCTTTATATTCTTTGTTCCTGTAAAAAGTTTGTAAAATAGAGGTCCGACTGTATTATTTTTAAAGTTTTTATGACAACTGTCATTCAGGTTCTTGTCAGTAATAAAAACTTAAATGAATAAAATTAAATAACAATACAATATACACAGTCCAGTCACATTAATGTGACCACCACGTACTTTCCACGTCAGAGTTAAATATCCAATCACACAGAAGGCAGGTGGCAGCACAGTGCAGTTGAGCGTATATAAAGGGTGTGTGAGGCTTGAGGAAAAACATTTCAATCGTTGGCGTAATGCAGAAATGAAGCGATTTATCCGACGTCCAAAACGGCACATGATCATTGGCTTTCGGGCCAAGGGTGGAAGCATTTAAAGCGGCTGAGTTTGTGAACTGTTCGCGTGCCGCCGTGGTAAAAGTGTACCGTGCATGGCAAAATGGGACTGTTCAAAATCAGCGATGAGGCAAATGTGGTGCACCACGGGCCATAGATGACAGAGGCGTACGACTTGTTGCGGAGATGCGTTCGGGCAGATAGATGGGCTACCGTTGAGCAACTGACCACCCAAAATGAACCAAGGGGCTACCAAAGTGTCTCCCAAACTACTATTCAGCGAACATTGATGCGTCTGGGCCTCTGAAGCAGACGCCTGGTTACAATGCACCTATGCTGACTGCTGTTCATCGACGACGAGGCTAGAATTTGCACGCCAGTACAGCAGCTGGACGTCCACTGAGTGGCGACAGGTAGCGTTTTCAGATGAATCGCGTTTATGCTCCATCGGACAGATGGACGTTGGCGTATAAAGGCGTGAAACCTCTGAAAAGGAACCACCCTGCAACCATTGCCGGAACGGTCCAAGCTGGAGGCGGGAGCATTATGGTCTGGGGAATGTTTTCCTGGCATTCTCTGGGTTTCACTGATCATTGTGGAAGGCACGATGGATCAATACAAGTACGCATCTGTCCTTGTGGACCATGTCCACCCCTACATGCGCATTGTTTTCCTCAGGATGATGGCATCTTCCAGCAGGACAATGCGAGATGCCATATACAGCTGCCAGTGTACGTGCGTGGTTTGAAGAGCACCAGGATGAGTTTACCGTCCTCCCTGGCCAGCAAACTCACCCTGACTTAAACCCACCGGAGCATCTGTGGGACCATCTCGATCGAGTTGTTCGCGCCATGGATCCTCAACCGCGTAATCTAGCGCAGCTGGCCGCGGTAGAGTCGGCATGGCTCAACATCCCAGAGAACACCTTCAGGGACCTGACTCTCTTCCTGCACGTCTCGCAGCAGTCCGCTCTGCGAAAGGTGGTTATTCTGGCTTTTGACAGATGGTCACATTAATGTGACTGGACTGTGTATATATAAACATTTTAGTCATATAATAACTATTCATAACTATTATTATCATAACTAATATTAAACATCCCCATATTTCCCATGTTGTTGTGCCCTCTCCTTGTAAAAAAAGTTAGGAATTTCAGGTGGTCAGAGGACTATCCTTTCGCATAAATCTTTTCTGATTTGACATAAAATATTATGGTTGACGATTTACTTTCCCAAAAAGCCGTCGGGAGGGAAAGTCCATATCACATAAATATTCCCATACAATGATCTTCATTGTAAAGTGAACAAAAGAATTTTTCAATTTATCTTTGAACTGGGATTTTTTTCTGGATTACACATTTTGAAAACTATTGCATTTACATATCTCTGTAAAAAATGTCAGATTATTTTAAAATTTATTTTGATCTAAAAAAATCAATACATTTAATTTTTTTTTACTAGTGAGAGACATTTAGTATTATTGGAGAACATATAAATCTTATACTTTATCAAAAACACTAATCTTTTTATATGCATATATATTTAAGGGTATATTTTTAAGGACATGTGTGTAAATTGAACAATTTATTAACCCATTCAGGATCAGTGAAAAGAGAAAGTACTTTTCCAGACCTGCCCGCTCTGAGGATAATCATACACACAGGACTGGGGGATTTTTTTGCTAAGCTGAATTTAACTTAAAAATTCCTGCAAAATAATTACTGTAATAAAATATGCTGAAATTTATATGTAGTTTATTATCAATGTGCGATCATATCTGCATATACTGTCATAAAAATTTTTGCAATATTTAAAAATTGTGAATATAAAAATAAAATGACAAGAATTTCATACACTTGTATACAAATATCACAATAGAGAAAATATCAGAAATAAGCATATACGAAATTTGAAGAGGTAATATAAGAAATTTGCATAATATTTAAACATTTTGAAGTTTAACTTACATTTTAAAACTTTGTTCAGAGTCTTGCATATAAATTGTCTGCCCAAGTTTCAATTATTTCAACAACCAAGAAGAAAATTATCTACAGCTTATATTTAAAAAATTACTTTCCACTATTTTCCTATTTGATTTGGTCATTAATTTAGAGAGAAATCTTAATCTCGCTTAAATATTTCCCTCTGACTGAAATAAAACTGATCCAAAGCATATAAAATACTATCTAGTTAACCCCAAACAGTAAATCTACTCTCAAATAGGCCAGTAAAAAACTTTTCACCTTTTTCCCACTTTCTCAAAATATAAACAGAAATTCAGAGCACATTAAATCACTAACCTTCAAATGCCCAATTCTCTCGAGAGAAAACATGGGAAGTTTATATTCATAAATATCCCTGATCAATTAAAAAACGCCTTGGAATCGAAAACACATATTGAAGGTCAAAGTTCAGTGAAACATTAATCGAAAGAAAAGGGAGAGGTCAGACTTCAACATATATCTAGTGTCATGTAAAAATAAAAACGCTCCAAATCCCCATGGATTGGCAACTGTTTTTCCATGGCATATACAACATAAACATTGCTGAAATTATTTAATAAGATACATTCACTACAAACACAATGGCAGAAAAAAGTTTGACATGTTTTCTACATGTTACTGTATATTTAGGTGATTCTTGTAACTGACAAAAATCCAAAAACAGTTGAACCTCTATATTACGAATTTTTCTATATAGCAAACTTTTTCCAGGAACCTTGAACATTTCACAATTTTCTTCATAAAATAACCTCTCTCTAGCAAAGAGCATTTTCTATATAACAAACTTTTTCTTTTGTGATTCAATTTTTGTTCTCACTTTTTAAAAGTATTTCGGAAAAAATTTCAAGTGATTCCACCTTTAACACATTTTATGGTGTGGTCATAAATCTTCCACTGGTTTTATTAGATCCTAACTCACTGAGAGCAATAGAGTTCTGGGCATTTCATCAGAGAAATGTAACCTTAA
The DNA here is from genome assembly GCA_019973935.1 of Trichonephila clavipes. Lineage (NCBI taxonomy): Eukaryota > Metazoa > Arthropoda > Arachnida > Araneae > Nephilidae > Trichonephila > Trichonephila clavipes. The sequence goes on from BMAU01015466.1 coordinate 103,540, forward strand.
ACTTCCATTGCCCAGTTTACTAGAAACATCTTCAATATCCTTTTTCACCCTCAGTGGAATTGTCCTGTGTCCCAGTTTTCTAATTATAAAATAATGTATGTTAATATTACTTGTATGCCTTAAATTATAAAATGTCCTTAAAATTAAATAATTTCATACTAAAATTATTTTCATAATATTCAATATACAGTGAATTCAACATTCTTGTTTTCCTTGCGGTTTTTCTTTCTTTTTTTATGGGTAAGATATATAAAATAAACATATATATTGATTTAAAAAAAAGGTTTGAATAATTATTTTTTTAAATATAGTGTTTATGAATTTAAAATTTGACTTATGTGGTTTATAAAGTATATTAAAAGATGAACCTCTATATAACGAATTTTCAATATAACGAACGGGATTTAGATACTTCATTATATAGAGGTCTGACTGTATATAATTACAAAAATGCAACATTTGAAGAAATTTTATCTCTTGTGTATATATATATATTCCTTATATTAATGATATATAAGTATTCAAATCCAATTTCCAAAAAAGGAATTAACCTTTTTTGAATTCTGTGATTTGATCTGACATTATGTATGAAAATTCTATCTAAAAAAACCACCTACAATCATTTGTTAATACATACATGTGAAACATAGTAATGCAGTAATCCTCCAAACTTGCACAATAGGTGGGACTAAGTGATAATAGTAGAAGTCAAAGTCGTGTCAGTCGTTCACATATAAATTACACTGCTCAAAATAATTACAGGATATTGTGGTTTTAGGTGGACCTTGTGGCTGGGGGGGAACCTTTTAGCTGATTGATACATGGTCAACAGACGTAGTAGGTTAAATGAGAATATATTACAATGTTTGGCAGAAAAAAATGCATTTTTTTGGGCATTTGTGTACAAAAGGAAAAAAACACAATTTGTGCATATGAGAAAAAAAGAATAAGAAAAGGTGTTTTCTTCAAAGGAAATCATTTTCAGTAGGGGGTATATGGTTTCCACGGACGGCCAGCAACGTCGAGCCCCTTTGAGGCGTGGAGTCAATGAGGCTATTAATCACGAGTTGGGGTATTCTGTCCCACTGTTCCAGAACAGCTCTTTCCAGTTCTTGGAGAGTTTGTGGGGGTGGTTGGCGGCCAGCAACTAGTCTTCCTAGAGCGTCCCAAACGTGCTCTATTGGATTCATGTCTGGAGAACACGCTGGCCATTCCATTCGTACGATTCCTTCCTCGAAAAGGAAATCCTCCACCAGGTTAGCACGATGTTAGTAAAATAGTGTTGACTCTTGACCATGAGAGAGATCTAAAATGGCTTTCTTACTTCGACTCATGGATTCTGATAATTTGCTATGAATGCTTTATTCGTTTCTAACTATGGAAAAAATCCTATGTATTTTGCAATCTAAATTTTAGAAGCTGTTCTTGTTTTAATATAGATTTTACCGTCAAATGTCTTTTAAAATGTCAATAAGTTGTTCGCTCTCCTTGATTATAGGCGTTTTTATCCACAAATAAAAAAAAAAAAGTTCATTTTCCATTACAAAACGATTTAGTTGTGCAAAAACAATGTATTAACGTGAATAAATTTGTTTTGTTGTGGTCCCGGTACAGTAAACAATGGAATATTCACAATCTAGTAGGCACTACATATAAAGAAAAACGATTTAATATTCTTTTTTATAATGGAATAATGTTTCTAAAAGTATTACAAAATAAAGTTCTTATGTACAAAAAAAAAATATTTCAGAAATTTCCAATTAGGTATACACTTACACCTGTATTACATTATTAAAGGTTTAAGGGAAACAATTTTGAATAGAGTTTTCTCTTTAAAAAAGTAGTTATATATATATATAAATGTTAAAAAGGTTAAAGGTTATCAATTTTGATATTTTTCTAAGATAGTATGCAGCTATTTCATTATGGTTTTGACCATTATTTTACGTATGTTTGTAAAATAATTTTTAAATTCAAAAAATATTTTTATAAGAAATGGTACGTAAATGAAAATAAGCATTACAAAAATTATTTCATGTTCAGCAAAAAAAAAAAAGGAAGAAAGAGATATTTTGAAATTAAAATTACTTTTGTAACTTTAGAGAACAATTAAAATATCATTATAAGGAGAGAAAATAGGCTGGCAATTAATTATCAAGCACAATTAATCAAGCATATAATATATAAACATTGCTTTTATTTTTTTCTAAGAAATTTATGTTTATTTAATGAATATATGTCAATAACAATTTTTCAATTTGGAAGTTAACATTATATTTAAATCAAAGAAAATTGCATTATTGTTTAATTTTTGGGCATATTTGGTAACAAAATAATAGTTTCATTCTATGTAGGAATCCAAATAAATGGCTAAGTAATATACTTAATTATAAAAAATATATATCACTTGACAGTTTTTACGGTATCCTGTTCGAGAAGATATAGGAGGTCACAGTAGGCAAGAGTTCATGGTTACGAACTCGTGATCGACGTGGTGTTGCATCGTCGGTTTGAATTCTGGTGTCCCTGCTGAAGATCCGCTATGTAGAATTGATTGATTGAATATTAATGTCGCACTGTTCAGCTACACGAGGGCTTTTGGCGACGGACCACGAATTTTGAACCATGGTCAAGTGACGTGGGACGACACCTGAGCTGGCACCCCCTCTCCTAACTCCCACACCACACCAACGGGAGGACGTTTCAGCTCTTGACAGATTTAACGTGCATCGCTGCCCTACACGGCGGGTCTTTAATGGTATTGGGCTCGAACGCGTGGCAAGGCAAGCCACGGTCCGATACCTATACCACTCGGCTACTGCGGCCGTCCGCTATGTAGAAGGCTGAACCTCAAAGCAGATGTTTGAAGTAGATGATACTATATGTTGCTAATGGTGGAAATTTTGGGAGATTGCGGTTCCAGCTCTGATTTCGCCCTCATCACTTGATCGAAATGACGAGGTCGGCGATAGTCCCAGTGAAGCTTCAAAGCTTGACGTTAATCAAATAATCATTCGATAATATATAGGTTTCATTTCCTAACCTATATCAATCATTTTCTGTTTTTTGCTTCTACTAGATTCCTCTACATATAACGGCTCCCTCAAAGGCATATTGTGGTGCTCTTCCATCAAGAATTTCAGGAAGAACACATTTAAAATAAAACTTTTCTATAGTTTTGGAATAATTCCTTTACAAAACTCTTTCGTTTGCCTCTATACGCAGAGTTAACGAATCCTTTTTGCACCATAAATACAGATCACACCATTTCCGTTGTGTAATAAATAACTGACCTTGTATTTGAAAGTAAAATTTATGATTTAATGGTAAATAGATTCCCTTTCATTGGAAAATTTGAAACCTAGACTATTTTTTTTTTTGTAATTAAAAATTCCAGCAGATTTGATTCAAATCTCGCAGAATAAGGGCATTTAATTTCTATGAGTCCATCATCACCAACCAATCCATCGGGTGAAGCACACAAAAAGGGTTTATCTTTGTCCACAAATAAGCAACATATTTTTACTTCAGTTGAATATTCCCTCTCGTACTGCTTCCGAGCGATCTCCCTCGCTTGCCAATCCATATTTCATTGCTGCATTGCATAAGTCTCTACCATACACAATGCGCATCACAAGCTTCTCAACACAGAGTAGATTTTTTCCTGCAAGCAATTTCTTTGAAAAAGATGAGTCTCAACGATCTCTCATATCTCCATCGTTCAGAAGATGTTTGCCCCCTAGTTTCGCTCTCTAAATCATAGATATTTTGTACTTTTAATTTTGAAAGATGGTTTTCCATTAAATTATCGTATATCTGTACTCGCACATGTCTTTAGACATGTAGCGAACATTCATTACACTGAATTTTTCTTCGAATTTATTCGAATCTAAGCCGCACTTTTTCCCGATACTTAGGCTACAAAAATTCTGGTGCAGCTTAGATTCAAGACTGAAAAAGTTTTTAATGCTGGTAAAGTAAATTAATTATTCACTTTTTATTAATTCACCTTTATTATTTTTTTTATTTCGTTTAGTTAGTGATTGAATATAAATGTCATATTGATCAGCTACACGAGGGCTTTTGTGACGGACCTACGTAACTTTGAACCATAGTCAAGTGACGAGGACGACACCTGAGCTTGCACCTCCCATCTCCCACACCAATGAGAGGGACGTTTTAGCTCTCAGATTTAACGTTCATCGCTCCCCTACACGACAGAACTTCAGTGGTACTAGGCTCGAACTCATGACACGCCCAGCCACGAGTACGTTACCTTAACCACTAGGTATCGCAGCCACTTTTCATTCCGTAAATATATCATATATCGATAATATATTTTACACTATTTTTTTTTCACAAAAATGTGCTGAGAATTTGGGGTGCGGCTTAGAATCTGAACATAATTAATTGAAAAATAAGTTTCTAATTAAATTAGAAAACAATATTTTGTGTTAATAATTGTTCCAATGGTTTATGGTAAAGTTTTACATCAAATATAAAATCGATGGGAAAAAATTTTTGTTAGTTAAAAAGAAAAATAATATAATAATAATAATTGCATTACAATAATTAGATTAAAATTTTAATTTGTGAGCAAGGAGTCGTAATTTGTGTTCTTTAGAGTTAATTCACAACTTTCGATCAAGTATAAAGTAAGTTTACTTTCATTCTTCGTTAAGTCATTTCGCAGAATTTAAATATTCTTACAGACATTCCTTCAATAACAGAAAAAAAAAAAAAAATCTAAGCTGTATAATTATAAACGATTTTTTTAAAGCACACATGCAGAAAATACTTTTTAAACCAAGAATGTTAAATCTCTGTACATCATAAATCTTTTCCATTGTCCACTATTTGTAAAACGTTACCATAATGGACTATATTTGGTGCCATCTGTTTGAGATAGTCCTGAGAACTACGCCAAAAATAATTCAGAATGAACTTAAAATTTAAAAAAGTTAATTAAGAAAAACATAAAACTTAATTCTGGCTACACTAGTCCAAAGAGGGAAGCTTGCTTTCTTATATACTATTTAATTCTACTCTAAAAAGTTTTTTTCTGTTAAAATGTCTTTTTGCGTTTCCACCTCCTATACTTTAACATAGAAAGTCAAATTTCATTTTGCAAAAATGCTGAAAACTGTGTAATTTTCCAAAAAATCAAAATTCAAAAACACTATCCTTTAAACAATTTTCTTTATATCCATAAAATTTTTTATTATTATTGGAGCTTTTTCCTGCCCACAAATGTCTTTGCCGTTTCATCCCTATCCTTTAACATTGACCGAAAACAGCCTTAAGGGGCGTTATACATAATTATTTCCATTTTTAAACTATTAGACGTACAGTCTTAAAATTTGGTAAGCAAATTCCTTTCATGGTGTAGAGATCCACTACAAAATAGTTTTGGGGAAAATTGATCCCCAAAGGTCACTGAGGGGGATTAAGGGGCGTAATAGATAAATATTTCAGCTTTTCAACTAATAGAACCACCTGCTTGAAAATTAGAAGGTATGTTCTGTTCATGGAATAAAGTTCCTTTTACAAAGATTTTTAGGAAAACGGACCCCCAAAGGAGTGGGGTTGCGAGGGATTAAGGCGTGTTATAGAAAAATTCCTGTTTTTGAATTTAACTCATTTACTTGAAATTTTTTGAGCACTTTTTTTTAGTTGAATAGAGTTCCACTAAGAATGGATTTTACGGAAATCAACTCCAGGGGGAAGCGGGGAGTTATTGGGGCATATTGATAGACAAAATTCCCGTTTTTGAACTGCTAAGACTATAATAACAAAATTTGGTTTGCATGCTTCTTTTGTTGAATTGGAATCCGCTAAGAATGCTGTCAACGAGGTATTGATGATAAAAATTCCGTTTTTGCTCTGTTAGATTTAGACTTGAAATTTAGCATGCATGTTTATTTTATGGAGTAGAGATGCACTGAAAATTGCTTTGGTGGAAATCCACTTGATTGTTAGGTTAAGTGAGCGAAAACAATCTCTCCTTCTATTTTAGATATAAATAGAAATTAGATATTATAATTTATGTTCTTTTTATATCAAGGGGTGAGAGTGTAGCAGCTATAAATATATTTTTCAATACAATCGAATTCTTAATGTTAGATATCGATAATTAATATATATGTAAACAGTATACATATATACAGCATCGTGAAATACCCAGTGAAGCAGGTGGGTAACGGCTAGTTTTATATAAAACTTACAATATCCTTTAATTGTTTTGAGCAGTATAATTTTAGTTGGTGCCGAAGATGAAAAAAAATTTAGAAAAAAAAAGTTTAATATAATTTTAGGTTTCTGCTTTTGTATTTGTGTTATCTAAGTTATTTTGATGTAGAAGGTTGCATACAATCTAACAAGGTAGTTAGTATGCTGGCTTAAAGATTTTTTTTTTGTTTCTCCCAAAAAATTTCCTCCTAGCATTCAAATAATTTTTTTTTTTGTTTCTTTGAAAAAATACACTCTTCGTTGGGGTCTATATTTTGTAAAATTTGTAACTCTTTTTCAATTAAACTGAGGCCTTCTATCAAATTCTCAGCCATAATTGATCTTCCAACTGAAATGGGTCGAAACATTCAGGTTCTTCAATGTCTTGCTTTTACATTTGGATCTGAGTAGATATAATACCGTGGAACATCGTTTATCTGAATCAATTGGGACCGGACATTATTTGGATAACCGAAAACGGAATATGATCCATGCAGTATATGAAACCGGACACTAAACCAATATTGAAAATCAACACGCGTGGTTAACGTGCTTGAAGAAAAAGCAAAATAGGTGCAAAATGTCGCAAGTTTACCTTTATTGTGAAAAGTAATTACTTATTTAGCATTGTACCATAGTACACCTTCGTTTTTTTTCGCTGTAAGGTCTGATTCTCTTGAGCAGCAGTACGTCGGGATATTTGACGCTCCGGATAAATAACGTTCGAATAAACAACATTCTACAGTACATTTAATAAACACACAATAAAAGAATCATAACATGTAATAATAAACACACATAGATAAGAAATAACAAAAAAAAAGTCATTATAATTAAGTGTCGATTTGCGCAATACATTCAAAAATATACATTTAACTAAACAGGAAGCAAGTAACTGAGTTATGTAACATTCAAACAAAAGACAAATTGATGAGATTTGAAAATTGCACAAGTCGAGGTATTACTACATTCTCTGAAACAGAACAATAAATAAATTTATATTGAAATATACGAAATGCATACCTGTATGTTTTCTTTTAAGTCCTACTTCTCTCTCTCCCATATGCAGAATAAAGATCAATCAGACTCATCAAGACAAATATTTTCAGAATTCCTTTATCTTCCATTTTGAAATCTTAATTTCCTATCTTCCTAGAATAACACACCACAATTTTAGAACAGTTATTAAATTTAACGCAAATGACCCAAAAATAGAGAATAAAATTTAAATTTATGTGCAAAAATGTTATTTTACATCTTTGTAACCAATATTTAGCAATGAAATATTAACTACACAATTCAACAATTGCATTTAGAAGTATAAAAAGTATGCAACATATCATGGTAAAGTTTTAGTATATTGAACAATTTTCACTAAATTTTGATAATTTTTCTCTACTGGTAGCAATAATGACCTTTCATATCAAATTACAATTAAGAGAATTTAGATTTCAGCCTCATAAGCCAATTTTGCTTTAAAAAAAGATAAACCTGACCCCTCCCCCCATAAAAAGCAAAACGGTGGTTACTGATGATAAAAAGAACCAAATGTTTATGACAGTGTTTACTGAATTCCTAATAATTCAAGAATGAAACCATTTGGTGCCTCTCGTAAAAAGATTTCACCAAATCAATAGCTTTATATTAAAACTTTAATAAATAGGCAAAGATTAAGAATTAAAAAGTGCTTTAAAAAATGTGCACATGATATAAATGAAAGATCTATTAACTACATTTAGTTGACATAAATGCTGCACAAAACCCAACAAATGAATCTAAATGCTGTCTTGCAGTTCTGTGTTTTCTGTTTTGTCTCCCCCTCCATCTTTCAGCTACTTGCATATTAAAACATAATTTTTGGAAATTCTCCCTCACATTCAATCTTTTTTTAATAAAATAAAAGAATATTTCAAACAATATTACTTAAAAGCAGAGGTTCCCACACTTTTTTGTCTCGCAGACCCCTTGCCTTGTTTTTCGGTTTGCGGTAGACCCCGCTTACGTAATATTGAATTTTTGCAAATTTATTAACCTAAATGTGTTAATGACAACTGGTACAGAGCTATTTACATTAAATTTCTAACTTTAGTGAAGTATAGAATTTATAAAACTTAAGAAACCTATGCTGCTCTCTAGTTAATTTAAAATTTAAGTGATACATAAAATAACCGATTAAAAAACAAATATTTATAATGATATGGATAGATCTGGTGTTTCAATAGCAAATTTTCAACATTTGTAATAAATTTTTTCAGGTTTAACCCTAAATTTCCTTGGTTAGTAGTGTCCAGTTGATAACCGTGCTAAAACTCCTCACTAGGAAAAGCAATTAAAAGCTTTTTTCAGTACTCCATAATTCGAGATAAATAACAAGCCAAAATTGCTGACATCCGTTTCTAAACTTTACTCTGTTGCTTCCTATTCTGATCAGTTCCTCTAGTAATATAACATTTTTTTTCAATATGACCATAGGAATTCATTGCCTTCAGTAGTAATGACCAAGTAAATGCATTCTCAAACCTAGTTTCAAAATCTGAATAAAGGGACTAGGAAAATTTGTTACATCTAATATTATACTCCTTTCGCTTAATTCTGGTAATAAATGCTGAAAGGATGGTCCTTGTTTTAGTAAAATTTATGCTGTTGCATAACTACAAAATTAGCCTTATTAAATATAGTAAATAAATGTGTTAAAAGGTAAAAATCTGGTTTCCATTTGATTAATTTTTCTTTTAAAATTAAAATTGCGATCTGGTTTAGTGAGAACTGTCGTAGACCCCCATTTACTCCTCATGGGCCCCTTAATTATTTTCTTGCTGTCGTGGACCCCTTCCAAGTTGTCATAGACCACTTTGGGAATAACTGCTTTAGAGCAAGAATAAATAAAATTTGTTTGAATATGCACACACAGGAATGGTTTTCTGCTATTGACTGCATATTGTTGCATTTTTTTTATATGACAAAATGGGATAAATTCACAAACAAGTCATGCCAAGTTCGAATCATATGATGTACTGCTAAACATTAATGTGCAAGGAGTGTTTAGTATGATAAAATCTTAATCATTAGTTGACATTTTGCAGTTTAACTTTATCTCATTATATATACTGTATTTTCCTGTATATAATTCGCAGCGGCGTATTAACCACAAAGCCTTTTTTCGTGTAAAAAAAACCAAAACATTGAATAACCCGTGGTAGTTTTAATGGTGAATAATCCAAAATATAAACTGACGATAATGAGTGTCATAAGATAAAAATTACACAATATAATTAAAAATAGAAGTAAGAAATTGTACAGAAATTTTTTTTATTACGAAACGTCTTTTTAAATATGTATGATGTTTTTTACGATAATTTTAATAAAACAAAAGAATTCTTTGCTACTGCCATCTATGTTTTGAGTTGTTAAACAAAACATTCCATGCAGAAAATTTTTTTCTTTTTTTTTAAAATTTAGCAAGTTCACAGCAAAAAAATTAAGATCAAGACTGCTTTCCCATTGTCTCTTTCTTTTAAAATCCATTTATTTATTTCTTCCTCTAATGCTGGCCAGTCAGGTTTTCCATGACAATCAGCTCTTTAACGTTGATCACAATTTTCGAAGTTGGTCTTGTTTTTTCTTCACAAACGAATATTCAATTCATCAACGTTGAAAAACCTTGTAGCTTTCCGACTTCAGTAGCCTTCTCTATAACTTTTAACTTGAAATTTGCAGTATAACTTATTGCTTTCGCTTCAATATGATGAAAACTTTCAAAGGACGTAATAGCTCTAGTCAAGAGAAAATTGGAAATGGTGCCAGCGACTAGTAACAGTTTTTTTCTTCCGAGGAATCAAATTCGTTTTTGAATGTAATTGGACAAAAACTAGTTATGGCTGAAATACCTCATCAGAGTCATGAAAGTGCCATCTATTATTTATTTTATAAAACATAAACAGCATTTCTTTCAAAACTTTATTGTTAGCTTTTCTGATGGAGAATGTTTTTTCTCAGATAATCCGTGGCGCCGTATAATACGGACAACAAAATTTGAAACTTTTTTAACACATAATCTGCAGATTATATACAGGAGAAAATATGGTATATAATATAATATTGTTTGAATATTTTAAGTATACCTATTAGAGAGAGGAAATAATCTTAGTAACTCTTTTATGTAACCTTTGTTTTATTCTACTTTGTCTTATAATGTGTTCGTCTGTTAAGCAAGCAGTGGCGTAACGTACAAAACCGCATTAGGGTGTGTGTTTGGAGAGGCAGGATTCTAGAGAGCCAAAAGCCTGACTGATGCCAAGTACGTATCCATTGTTAAGATCCAGCTTAGGGCCAAAAAACGTCACATTTCAGGGAGGCTCTAATGGTCTCCAAATTCGCCACTGCTTCTAAGCCTCTAACAGTAATTACTGGTATATTTATTTACAGTTCTTAGTATACTTGAAGCCCGGTGGCTGAATGGTAGTGTATCACGCTTTCTGGCCACAGGTCCAGGGTTCAAATCCAGAGCTGGGCAAGGTCAACTTAGCTTTTCATCCCTACAGTGGGTCAATAAATGACTACTTGGGAACTAAACACTGCAGGTTTCGTTTTAATGAACCTTTTGGTGACAACGGGTTTAGAGAAAAGAAAATGTTCTTTATGACAACACTTTTAGTTATGTTGATTTCCCCGATTTGTCACTGACTGATACTACCATATATCAGCAAACAATAGTAGCAAGATATATTATATAATGATATACATTATTATTATACTATATTGATATTAATTATTGATTGATATTTGTTATTTTCAATCTATTCCCATGTTCTTTATTTGAAATATACTTCAATATATTTCAAAACCGTTTTTAAAAATTGTTTTCTTAATGACTTGTTACAGCTAGGCCACCATCTTAGATTCCATATCACTCAACAAGTGCTGCTTGGTGTGTAATACTCCTATATCAAATTAGTTCATCAGTTTCTTCTCTTTTGGATGACAATTCCAATTCAGCATAAAAAAAATAAAATGGTCAGTAAAATCCTAGAACAGTACACTGCTGTATTTGGCGACAAAAGTTTTTTGCCAAGTGGCACCAAGGACAAACTCTCGTTTTTCAAAACGGCGTCACAAACTAAAAACATTGAAAAAACATGGGTTTCTAAAATGGACAACATAGGAAACATCAAATGGAAAATAAGAAATTAAATACAAATTCTTTTCAAATTTTGGACATCCATACCAAGATTCTATCAATCCCTTCATACAAAAAACTATCACTACTTTCTTACCTTTTATTCAGAAGAAAATCCATTCACCGTGTTTTTACGACGAAAACGCGGTTTCTAAAACGGATTCTACAAGAAAAACTGAAAAATCGTTGCTTATAAAACGCAGCTGAAGAACAAAGCTAATGAATGCTTTAGGCTGATGAACTAACGATCTACAATTTCTCTCAAACACAAATTATTTTCATATTTTGGACATCCATACCAAAATATTTTCAATCTCGTTCACTCATTCACTAAGCAATCATTTCTATCTTATCTCTTTCATTCAAAAGAATAAAAAACAATTGGTCAAGCTTTAAAAAAAAAAATGTGGTTCTCAGAAAATGGCCACATGGGACATGACCGTAGGGAAAAAAATTACACTGCTGTTCAAATCATGAAAAACTTAAAAAAAATCCGGTTTGAGTAGGGTTACTACTTCCTAAATTTTGCAGGGTTGCCATATTGTAAACTTAATTGCCAAGAAGTGTGCCCTCCTAGGATCCACCCAAATGGTCTTAACAAAAATCAATTAGATTTTCTCCTTTTGGACAACAGCTAAAGTGTATCTTAAAGAAATTAAAATGGAAATTTCTTCTCGTATGGCACTCTAATAGTGAAGCTTTGGGGAGAATTATTTAATTTTTTCCTTTATTTCAGATGAAAATTCCATTTAACGTAAAAAAAAAAATGAAATTACCTTTATGCAGATTTTCTCCTCCTTTCTGATCAAAATTCAATTTCAGTGCATAAAAGAACAATACACTGTTTCCTTGGGCAAAAAGGAATAATGATGAAATTTTTACACTGTTGCACAGCAAATAGGGTTTGGGCAAAAAGGAATAATGATGAAATTTTTACACTGTTGCACATCAAATAGGGTTTGGGCAAAAAGGAATAATGATGAAATTTTTACACTGTTGCACAGCAAATAGGGTTTAGGCAAAAAGGAATAATGATCAAATTTTTACACTGTTGCACAGCAAATAGGGTATAACCAGCTGCATAGCCCGGCGCTGCATGGGCTTTTTCAAGAGCATAACTTTTTGCGAATGGAAATTACCTCTTGTCTCATATTCAGTACTTAGTTTGTGTGAGATTTCTATATTTTGTCCTTATAAAATTTCCTTTTTAGAAATTTTTTCAACGTCTTTGCCCCGTCAAATGGGTCTGTTTTACCTTCGCTTAGCCCGTTGTTGCACTGGCTTTTTTCAAGAGTGTAGTTTCATTCCCCATGCAAATTTCCCATTTCTGAAGGCCAGCACTTCTGGGTGTCTATGTATGCTTAATGTGTGTGATTTCTTTATTTATGCCATTAAAAATCCCTTTTCTGAAATGTCTTCAGTTTCTTTTTTCACAGTTTAGCCTGGCGTTGCACAGGCATTTTCTAGTATAAAACTTTTTCCCCAGAGAGAAATCTTTCTTCAAATTTCTATTTAAGTTTACAAAACTAATCTAGTTTTATCTATAAGAGAACATATAATGTGATTTTTGTATTGAATAATTAATTTATTAATGAATTATAAAAAAAACAATGCTGCTTTAGTTTTTTTTTTAAAAAAGTATTAATTTATATTCATTTTTGTTAAATAATGAATTGAAAATTTCTCAATGTTAGCTACTGGTTCAACAGCTTATTTCTGGATGCTTCATTATTCAATTAAAAATATGTAATTATAAAAAAAAGAAAAAACAATCAGGGGAAGCCTAGAAATTTATTTACATTCACTGCATAAAAAGATATTCAAAAAGAAAGTAATACAAATTAACAAAAACATTTCATCATTACCTTAAGCACTCGTGAATTCAGTGGTTGCTTTACCACAATTAATTATCACTGGCATTCTTTTCGTTGCCTTTTTAATGGCTCCCTGAAATGGAAAAGTATTTTTTATATAAAAAAATAGTTTCATATTTGAAAAAAACCACAAAAACAAAAGTTTTTAAAATTACAAATTTCCATCAATTTTTTTTAAAGAATTAATACAATATTCCACTTCAACTTCACTAGGAAGCATTAGGTAATGTAGAAAATGCACCAATTTACTAAAAAAAGTTTTAAAAATAGCTAGCCACATTGCACAGGCTATTTCGAGTGAATTACATTTTACCCATGGAAAATTCCCCTTCACTTCTTGGTGTGAGTGTGATTTCTATATTAATATCATTAAAATTCCCGTTTTTGGAATTTCTTTCACTTTTTTGCTTCATTGGAAAGATTTGTTTCCCTTTTGTTTAGCCTAACATTGCACTGGCTTTTTCCGAATGCAAATTTTTCCTTTCCCTCCCGACGCCAATGCTTCTATGACTATGTATTTGCAAGGGGGTGATGTTAGTGAGCTCTGTAATTATGCCATTAACACTTTTTTTCGAAATTATTTCCACTTCTATTTCTTATCATACCAGTTCCTTTTCCCTCTGTTTAGCCGGCAATGTATAGGCTTTTCGAATGTAATACTGTTTTCAACTCCTTTTTCCTATGGATAAGATTTTCAAATTTCTATTTTCGATTAATGATTTACAAAAAACAATTTTGCTTTAGTTAATACAAAATATATATTTATTTAAAGCGAAAGGAAAACGTTTCTAATATAATATGTTAAAAAACATCTATAAGTATATTCATTACTTTTTAACAATAATTACCTTCTTAGAATCTAAAATAGATTTTAAACATTCATTTATCAATATATTATATACTGTTACCTTAAAAATGTCTCTAAAATCTAATCTAGTTTTATCCACAAAAACCATGAATAATGGAGAACAATGCTGCTTTAGTTTTTTAAAATAAAATATTAATTTAAATCAATTTATTGGTAAATAATGAATTTAAAACATCTTACCTTTAGCTAATGAAACGATTGCTTATTTCTGGAAGTTTGAATGTTATAAACTGCAAAAAATAGACCCAAGAAAAAAATCTATTAGAGAGAAAACACAAAAACTTTTAAAATCAAAAATTTTTAAGCAAACTTTTTAATCTTCACTCAGAACATGAGTAATACAGTTTGACAGAGCAAATTTATGACAATTAGATATGCACAATAGGTTTTCATAACAATGGGATAAATGGTTAAATTAATCATGCATTTTCATGTTTTTAATTAATATCTTTTCAATTATTGCAATAATATTGCTTATAATTGCAATATTGGAATATAAATGGTCAAAACGGCTTCCTCGGATAAGTCCCAATCTTTTGGTACCTTTGACGAGTTTCTGTGTGGTGCGGTTAGTGAGAATATAGATACGTTTGTTTACCTACGAATTTTAATAGTGTAGATAATGAAATAAAATGCAGCATCAAAGGGTGCCTACAATAAGACACAATTAAAATCATTACATAATTTGAACTTTACAATTAATATTCATTGAATAAAACAAATGTATGAAATATAACTTTATACAAAACTATATTAATTCATTGAATGTTTTTTAAATTAAAACCAGAAAAAAATAAGACTATTTATAACAATATGAAATCTGGTAAGAATAATGCTAAAAATTTTTTTCAGAATTTCTAATATTTTGAAAAATTTAATAAAACAAGATATTTGAGAGCATAAGTTCGATATACGGACTTTTTTTGGCGCCTTTATCGGGCGATTCTGCGCCAGATTCTGGCTACCCTGATTCCCCTTGTTTTCTAGTGGGGTTCAGCGGTCTTTTAGTTTTAAGGCGGATTTTCCAATCAGAGAGAAGAGAGTCACAGTTATTTAAAAAAAAAACTTTCTAGAACAATTTTAATTTCTATGGGATTCTCTCTAACATTCTTTTCCTTTTGGATTCCCAAATGTTTGACAGATATTTCCGGACAAAATTCACTGCCCTGTAGTTCCTGTTATTTCTTAATATTTATGAATATGATTTATTTAGTAATAATATTTATTATTTATTAATAATATTTATTTAATATTATAATTGTGATATTTTTTAATTATATTTATTAAAGTTTATTTTTAGTTATTGATTAGGTTGAATATTCTTTCATTATTAGGTTGTATTTCAATTTTTACTATTATTACCTTATTTCTTATTCCATATTATTTCTTTTTAATTACTGATAAATTACTTAATTATTGATTAGTTGACTTAATTCTGTCATTATTTAGGGGCAAAGTACCGCGTTTCGTGTCGTTTCAGAAGGGAAGGGGATTTTGCAACCCTATGCTTTCCTGGCAACTAATGTCGCCAAAAAGAAAAAATTGGCGATTTTTTAAAAAAAAGTCCGTACATCGAACTTGTTCCTATTTGAGATTCTAAAATTGACCAATAAAATAAATTCACACATGTGAAATTATCTTAAAACATAAATGAGGGTAGTATATAAATATTTATCCAATAATGTTATTATTTAACTAGAAAAGTATGAGTTTCCTCCTAATTAGAAAAGCACAGTTAGGGTTACACAAATCCCCCTAAATGTGATGACATGTTATAGCTACCTTTTAATTTTTGCACAGTATGAAATGTCTTAACACGAAAAATTCACTCACGAGTCACCAGGATAGCAAATCTAGCCTATTGTATTAACGTTGGATTACTTTTGTATCTGAAAAAATATTCCAAATTCGGATCCTAGTCTTTAACATTAACCGAAAAAAGACAGCCTTTTATTCCAAAAAAATTAAGGTTGTTATTTCAGAGAGACACAGAAACAAAAATTTAATCTCGGATAAAAGAGATCTACGAGTTGATAAGAAAAGTGAATGGATTTGTAGATGGGTTAGACACAATACATGGGATAAATAAAATAATTATTTAGAACTGATTCATCTTTTTTAAATGATTAAAAATAACCGAAGAAAACTATTTTCGATCGTTAAGCTTTTTAATAACGTTCTGCCATTCCTACATTGCGCTACAATGTTTACAACTTTTTGTTGCCTGATCAGAAAACTAAATTTATAAAAACAAGATAATATATAAATAGAAATACAGCATTACTCCTTCCTCAGTAACAGAGTTACAATACAATTAACTTAATATACTTTTAAATTGACATGCAATACATACAAATAAGAGTAAAAATCTAACATATAAGAATCACAAAATAATATGCAACTAATTTCTGTAACGCACTGGAAACGTTAAGTGTCTACCATGGCGTGTAGTTGATTTTTGGACATCTTTTCCCAACAAATCTGGTGGCTGTTTTTCAATTTTTGTTTGCTCAATTAGTTTTTTTTCGGACAGAGTTGGTGCACGTTCTATTTGTTTGAGATGATCAGGATTATCACCATCAGTAAACAACAAATATGTAAGTTTTAATCTGTCAAGAGAGCCGGCAGGGTGGCGTGGTTTGGTTTATCGCTGACCTTCTGCACCCAAGGTTGCGGGTTCGATCCCGGCCCAAGTCGGTGGATTTTGATGATGCTGAAAATTGACAGCGGCCATATCGTATAATTATACGGAATGTGAAAGATCCCTAGAATGTCTGTTTGGCTTGGATGCTTTCGGCGAAATTAAATCCTGGTACAAGTTCACATCGTTAGAGCTCAGGTACCTCCCTCTAGGGAGGAAACTGAGTGTCAAAATTTACCTGCGGCGATTGGTATCCCCCTATAGGACACCACACTAAAAAGTGAAACCAGATTCTGGGGGATATTCTAGGTCTGAAATGGTTGATGATCAATTCGCAGCCCATTAGAAAGAAAGAAAATAAATAATAATAATAAAATCTGTCAACAGATATATTAATGCCCTTCCCTTTAACTTTCACAGTAAACATTAGTATCTTTTTGCCACTGGGAACGGTCCATCGTAAGGAGGTTCGAGTGATTTTTTTTCACTCTGTCGACACGTATGAACATATGTGTACTGTTATCAAGTCTTTATGGACCAAGTGTTTGGGGGAAGGTTGTCGACGAACTTTCAGTGGTTGTAACTGATCCATTTGTTTCTGTAATTCTTCCGCAAACGTATCTGTATCCAAGATATTTTTTGGTTTCTCGAAAAATTCTCCTGGTAATCGGATAGTTTGTCCGTTAACCATTTGTGCAATGGTGTGTAATTTGTGTCACTACGTAGAGCCGATCGTAATCCTAACAATACCGTTGGTAAGGTCTGTGTCCATTTAACTGAGTTATGCACTCTGATGGCTACTTTTAAGGTGCGATGGATTCTTTCAATTTTTCCATTACATTCTGGAGGATAGGATGTTGTTGTGCATACTTTAAATCCACAAACACCTATGTTTTTAAAGAAATCAGATCTAAATTGAGTACCTTGATCAGTTGTCATACGGTATGGCATTTCAAAGTGTGAAATCTAGTAATTATAAAATTCTCCAGCAACCGTTTCTGTCCTGATATTTGATAAAGGAATAACCTCTATCCAACATGTAAAGCGGTCAATGCAAGTAAGGCAATTTATTTTCCCTTCTGATATAGGAAATTGACCTTTGATGTCAACATGGATGATACTGAATCGATTATTTACTTCTTGGAAGGTGCCAATTTGTGTATGTGTATGTCTATTAATTTTGTTCTTTTGACACTGGATACAAGATTTTGCTCATTGATTGACATCTTTTCGAATGTTTAGCCAAATAAATCTGGAAGCTATTTGTTTTACGATTATCACATTGAGAAAATGTTGCAAGAGGATACGATTCGTCCTATTCAATCCCCATACGCGATACCAGTAGTTTTAACGCGTAAGAATAATGCCCTTCCTCCGGATTCTCCTGAGGCGTATCGATTCGTGATTGATTATGGCAAACTTAATGCAATAACTAAATACCCCCGATATCCATTACCGGTGATTGATGATCTAATCACAAACATTCCGCATACCGGAGTGATGTCCACATTGGATATAAAAAGTGGGTGATTAGTCCAAAAGATATCGAGAAAACCGCGTTTATCACTCGCAATGGCACGTTTGCATTCCTCAGAATGCCTTTCGGCCTTTCAGGGGCGGCGCCAAATTTCCAAAAAGCCATTGACATAATATTAAAACCTGTTATTAAGCGTTTCGTGTCAGTTTATATGGATGATGTTATCACATCTCCATCGTTTAATGAACATTTAGATCGTTTGAATCAGGTATTTACATTGTTGAGAGACGCAGGGCTAACACTAAATAAGGAAAAATGCCACTTCGCACGTGACAAATTGAAGTAAAGGGTGTTTTTTTTCCAGGTATAGAAATTTAAGTTGGCATTACTTTCCAAGATGGCGACCGATTTAACAGCTGTCAAGTGATTTATTCTCAGTTTGGTTTGGCAATTCATCCAAACGATCATCAAGCAAGGCGTAGATTCGTCGAATGGGCCCAAAACGAGATTGCCGTTGTTCCCGATTTTCATAAGCGAATTTTGTATAGCGATGAAGCGCACTTCTGGTTGAATGGCTACGTCAACAAACAAAACTGCCGCATTTGGAGTGAAGCTAATCCCCAAGTGTATGTCGAAACACCGTTACATCCAGAGAAACTGACTGTTTGGTGTGCTTTATGGGCTGGTGGAATACTTCTTCAAAAACGATGAAGGTCACAACGTTACAGTCAATGGTGATCGGTATAGAGCCATGATTACTAACTTTTTCATTCCTGAATTGAACAATCGTGATGTCCAGAAGCTGTGGTTCCAACAAAACGGCGCAACATGTCACACAGCTCGTGCCACAATCGATTTATTGAAAGACACGTTTGGTGACCGCCTAATTTCACGTTTTGGACCTGTGAATTGGCCTCCAAGATCTTGTGATTTAACACCGCTAGACTATTTTTTGTGGGGCTATGTTAAGTCTTTGGTCTATGCGGATAAGCCACAAACGCTTGACCATTTGGAAGACAACATTCGCCGTGTTATTGCCGATATACGGCCGCAAATGTTGGAAAAAGTCATCAAAAATTGGACGTCCAGATGGGACTACATCCGAGCCAGCCGTGGCAGTCATATGCCTAAATTATATTTAAAATGTAATGCCACAAGATTATCTTTCGTATAAAAAAAATTCATGTCAATCGAATCAGGTCATCGTTGTTTTATTGCAATTTAAAGTTCTGTACCTCTAAAAAAACAGCCTTTATTTAGGTCTCGTAATTAGTAAAGAAGGGATAGAAACAGACAATAGTAAAGTGAAGGCAATCCCAGAAATGAAACCTCCTAAAAATAGCAAGGAAGTGTCGAAATTTTTAGGGATGGCGGGGTGGTATCAGAAATTTATACCCATGTATGCAGATATATCTGAACCATTGTACCGGTTAAAGAAAAAGGGGGCTAAATTTAATTTGTCGACAGAAGCACAGGATTCTTTTGATAAGATAAAACGAGCATTAACAGAGGCACCAGTTTTACAATTGCCGAATTTTACAGAACAGTTTAACTTATTTACTGATGCTAGTGGGGTCGGAATTGGTGTTGTGATTAATCAAAACCACAGACCTATTGCATTCGCGTCTAGAACCCTCAATAAAGCGGATCAAAACTATACTGTTACTGAACGCGAATGTTTGGCGGTGATACAGGCATTAAATAAGTTTAAAACATATTTTGGATCACTACCGGTGAAGGTAATCACAGATCACGCGGCATTAACAAAGCTAACGAATGGGAAAAACTTATGTAGTCGAATGATCAGATGGGCACTCAAGTTATAAGAGTTCAACATAGAATGGGAACATTGACCGGGGTCCAAAACGTTGTTGCGAACGTTTTGTCTAGGAATCTAGTAGGCAATATGGATGGATCACAAATTTCGTGTGCAGCTCTTCGAGCCCTAGCCTTAAACTCCCGAGAACAACTCATTCGAGACCAAAGGGAAGATCCTGAGTTAGGACACATCTATCGTTATTTAGAAAACCCAGACGACGGTTCCGTTAATGCGACTGTATGCGAGGGTTGGTCCCAGGATTTTAAATTAATCAACGGTCTACTCTCTTACGCGAGAGAAATATTCTACAACTCTTGGAGAACTAAGAGTGTATATTCCTAGATGGCTTCGCGAAGCAATAATAAAAGAATTTTATGATCTGCCATTAGCAGGCCATCTAGGAAAGAGGAAGACCTATTTAAAATTACGCGACACATGTTATTTTCCATATATGAGGAAATATATATTTGAATATGTATCAACCTGTGACCGGTGTCAAAAATTTAATTACAAAAACGCGTTAACAGCTGGTAGATTAATTCCGATAGTTTCGAATTACCCCGATGAAATCGCAACGTTAGACCTATTAGGTCCCTACCCCGCATCCCGACCCGAAAGATATAGATTTTTATTAGTAATAACTGATCATTTCACTAAGTGGAGTGAGCTTATTCCTTTACGAAAAGCTTCGGCCCAGGCCATAGCTAACGCCCTTTTTGAAAATTATATTTCACGTTACGGAGCTGCGATTACTTTGATTAGTGATAATGGCCCCCAATTTATATCAGAGGTATTTGAACACTTAAGTCACAGGTTGGACATAAAACATATGAAAACGGCAACATACAGGCCGCAGGCGAATTTAACGGAAAGAGTTAATCACAATTTAGTCCAGATGATAACCTGTTTTGTAGAAGAAAATCACGAAAACTGGGACGGATTTCTTCATGAGTTCGCTTTCGCGCTGCGCACTTCAGTGAACGAGACAACAAATAAAACTCCGGCTGAGTTATTCTTAGATAGAAAGATTATAACACCTTTTAGCAAATTAATAAATGTCACAGAGGGTGCCGAATATGTAGGAAGAAACATTGAGAAATTATTCGTTGAGGCAAGGCAGAATATGCGGAAACAACACAAAAATTGGGAAAAATATTATAATCGGAAAAGGAGGGAAGTTAGCATCCAAGTAAATGATTTGGTGTTGGTACAAACTCATTTTATAAGTGCTGCGGGTAGAAGAGTGGTTGGAAAGTTTATGCCTAAGTTTGAAGGGCCATATAGAGTGTTGGAGGTTCGGAATAACAATTTAATTATTTTGAAGAAGGGTAAAAGGATAACAGTTAATAGCGATCAGGTGCGAGTGTACCGTCCACGACAATCCGACACGATTAGTTTGGACAGTCATCTTGAGACACTATATGAAGGACAGAGGTCGAGTAATAGGTCAAGTAGATCGCAACCAGGAAAATTTAAAGGATCTAGGAAAACCTCGAGTGAGGAGAGTAACGGTCATAAATAAAGTAAGGGTAATGCCGGATGGGAGGATCCGAGATTGAAACGTAAAGTAGAGTCAAATGGATCAGGGGACAAGAAGGATTTAAAGCGGTCCAAAATTTGCAGAAAACGTTCTCTGCAGGCGTCCGAACATAGGAACCAGAAAAGACCAACCCCTGAACCAAAACAGGGGATAAAAAGAGCAATTTCGTTCTCGGTTTCATCTCGAAATTATAAATATAGAAGACCTAATAACTCCTCCCAGGGATCACAGTCCATTGCAGGTCCTTCTCATCAACAACATTCCAGGCAGGACAAGTCACCTACAGAAGGGAGCAGGCACGAAGGAAGTGGACAATACAACAAAGGCCCGGGAGACAAAGACAACTAAAAACAGAACCAACAGGGCAGCTGAGAGGAGACCTGTTCGGTCTAAAAGGCGACAGCAGTGAGACCTTGTCCGTACTACATACGCAGCCGAGTAAGACAACCCGAAGGATTTCCAGAGGAGTGGAGGAACATCGGAATCGACAGTATCCCACAGAACAACATCAGGAGAAGGAGCCTCAGTATGAAAGCCTTAGACGGAGATCCAGTGGATAGGAGCGAATAAAGGACAAAGAAAAATATCAGGTTGTATCGTTTCTTTCATTTCTCCTTTCGAACAAGTGGTCGGAAGAATTATTGCAATGAAGCAAGTCACGGACGGATTTTTGATTTAAGAAGCCAAGCAAAAGTGGACACTACAATGAGTGTGTTTTTTCTTGACGAGAAAAATCAGCTTTTGTATTAATTTTTTTGTATAAATATGGAGAAAACATTTGTAAGAATGCATTTGTTTACTTCTATGTATGACTTCGCTAAGATGCGAGAATTCCTTTGGTAGTTTGTTTTATTGTTTTTTTTGAAAAATGTTTGAAATTGTATGTATATATATGTGTATATTTTATCTCACATCTGGTGACTTGGGACGCGGCGTAATTAGGTAGAGCTAACATTTAATGCTAACAAGCGCAGCATGTATGGAATGGGAATGTTAAGGAACCAGATGCTTCAATTGATGTATATGAAAATGTTATGTAAAAAATGAGAAGGAATCTGTATATACTATAGATGTTTTTTTTTTCATACAAAGAAATTCTCATTTTAGGGTAGCTGATCCTGAGCATTGTATAGTGAACAAAAGAAGCAAGATGCAAGTCCGAATATGTTTCTATAATATTTAAGTAGATTTTTAAGTAGTTAAGTAAACCACGCAGGCAGGTTTTTACCACTTCGGTGGTTTTTCCCTCGCCTCAGAGCCAAATGGGCGTGGTGCTTAAGGGAAATCTAGTATTCTGTAAATGTTAAAGTCGTCGGGACTATAAATTTAAAATGTGGTTTTAGGTCGTAATTTTTTTCTTTCTCTTAAGGAAGGAGAATTTTTAGTATCCGATTGGTAAATATATATATTAAAGTCGTCGGTACTATAAATCAAGTCTAGGAATTGGTTACGTAATTTATTTTCAGGCCGTTTGTGACCTTCGAATAAATTCCGTTTTCTTTTTGGAGGGGATTGTGACGAATCTGTACGGAACCTTTCCACTAATCTTCTTAGGCGTCTTTTGGGGGAATATAAATTCGCGTTTATTTCCAATCAACTTCAAAAAGATGAACGGGATATTTAAATTAGATAAGGTATTTAAGTCGAGCGTTGCGAGATAGCAAGGGAGATGATGGAAGGCTATTGAGCTAATAACTTTAAACGCATTACTAGAAGATTCTAGGAGATTAGATTCGTGAAGACGTCGTGCTGCGAGACGTACCAGAAAGCTGATATAAGCCAGCGGTAAATATAATTTAAGTACGCTTAAAATAAGCGTCAGTTTAAGTGACTTAGTTAAAGTTAATGAAAGTTAAGAATTCGAATACGTGTATTTCTCGGATCTCTTATTTCGGCAAACCTTACTTGAGCTTGATTATTAATTAATTGCATTCTTAGTAATTTAATTTAATATAAAGGCAAATCCCTTTAAATGACGTAACATTATATTATTATATGTTATCAGAGATTTTTTTGAGAAAATTATAATAATAAATGTAGGATTTTCCCTTTGAAACATTTGTTAAAAAGTTGAGTCATATCCTTTTCAGAGGACCATAAATCTCAATTTTATTTATTACTGCATTCCGAAGCAGCGCCATCTAGTGAGCTTTCGTAGCTCCGGCTTGAATAATTTTTCGGCAGAGGCCTACTAACCACTGCTTGTTGAACACGTCGCGTCTTTACCGCATTTCCGCGCTCAGCGCGGCACCGCCAGTCATAACATCCAAGAATGAGAAAGGTTTATTTCCCCGTTTTCTAAAGGTATAACTCAACTTTTAATTAACCTAATTCCTGCATTTCTTTCTCTTTGTAAATATCCCCTTTTGTAAATATTTCCCTTTAACTTTAAATAAATTCTCTTTTACTTTGAAGTATTTGTGTTTAAATGACTTAGATTCAATTAATAATTCATCACTCACCCTTAAATACTTACCCCTAGACAAACCACCTCGCCAATCTAAAATCCCGCCTTCTGAAGAGTGATTTTTGTTCGAAGATTTATTTGGACTCCCACAGAAATAATTGGGGGATCGCCTGGGATTTGATTTCGAAAATCTTCTCTAAATAATAAGTTGATAACCTTCTAACTCTCTTCTTCTTTACCCCCCATTTTTGGCTGCAAGCCTAATTTAGAAGCGGACTGAATCGAAAATGCGGATTGCCTCTTAACATACTAACATTTAGGTGAATAAAACGAGAAGTTATTTTCTGCCGTGTACAACAACTACAAGAGTTTCACAAGTCCAGTGAACACATCCAGGAGCCTTTGAAGTTTGTTTTCAAGTAATTAATCACACGTCAACTGTATCAGGTACTTTTTATATTGTTCTTCAAAAGGAAAAAAATCTAAAAGAATACGTGAGTCACCGTTAATTTGATTATGAAAAAATTGTTGTAGTCGATTTCATGAAGTAATTTATATTTTTAAATATGATGTGTGTTTTTCTGAAATACTATTTTTCTATGTGTATAGAAATCGTATCAATTAAAATTTTCTACAAGTATATCTTTTAAAATATTAAGAAAGTCGTACGTAATATTCAAGTTTTATTTGTATCTTATTTATTAACGAATCGCATTGAATTAATTTCATGTATGTGCGAAAAGTTTTCATTTTTTGGGTTACGTCATTGACCTTGAACTAAGAGATTAATGTTTTCCATTCCTAAACATTTGGCAATTTAGATTACTCATATAGTGTAACATTTCTTTTTCCCGCAGCTGTTTAGTAATTAATTATTTTTTATGAGTATTCGAGAAATATATTTTGAAAGAAATATATTGATGAAGGATCATGTATAATCTTATTTTAAATGATGCATAATATCATTCAATATATAAGTATTTAGAGTTCATTTTGACAGAATTATTATGCTTTCTATTGAAACATGTGTTTATCCTTAGAATGTTCTGAAGAGATACTAAAAGATTTTATTTTTATTGGTGTAATAAAAAATATATATGAGATTTTTCTTAAGTAACTAACTTCTAATTATTTGCTTTTTTCAGCAAAGAACTTTAAATGATTAAATCTTCATATCACAAATTTAATCACAGTTCCTAAACAAGATTTATATTAATTTATTTTTTCTTTCAAATTCTTTTTGCATTTATTATAACGAAATGAGAACTAATATATGAAATGGTTTAAAAAAAAGGTTTTGTTTTTAGTTGAAATTAATAATTTGACTACTTTAAATTAAGCATTACGTATTTTATCTCGCACTGTTGTCTTTACACGTTACTGGTTTAAAATATTTCTAAATGAATAGAATTTGAATATTTCAATGTATATTTAGTGTATTTTGATGCAATATCATTTTAACTTGAGAATTTTTGTAAATGCAAACGAGAATTGCCAATAGCAACATCATTGTTTTTGTTTGAACGCGTAACAATTTTGTTTATTCCTTTGGTTACTATCTAAACTTAAATTTAAATTTTAAAATGGCGTATCTTGGCAAAGGTCGACGCGAAGATTTATTTGTCTTAGCCACGGAATTAAATTTAAAATTCGATAAATCTATGACCATCGCCACACTCAAAGATCTAATTATTGGTAGTGAAGATTATGACGAAGAACTGACCAAAAACATACATTCAACGATTGTTGAGGATCGCAAAGCCAGAGAAGAATATTTACGCATTGAAGAGAAAAAAGAAAAATTACGCATTGAAGAACGAGAAGAAAAATTACGCTTCGAACAATTGAGGTTAGATGAGCAAAAACGCAAATGTGAGTTTGAGTTGGAAAAGTTAAGAATCCAAACACAATCCAAGTTAGGCGCTGATACATCCAAAGAAAGTGATATTAAATTTCTCGTCAAAGAAATTTCAAAGTTTATACATCGTTTTCATTTGAAAGAAGACATCAGTCTTTATCTAAAATTATTTGAACGTCAAGCGCAGAGATTAAATATTGATCAAGAAAACTGGGTTTCTCATCTGTTAGGCTTGTTACCGACGGAAGTATCTCACATCATAGCGAGAGAGCCTGACGATAAAGCCAATTCTTACGAACACGTTAAAGATTTACTGCTGAAACGCTTTAAACTAACTCCAGAAAAGTTTCGACAACTATTTGTCACTCACCAAAAAGCACCTGAAAGAACATGGATTGATTTTTACCATGAGTTAAACACTTACTTCAACGGATGGATAGATGGATTGAAGATAGATACTTTCAACAAGTTATCAGATCTTGATCAGATCATAACAGATCAACTCAAACGAAAAACTCCTTTTGAATTTAAATAATATTATCTTGATGAATGGGCAAATATGAACTCCCCTGTTCAATTAGCAGAAAAACTAGAATTCGAAGACTTTAAAAGGACTCTGAAACAAAAATCTAGCAGTCCATTTGTGAAGAAACAAGAATTCAGATTCACAGAAAAGAATCGCAGGTATGAAGCACCAGGAAAATTCGAGTATGACAGGAAAGATAAGAAGTTTCCAGCGTCAACGAATTACAACAAACATTACGAAGCCCCTGTTACCAAGTACGAATCTGTTCAAAGATATCAAGACAGCGTGCAGAAAGGGTATTACAACAAAAATTACGAGAAAAATTACAATGCTTCCAAGCATGCTCAGACGAACTATTCAAAATCGCAGAAATTCAAAGAACCTCCAAAGCCAAAAGAAACTTGCACACTCATCGTTAAGGAAGGTTTACGTACTAAAGAGATATTTTTTGGAAAGGTGAAAATCACGGCGCTCATAGACAGTGGTAGTACCGTAAGTTTGCTTCGAGAAAATACGAGCAGAAGAATAATGGATCCAACAAAATTATCGAAGAACAAGATGCTTCTCACAGGTATTGGTGAAGCACAAGTGACAATTATCGGTTCCTTTGAACATAAGTTCAAAATAGATGATGAAAATTACTCGTGAACTTGGCATGTTGTACCGACTGATAAATTAAAATTCGAAGCAGTTATTGGATCAGATCTTTTGGAACAAGCATCGATAAGTTTTACTAAAGAAGGAGTTAAATTCAACAAATTTGAGAATCATGCACAGCTTATGCAAATATCTGCTGAAAATCTTCAAGAAGAACTAGACCTACGTCATGTTGAAAATCGTCAAATCAAGAAGGAACTTGAAAAATTAATTCAAGACTACAAGCCAGAAAAAACAGCATCTACTGACGTCACAATGAGAATTATTTTAAAAGACGAAGAACCAGTCTGTCAACCTCCTCGTCGACTAGCTTTCACAGAAAGACAAGAAGTAAACAAACAGATAGAAGAATGGCTCAACGAAGGCATTATACGTCCGAGTTCTGCGGAATATGCAAGTCCAATCGTAATGGTAAAAAGAAAGATGGATCTTCGAGAATGTGCATTGACTACAGAAAATTGAATCAGAAGCTTGTGAAAGATAAATTTCTGTTACCTATCATCGAAGATGTTTTAGACACTTTGCAAGAAGCAAAGGTATATTCTACATTAGATTTACGCAATGGTTTCTTTCACGTCGATGTTGACGAAGATTGCAGAAAGTATACATCCTTTATCGTCCCAGATGGACAATTTGAATTCAACAAAGTTCCTTTCGGACTAAGCACAAGTCCAGGAGTTTTCCAACGCTACGTATCAAGTATATTTAGAGATCTTACTCGGAAAGGAATTGTAATCAGTTATTTAGATGATCTCGTCATTCTAGCGAAAAACGAACAGAAAGGTCTCGAAAAACTTAAAATTATTTTTGAAGTCGCAAAGAAATACGGAATAGAAATTAAGTTCAAGAAGTGCCAATTCTTAAAAAAAAAATTGAATTTCTAGGTCACATTGTAGAAAGCGGAACTATTAAACCATTTCCCACGAAGACACTAGCTGTCCGAAAATTTCCAGAACTAACAACAATAAAACAAGTACAAAGTTTTCTTGGTTTAACTGGATATTTCCGCAAGTACATCAAAGATTATTCAAAGATATCTAAACCACTTAGCGATTTAACAAGAAAAGAAAACCTCTTTGTTTTTTTTCGGGACTCAACAAAAATAAGCATTTGAAAAATTGAAGAAAATCATGTCCGAAGGCCCAATCTTGCACCTTTACAAGTATGGAAGAAAAACAGAACTGCATACAGACGCCTGTAAACAAGGGTACGGCGCAATTTTGTTACAAGAAGCAGAAGATGAAAAGTTACATCCCGTTTACTACATGTCGAAAAAGACAAATACAGCAGAAGAAAAGTATGACAGCTACGAACTAGAGGTACTAGCAATTATCAACGCATTAAAGAAGTTTCGTGTTTATCTTTTAGGACAACACTTTAAAATAGTAACTGACTATTCAGCATTTCAGAAGACTATGCAAAAAAAGGAGCTAATTACTCGCATAGCCAGATGGGCGCTTCAATTAGAAGAATTCGATTATGAAATAGAGTACAGAAGTCGTATGAAGCACGTTGATGCTCTTAGCCGATATCCCGTAATGATGGTATGCAATGATACATTAACTTCAAAGCTTAAAAAAGCACAAGAGGAAGATGACAACATCCAAACATTGAAATCACTTCTAGAGAAACAAGAATCAGAAGAATTTTTTGAGCGAAATGGTATACTCTACAAGTACTTAAGGTATCCGACTGCCCTAAAACCATGATTTTTTTCAAAATTTGGCAAATTTTTTTTATGACTTTATTTTATAGACCATTTTATTAACTTAATAACAATACCCAGTACTTTATTTTCCCTCCACTAGAACAAAATCTACAAGCGTTTTAGTAAAAGCAAATGCCATAACTTTACACAAGATGTCAAACTTTAAAATGCGTTTTACTCAAAATGTGTTTTCTTCGAAAAACTCAAACGGGGACCGCGTTTGCTCAAAAAGTTTTGAAAATAATTAGCTGAAATTTTTTGCTTATGTTTTGCATAACAGTAGAAGTGTTTTGATCTTCAGATTTATCAATAACTGTTTTATTTCAAAATTTGCAGTTCTTTATGTGAATATAGTCACTGTTTTTTTAAGCAATTTCGTATAATGACTTAGATAAATAGCTCTAGTTTTTGTAAAAAGTAAAATATCTCTTATCGTGAAGGTCACTTCAAACAGGAATAACAAAGTAACGCATCAAAATTGAAAAATTGAGAATTTGTTCATAAAATCTTTGTACAGAGCGGGCCCGTTTATGTAATTTTTCGTACATTTTTACTAGTTTTTTACCATTTTAATAATAATAGTTTTTTTTCTTTTACCAATTTTAGGATTTTTTCCTTAAAATATACTAAATAAATATAAAAATCACAAAAAGATCTCCATATCTCCTTTTTTTCAAAAAAAAGTTGTCGCAAGTAGTCGGATACCTTAAATGGTCGAGAATTAATTGTAACACCTAAAGCAATGCAAGCTGAACTAATTAAATTGATTCACGAAAACGGTCATTTCTCAGTAGGAAAAACAGAAGAAATTGTGAAACAGGAATTTTTTATCCCAAATTTATCCAACGTCGTTAAAAAAGTAATAGTTAATTGTGTTCCATGTATCTTAGCTAATAAGAAAACTGGCAAAAAGGAAGGGTTTTTGAATCCTATTTTTAAGGAAAGCATTCCTTTAAGTACGTACCATGTTGACTTCATTGGTCCTTTACCCTCCACAAACAAAAGTTATCAACACATTTTCACCGTAGTAGACGCATTTACCAAATTTACTTGGCTATATTCCGTCAAAACTGTGTCTGCTGAAAGTGCCCTCGAAAAACTAAAACAACAGCAGAAAACCTTTGGTAATCCCATCAGAATTATCTCTGATAGAGGTTCAGCGTTCACTTCAAAATTATTCAACGACTACTGTGATGAAGAAAACATTCAACATCTACAAATAGCGACAGGTGTTCCTCGAGGAAACGGACAAGTTGAACGAATTCATCGAACTTTGATTCCAGTTCTCACCAAACTATCATTAGACGACTCAACGAAATTGTACAAATACGTCGACAGATTACAGAGAATACTAAATAGTACTATAAGTCGCAGTATAAAATGGACACCATTCGAACTATTAGTGGGTATCAAAATGCGTAACAAGGAAGACATCCTAATCAAAAACTTACTTCTAGAAGAAATAGCGAAAAATTATTAGAACAACGCGAATTTTTAAGAAACGATGCAAAAAGAACATCGAAACCCTACAATCTGAAAATAGAAAGACGTATAACAGAAGAAGAAAGAAAGCTTCGTTATACAAAGAAGGTGATTTAGTAGCCATCCAAAAGAACCCAATTTGGAGCTGGACTGAAACTAAGACCAAAGTTCTTAGGCCCTTACAAAGTAACAAAAGTTAATTCCAAGGATAGGTATGAAGTGGAAAAGGTTGGTCAGCACGAAGGACAGAACTCGGTTGACCACCTCAGCTGATGAAACATTTTTATGCTTAATTGAATTTTTTATGTTTGTTATTATTTTTAATTTTTCTCATATCCCTCTTGAGAAATTAATAGATGTTCTATGGTAACACTCGTTTCCATTAATCATTTTATATTCACTTGTAATATTTATTATATTTTCGTATTATTCATTATCTTTCTATTGATGTGAAGGATTTTTTTTATGGTTTAGTTAATTGTAGATCACAACATAGAACATTTTGTTTTTATATGCTCTATTTTAGGTCTGGAATTGTGAATATTAGGTATACATCTTTTCATCTGTAATATTTTATTTTATTATCTTTAAGAATCGTATTATTTGTCTTTATTGCATCCATATTCCAATAATCATCAAATTTATAGTTGTAACTAAAAATAGTTTGTATTTAAAGTACTTAAGCTCTCAACATTTTGTAAAAGCTGAGAGACCAGCTCTGTCAGGAGAGGGTGATTCTGTAGGATTTTCCCTTTGAAACATTTGTTAAAAGGTTGAGTCATATCCTTTTCAGAGGACCATAAATCTCAATTTTATTTATTACTGCATTCCGAAGCAGCGCCATCTAGTGAGCTTTCGTAGCTCCGGCTTGAATAATTTTTCGGCAGAGGCCTACTAACCACTGCTTGTTGAACACGTCGCGTCTTTACCGCATTTCCGCGCCCAGCGCGGCACCGCCAGTCCTAACATCCAAAAATGAGAAAGGTTTATTTCCCCGTCTTCTAAAGGTATAACTCAACTTTTAATTAACCTAATTCCTGCATTTCTTTCTTTGTAAATATCCCCTTTTGTAAATATTTCCCTTAACTTTAAATAAATTCTCTTTTACTTTGAAGTATTTGTGTTTAAATGACTTAGATTCAATTAATAATTCATCACTCACCCTTAAATACTTACCCCTAGACAAACCACCTCGCCAATCTAAAATCCCGCCTTCTGAAGAGTCTGATTTTTATTCGAAGATTTATTCGGACTCCCACATAAATAAATATTATTATTATTCAAAATGGCTCTTAGTGGTTCTTTGCCTCAAATTAATCTTGGTGTTCAAGGTGTGACCCAGGGGGGTCATCACAAGCTTATTCATAAAAATTTGGAATTTTTGAATTTAAGATGTGAGTACAGAACAACGTCTGTCGGGTCCTCTAGTATATATATATATATATATATATATATATATATATATATGTACAAAGTGAAAAATATTACATTTTTTTTGTGAAAACAGGCTTTAAAGTAAACTTAAACTTTTTTACTTTTTTTAATACTTTCCAGAAGCATATGAAGCATTTATTTTTATTCTCTGCTCTTACAAAAGACTCTTCTAATTTTCTTTTTTTCATTGTTTTTAACAATTTTGCCTTTTTGGGGGATCTCAAAATGCTTTCATTGGGACGAATTTAAGTCCATCTAGTTTTCTGAAGCATGACACACAGTTATAACTTGGCTCAATCTCAGAATATTTTAAGATCATTAATTTTGCTATGTGACTCATATTGAACTGTTCAATAGCCATATTTACCCCTAATATATAGTACGTAAAATTTAATTAAGTATTTGTTATTAATGATCAATTTTATTAATTAATGCTAATTATTTATTCAATAATTAGTTTTTTATTGTGTTCCCGAAAGTCGACAAAATTAAAAGGAGCAGGATACAAGAATGGTGAACTTTCGACCCCGGACCCCCTTGAAAAATTCCCGTGTGCGCTACTGAGCTCTTTTGATGCGCATCAAGGAGTAGCTTCCCTTAAATATTAAAAAAAACCCACTTCTAATTATCGCGTATTTTCTCATATCATATATCATTTTAAACATAATTTTTTGAACTTTTAGAAAATATTGATAATTTTTCTAAAATTCATATGCCGGACCCCCTTAAGTTCCTTTAACATTCGAATGGTCCATACCAATTCCTTATCTGATTCATATAGTGATACATATTCACTTTCCATTGTGGACTTCCAACACCTTCCCTGACCACAGCATAGCCTGGATCTTGACCCTAAATATAATGTGTGGAAAGACAAATCTGACAGCACTTTACAAGATCAATAAAGCTGCATAGCAAATGCATGGTATTCTCTGGACATAAATACACTCCTGTAGACTCGATGACCAAGCGAATCAGAGCAATAAAATATTGATCGTGGGTTTCTCATACTCTTCTTTGCCCCAATGAATATATCTAGATTTAAAACTATTTAGATGATAAATAATCTTGTATAGTAAGTGTCTCTATTCAAAAGGAGGCTTACAAGATTATCTTTATTCAGATCAGTATACACAATGAGACAAAAGAGTAAAAAGTACATATAGAAAAAATCTGACAATAGACCTAAAGTAGCTTTAAAAAAGAATGAATAAAAATTGTAATAAAAGAGAAAACAGGAGAAAAATTTTGATCCTGGATGTCAAGTGTGGTATAAAACAGTCAACAAAAGTTGATCAAGCGAGAGAAAATGGAGAAATAGTTCCTCATGGTCAAACATTAATAGGCAAATGAACAGAGATGAATAATATACAGAAAGAGAATAGCAACAGCCCAAAAAAAGTGGGGAAAGTCACAATAAAAAAAATTATTGATTAATTGACTAAGTCAACAAGAAGGTAAAATGGGATAAAATATTCTCAAAGCTAAAGCACAATTAAAAACAGTAGACTCTCAAAAAGTGGAGAGGGATCAAATTTAACAGAGAAGCGTCAATGGACGCAATAAGAATTAAATTGCCAAAGGGCAAATAGTGAGTGAGAGAATATTAACTTCGCACTATTCCGCTACTCGAGTGCTTTGGGCGACGGACCTCGTAATTATGAACCAAGGTCAAATGGTGAGAAAGACACCTGAACTGGCACTCCCTCTCTTAACTTCCACACCAATAAGAGGATGTTTGAGCCTTGACATATTTAACATGCATCGACCGCCCTCTTCACGGCGGGTCTTTAGCGATACTAGGCACGAACTCATGGCATGCTGGTCACAAGTCTGTTACCTGACCATTAGGCTACCGTGGCTGAAAATGGCAAATAGGTTTAAAACTTGAGGGAGAACTACACCAAAACCTACATCGGAGAATTTGAGCTTTCAGTTGATCCGGAGACTCCCGCAGTAACGCACACCCAGTCACCAATTGCAAGGATCAGTGTCCCCATAGCCTACTTGCTGCACGTAAACGGAGCTCATACCAATCGATAGAATCAAAACGCATATGACCCCTGATATGGGTCCACAGTGGACTCTGGAACTGTGCCATCAGCGCCTGGTACAGCGTTCGTCTGGGGACAAACTCCTGGGTAGCGATTTGCACCAAGAGCTCCGGCTGAGATAAAAAAAACTCCTTTCGGTTAAGGGATGAGCCCTCTAGACTAGAATTCTTCACACACCATGTAAAAGATTTCCGGTGCTATGAAAAAATATTAAGTTGGCGAAAAAGAAATCCATTACATTTTCGGTAGATGACTGTAGTGATTGATAGTGATAAGTATCTATAAAACAATTTCAGATTTAATGCTCGTTGTAATGGTGACATTTCGCACTAAAAAAAATTCTTTTCCTTTTTTTTTGTTCCACTCAATTGTAAATTACACAGTGTGTTTAACTGGAAAATATACCGAATTTTTTCTTTGATTAAGGTAAAAGTGCGAGCCAGGTGGCTGAAATTACGAGTGGTGTTTATTGTCCCGATACTGTAACCGCCAATTGCTTGCAATTTTAGCTTCATTGATTCCTTTCAGGTATGCCAGTCATCGAAAATGTCGATAAAATCACAAAAATAATCAAAGTTGACCTGCATTTTAGCGCAGTCTTAGCATCGCCCATAAGCTAAAGATCAAACATGGCACAGTTTAAAATCATTTGCACAAGGCTGGATTCAAAAACAAGCACGATGCTTGGGTGCCCCACCAATTAAGACAAAAAACATAATGGATCAAATTTCCAGCTGCAAAGCCTTAGCAAAACGGAATAAAATCGACCCAATTCTTAAACAGATAGTGACTAGGGATGATAGATGGTTCACATACAACAACGTTGCCTGAAAATCATCGTGGTTAAAGCGTGGTGAAGCAGCTCAAACGGTGAACAAATCAGGAAGGTTCTACTGTGCATTTGGAGGGTCTGGAAAGGAATGTGACCAAATACTGAATTCGCATTCCTACTGTTAAGTATTGAGCCATTTGAAGCTAAAAATTCCCCAGAATTGGCAAATAGGAGAGGAACTGTGTTCCATCAGGACAACGCCAGGCCACACTCGTCTATAGTGACTCACCAGACATTCCAGGAGCTTAATTGGGAAGTTCCCACGTATGCACCATATAGTCCAGAACTGACACAAAGCAATTGCCAAGTTTTTCTTGCATTGCAAAACTTCCTTGGCGATAAAATGTGGCACCCAGAGAAAATTAATTGTCCATTTTCCCAGTTTTTCACCAATAGGTACCACATCACAGAATAGACAACACACCACACAAAATAGACAACACACACCACACAAAATAGACAACACACCACACAAAATAGACAACACACCACACAAAATAGACAACACACCACACAAAATAGACAACACACCACACAAAATAGACAACACACCACACAAAGTAGACAACACACACCACACAAAATAATCAAGACACCACACAAAATACACATCATAACATATAATGGACAACACAACATATAATGGACAGCACAACATATAATGGACAGCACAACATAGAATGGACAGCACAATATGTAATGGACAACACAACATGTAAAAGACAACACAACATACAAAAGACACCACACAAAATAATCAACACACCACACAAAACAATCAACACACCACACAAAATAATCAACACACCACACAAAATAGACAACACACCACACATAATATACAACACAATATATAATGCACAGCACAACATATAATGGACAGCACTGGACAGCACAACATATAATGGACAGCACAACATATAATGGACAGCACAACATATAATGGACAACACAGCATACAAAAGACAACACACCACACAAAATAATCAACACACCACAAAATAATCAACACACCACACAAAATAATCAACACACCACACAAAATAATCAACACACTACACAAAATAATCAACACATCACACAAAATAGACAACACACCACACAAAATGGACAACACACCACACAAAATAGACAACACAACATATAATGGACAACACAACATGTAATGGACAGCACAACATGTAATGGACAGCACAACATGTAATGGACAACACAACATGTAATGGACAACACAGCATGTAATGGACAACACTCTACACAAAATAATTAACACTCTACACAAAATAATCAACACACCACACAAAATAATCAACACACCACACAAAATAGACAACACACCACACAACATATAATGGACAGCACAACATATAATGGACAGCACAACATGTAATGGACAACACATCACACAAAATAATCAACACATCACACAAAATAATCAACACACCACACAAATTAGACAACACAACATATAATGGACAGCACAACATATAATGGACATAACAACATGTAATGGACAACACAACATCTAATGGGCAACACAACATACAAAAGGCAACACTACACACATAAGACTACACTACACACAAATGACAACACGAAATACACACTACAACACAAAATACACAACAATACACAAAATAAACAACACGGACATAAATTCTCAACATAATGGCAAATTTCAAGATAAAAATCTATTGTTTTTGTTAAACCTATTATAGTCCATTCCCAAGCAGCCATCCAGGCTGTAGTTATAAAACATGGCACAGACCCACAGATTATCTCAGAAATAAGACCAATCTTATACTTTCTTTATAAGTACCAAAAGGTTGACTTAATAATTTGACGAACAATTGAGGCACACAAGACATCTCACGACTTCTTCCAAACTCTTAAATCTGACCTGGGAGCAAAATCAACAGCCAAATCCTGGACTAACATGTAAGATACTTGAACAAAGTTTTGTCAAACACGGAGCATTTTTCTGCATGATAAGTACTAGACCAAGAGCCACAAAAACGTACTGAAGTAAGCAAACTGTATTAGAAAGGCAAAGAAATATTTTTCTGATTCAATATGAAAAGCAAACTTTTTATGCAAGTTACATGAAAAATACACTGAAGCTTATTAGACATGTCTCTATAATACAAAACAACACTGGGGCAGTTGCTTACAGTAAACTTTTTTTCGAATATATTGTGGAGCACTTCATGTGGAATTTTGATACAGAGGTCCTTGCCATCTCACTTTCTCTGAAGTACCTCAAGAAAAAGATTGATTGTTTCGCTAAAGCTACTATTTTGGTACTTTTCCAAGCAGCCATCCAGGCTGTAGTTATGAGACATGACACAGGCACAAAGATTATCTCAGAAATAAGACGAGCTTTCTTTATAAATACAAAAAGATGAGCCACAATACATCCCACAATATAAATACGCTCTCTAGAGAAATATTCTTGTGTGAAATGCGCCCATGTCGAAATGCAATTACTTGTGAAATATGTAATTATTTGTGAACCATTTTATCATTATTGAAATAGTCTTTATCATTGAAATATATTTAACAACATCAAACTGAAGTTGATTGAGTACAGTCGAGTTTCGCACTTTCTTTCAACATTTAAAATCTTGGTTTTGCGCTCTATATTAATCAAATTAAAACTCCTAAATTAATGACTGCTACAGTGAGAAATCAATGTCAAAGAAGTGAGCCGCTGCATGCATTACGTAATCAATTTCATATCTACCGCTTGTTCCATACTTAAAAACAAAAACATGTTTCAAGCATTTAATTTAAATTAAAAATATTTAAACACACATGCTGTAAATTGGTTATCTAAATTTAAATAACATTTAACACAACACGGATTTCCCTAAAACGCTACACATTTAGTTCTAAATATTTTATATGTATTTTTTAATTTACAAGAAACATCTTCATCATAACATCTTATGTATGCAAAAAACCATCTTATGTTTCTGATCAGTTTTAGTACACATATACATCATAAGTTACTCACGTGGAATGATCTCTTCCAAGTAGCATTGATGAAGTGAGTCGATTGGTCATGGATGTTTGAAGTGTAAGCCTTAGCGTAGCTCCTAGTGTAACATTAATAAACAAATTTTATCAGAAAATTTAATGATATAATGTATTTTATTTTGAACTTTTAACGGTTGTTTTTACCTATTGATAATCATTATAATTTTTTAAAAAAAAAACTCGAAAAACTTAAATTGGGATTACAAAACGAAGATAATGTTACTCAATAATTTTCTTAAATTACCTTGGTTTATGTCCAGTAACACCTACATTGGGCCACAAAAGTGTTCATACACTTGCATTTCTTATAAAATTTAATGTTTTCGACTAATAAAAATTAATGTACTATAATTGTAATTTTTTTAAAGATATCTGCAACTTATTCTTAATGGAATAACATAATTAATTTTTTAAAAATAATATAACTATTTTTACTAAAAATTAATTATCAAAAAGCTACTAAAAATTACGCCACAAAAGTCTTCGTACACTTTACAAAAATATCAACTTAGCTTTAAATATTGTATTTTTCCTAATTTCGTACTTATTAGGATATCTTTTAGTGTCCACGACAACTTTTAAGCGTCTTGGAGTAGATTTAATCAGTTTTTTTGTAATTTCTGCATCGATTTTCCACTATTCTTCTGTGATTATTGTTTTTACTTCACATTTTGTATTTATCTGTCACGTTTTCTTTTTTTTACATCAGAATCTCACCCAATATGTTCTACTGGGCTAAATCAAGGAATTTAGGAGGTGTTTTCATAATTTGGGGACAGTTATAGAGACACTAGTTCCGTACAATGTGAGCAGTGCACTTGACGACATTATCCTGTTAAAAAATTAAGTAGTCTCCAATATCCAAATTTCGGGTGGATAATTTAAAATTTCCCTTTAAAAATATTTAAATGGAGCTCATGATTCACAATACCATCAGAAATTACCAAATTACCTAATTCTGAGGCCAATTTACACTCCCACGCCAGAACACCTTCACTTCCATGCTGAAACATGGAAGTGAAGTTCTTGTTCCACATAAATTCATGGGATTAAACTCCTTATTTTTTTCATTTATAAGTTATTATAGGCCCATCGGAACCCAAAATGTTGAATTGTCTGCCCTCCCAATCAATTTGCTGTCAATTTTGAATTTTCTGAAACTAAATTCTAAGAATCTAGTTGGATCAATAAAACATGGAGGTAGAAGTGTTCTTGCGTGGGGGGTGTAAATCGGTCACAGAATTAGGTAATTTGGTATTTTTTGATGATATTGTGAATCATGAGCTCTATTTAATTATTTTAAAGAGAAATTTTAAATTATCCACCCAAAATTTGGATATTGGAGACGACCAAATTTTTAAACAGGATAATGAGGCCAAGCACACTGCTCTCAATGTACGCCACTGGTGTCTCTGTAACTGCCCCCAAATTATGAAAACACCTCCTCAATCACTTTATTTAGTCCTGTAGAACATATTTGGTGAGATTCTGAAGTAAAAAAAAAAAAGAAAACACAACATATAAACGCATAATGGGAAGTGAAAACATTAATCGCAGAAGAATAGTGGAAAATCGATGCAGAAATTACAAAAAAAAAAACTGATTAAATTTATACCAAGACGCTTAAAAGTTGTTGTGGACACTAAAGGATATCCTACTAAGTACTAAATTAAGAAAGAAATACAATATTTAAAGCTAAATTGAGATTTTCGTTAAGTGTATGAAGACTTTTGTGGCGTAATTTTTTAGTAGCTTTTTAATTATTAATTTTTAAAAAAATACTTATACTATTTTTAAAAAATTAATTATGTCATTCCCTTAAGAACAAGTTGCATATATCATGAAAAAATTATAATTACAATATATTAATTTTTATTACTCGAAAACATTAAATTTTATAAGAAATTGCAAGTGTACGAACACTTTTGTGTCCCACTGTAAATCCATGATTTTTAATCACCTCCAAAAGGAAATACTTCAATTTGAAATAACCATCCTAAATCAGATGGTATTATAAAGTCTTATACTGGTATATAATTTTATTTTCTTAAGCCACTACAAATAATACAATATATTTTTATATTATTAATAAAATAATTACATAATACATATTAAAATTAATATTAAATATTAATTAAAAAGTACTGAAAACATGCAATATTCCAAAATTTGCAAATTCCTTCAACGAATAAGGAACGATAAAAAAAAGCATTTTTAAAAAGTAAAATAAAGTGAAAATGGACTATTCATAGCAATAATTAAAAGTATAACGCTCAATTTTTGAAAAAAATTCTTAGTACTCACCCATAACATTAGAAATATTCGTATTCGAAAAGAAATAATAGATTGAAGAGCATATGTAATGAAAATGGTTACATTTTTAATCAATCGGATTAAAATCATATGAAATTTATAGGGTTACCGCGGGGAAAAAACATATTAAAATTATTTCTAATATATACGTTATCCCCATGGCAACCACATCGTCAGACCATTAAAATATCAAGGTAACCATATTGTAATGTTATCACCCATTTTGGCGAACATAAGCAACAACTTGGTGCGTGTCCTATGATATCAAACTAGTACTCTTGCTTTTTTGTCTTCCACAAATCTATGAATTTTTAATTAGAACTTAAATCTATCATATGAAATTCCAAATTAATAATTGTTGGAATATGAAATCTCAATGACTATAAATATAAAACCAAATGAGTGCATAAAACAAAAGTCATTCCAAAATATAAAAAGGCATTACAAGCGAAACTAATAAGTAATAAAATATAAAGAAGAAAATGAAAAAAATATTAAACAAAAAAAGGACTTATAAATGTTCTAGAAAAAATATGAAGCACATACCTCGTCGATGATTGATGGTGAAAAATATTATAATAGGAATAAACATGAAATATATAAAAAATTTTTAAATTATATTTATTCTAAGCAAACTTACAAATTCACAAAAACATCGAATCAAACGATCGAATGGCAAATAAGGTTTATTTTACATGCAGTCAATGTTGCCACTCAATACCTTGAAAAAGTAATTGTTAAATTGCTGCCAGATGGATCAGGTGTATTAAAAAAATATTTTCGGCTGAATATTACCGTAAAAAATTGTAATAATTACGTGCGCTTTTAATATTTTGTAGAAAAGCGAAAACTATGAAAAAGGAATCGTTTGCTTCAACTAAAAATAAAAAAAAAAGACAAAGACGAAAAACATTTTTATTCTCTCTGACGAGTTTTTTTTAAATTAATTTTTAACTCATATATTAGAATTACAGGATTTTTTCATTAATAAGAAAATATCTCGTCTTTTTCTTATTTATATAGAAATATGTAAAGTAATTGTTTCCAAATATTTTCCTGATAAATGTACTTTCAAAAGACATAGAGAATTTTTTTTTCATTTTTGTTGAACATTTATTTGTATACATAGATGTTTTTTTTCTTTTGGTTTATTTATTTATTTTTTGCCATAAAAGAAGACACAAAGTTTAGTCATAAAACATTAAAAACTTTTCTTGTTTTGCTTCTAAAAATGTATTAAAAAGCAATTATGCAAGAACATGTAATTTATCTAACGCTGGGTTTTTCAAAAAGTAGTATTTGCTTAAGACTAATTAATTGCTTATCTTACTTTTTTTTGCATTTTTAGCAAACTTTTATATTTAAACATTTTATGACTGTTGAAAATGTTTATTTTAACAATAGCAAAATTTATTAACTGGTGATAGTTATATAAAGGATGAAATTCAGACTATAAATTTCTTTTTATAAAAAACAAGAAAAGTTATTTGAAATTTCTTTAAAAATTCAATTTCAACTATTTCGAATTTTTCTCATGGATAAGTAAATAAGTATTTTAAAATACTCTTCATGTGATGTTTTCCGTGAATGAGAAAAAACAATGTCTC
This sequence comes from Trichonephila clavipes, assembly GCA_019973935.1. Taxonomy (NCBI): domain Eukaryota; kingdom Metazoa; phylum Arthropoda; class Arachnida; order Araneae; family Nephilidae; genus Trichonephila; species Trichonephila clavipes. The sequence continues at coordinate 145,080 of BMAU01015466.1, forward strand.
TATAAGCATAATTTCTCTTCAAACGCTTAGAATTTCTGAAGAATTAAAAACTTTATACACAGGTAACTGCAAATTTAATGAAAGTAATGTGATATGAGAATAGAGTTCCAACTGTAACGTCGTCAGATGGTAGGGTGAACAAAATACATCACAGCAAGGTTGTGGGAGTAAAAAATACTTTTAATTTTTTTCTCCAATAGGATAATCGATTTAAGTTAAATTGTAAAGTTAATAGTTTCCGCGCCTATAGCCGGTATGGAATCCCCGTTTTGAAACCGCTCACTCCACAGCTTGTCTCGGTCCAGTCCACAAGGCGTTGTTTCTCATCCGCGTTTTGGATTCCTGGTCAGCATCACGGAACAACACTCTGGGATTCTCCTCTCCGCTTCCTAAAACCGACCAGCCCTCGTCTTTTCCGAGCTCTTTTCCTCGACCTCTCCTTTCGGGTCACCTCTTTTTTTCTTTTCCGGGTCCTTTCCCGTCTCCTGAAAAAGAACCCTTTTAAGCACCAGGGGTGTGTTCACAACACGCCCCTCGCTCCTTCTTATTCGCAGGTCACCAAAGTCTCTCTTGACCTCCTCCTTCTTCCTATTGGCGCATAACACGCCAAAACACACCCGAGCTGTCTGGCCCAAGGCGCCATAGTTCCTTGTCCACATCTGGACACACTTGTCCATCACGCCACCTGTTTCTAGTATTCCATTCACAAAACCCTAGAAAAGATGACATGATTATTTTGAGATACGCTTCGCCTATTGTCAAAGGGGCGCCGAAGTCCATTATGGCGACCCGTCTGCCGTCTCCACTCCCTGAGTTCAGACAATAAACAATGGCCCCATGGCCACGTGCACTGGTCACTCCCCAGCTGGTTGATCATAAAAATCCAGGGACAATCGATGGGTGTCGTTCTTGTCCTTGACCAGCTGGTGAAACCATAAAACCTATTGTGAATCGGAAAATGGGGATTCACAACAATCGACGATGTCACACAACGTAGCTCATGTGTGTCGTAGAAGATGACTAAAATGGGTACCCAGTGTCCGGGGTATAGCCGGCTACCCTACACCTGGGATTATATTAGGGGTCTCTATGCTCAGGGGTTGGGCGTAGAGATAACAACCCTACTCCGTAAAAAAACTTTTGTTACGAAATCTCAAGAGCATAATTTTGAAATTATTGACAGTTTAACTCGGTGATACTGAACCTGCGGCACACCGGCCTTTCCTGAGTGGCTCGGTTATATCCAATGCCCCCAGAAATTTAGTTATTTAAGAACAATGTACTAAAACTTTAGCGGGAAATTCTACCTAACAAGGAATCAATTCTGCTATCAACATGCTTTTTTTTAATAGTAGAATGTAAACAAGAGAGGCTTGGTCATGGTGGAAAGGAGATCGAAATTGCCCCATAATTCAATAAGAGATGCATAAAAATTTAATTTTGTGCGTTTGATAGAAAGGTTAACGCACACAGTATTAAAATGCAAGAGACGAAAATGAGAGTTCATATATTTTGGTCAATTTTGGTTAGTCCAATGTTTATATATATATATATATACACGGTTTTTTCTCTTTATTATTTCTCTCTGTATGTTGTGGCCCGCGTGAAATACTTGTTATATGTTTGTGGCCCGGCGGGAAAATGCTTGAGTATTCCTGGGCTAAGTGGATTAGATCATATGAAATTTCTCTCTAACTAGGAGATGGAGTATATATGTAAGTGGACAGATGTATATCAAGATTTGCTTTTAATATATGTTTTCCTTTATTTCTGTTTTTAATTGCTATGTTAGGAATTGCTTGATTCGACTGTTTGATTATACGGCATTTTGTTATAATTAGGACTTAAAAAAAACACATAAAACCAGCATTTTTTTTAACATAGTACTAAAGCATCATTAAGCTCCTTGCAACATAAAATTAAATTTAGAACTTTGCTAACTTTAATAATACTGTAAGAAAATTGAAGTGTTTTTTTTTTTCTTCTTCAAACAGGCTTTGTAATGAAAATCATTTACTCAAAAGTCAAAAGAAAAACTGCAAGATTTTTTTCTCTAATAACTTAAAAATACAAGAAACTACCTTTTGATAGAGGTATTACTCACTATAAAAAAGGAAACGGGCATTTGTTATAAGCGTTGTAAGACCAAAGGCAAAAATCACTTCTTTACTCTTATTTTGTTTTTCTAAATTGTAAGGTTATTATTAAATTGAAAACTTTTAATTTCCTCAAACGTATATTGAATTCAAACATTATTAGATTAACCGTATTAGATATTTTCGTAAAGTTTTTGCTAAACATCAATCCACAGTGGGGTGCCAGGACCGCTAATTAAAAAAAAAAAGAAAATATTTTTTAATGCGGTATTGTTGGCTCTACCACGAATTTTTCTATTAGATGAAGAATGTTTATAAATAGTAGATATTAATGGGAAATCTCATCCAACACACTGTGCACTAATATTCTATTTTTCTTAAACTATACTGTGCTATCGGGAAATCGGGACTTGATTTTTCAATATGTATTTGAAATTCAGCATATTTATTTGATTTGTTGCAAGTTTTATTTTCAGAAATTCGTAACAAAGACATCGTATTCGTAACGCCGTTTGGCAGATCCATATACGGCCTGCGGCCGCCCTTTGTTTTGGCCGCCCACGAGCGGTGCACGCGCTGCACACCTGCTAGGATCAGCCCTGTCATTACGTCTTTTCTCTGAAGCATTAAATAATTATTAAATCTGTAGTTAGTATCAGAAAAAGCCTTTTAATCGTTTATAAATAACAAAAAAATTGGACAAAAATGTGTTCAGACTCTATCTGAATTTTATTTCATTCAGTCGTTTCTCCTCTAAAATTATTAATTGTGAGGTTTTCTTAGTATAAAGATACGAGCTTACTACATTATTCTGACTCCATTTTATTTATATTCTCTTCTATCGCTATTACAAAAACGTTGCCATTCACTAAAAAACAAATCTTTTTCCAAATATAGATAACAATCAATAATTACACATGCTTTTTAGTTTC
>BMAU01015467.1:0-72776 GCA_019973935.1 Trichonephila clavipes
CAGCTAATTAACAATAATTGTATTAATTTTTATTTCAAAAATATTATACTATCTTAGATCAGGGCCGGCTCTAGTAGTTTTGCAGCACGGGACAAAAATAAAAAATGCCACTCTTCTCTCCAAAGCAAAAAAAAATTATGATAAAAAAGATAAATTTTTCTCATAGATACATACCTAAAAAACTTTAATAATTCTTGCGAACAAAAACGTGGAATAACAATACATATATAATAATATTTTAAGTCAAATACACACAAAATAATTTCTAAATTAAGAGAATAATTACCTGTTATTAATTCAAGCGAGAAAAATATGGGAAGGAATCAACCATTTCAGCACGCCAATTTCTTTTAAAAACTATCTACTGATGGCGGGGATCCCACAAAAGCTTATTTTAATTTATACTAACTACAATCACTACTAAAATGAAACATCTCCTGACTCTCTATCTAAAAAAAAAAAAACTCTTATTGCCCCTGTTCTGTTATGGATAGCTGATACCGGCCGTCGTATGGCTCTGAAAGATGTGTCCGTAATGACCCCTGTCCGGAATGGGGAGAAAGTTACTAGTGAAATATATGTAAACTTATTATATTTCAGCATTAAATATATAATCCCGGCTCGAACTCAACGTAAATGAAAACTGACATTTAACATACCAAATTCACACCCAATAGTATTTCAGAAAATATATGAAATTTTTTGTAACAAAAAAAAATTTTTTTTTCGAATTCAATCCAAATGCCGCCCTTAAAATTTGCCGCCCCAGGAAGGGGTCCGGTTTGTCGGGCCCTATGCTTAGATATATATAAATTTAAATACCTATATATAAGAACTTACAAAGTAGTTATTTCATCATTTTTACACTTGATTTCAAATTAAATGAAATCCCTTAATTCATCTTACACGGATCTTCGAATACCGTGGAAAAAATCCTCCTCTCTACTAAATTATTGTAACTTGTTTTTGACTTGGGTTTTCGGTGGAATGTATAAAAAAAGAGTAAAGTATACAAGGTGTGACAAAAAAAAACCCGAGACTGGTCTAATAAATCATTGTTCATGCAGAATCAGTTCTCCGTGACAGTATCACCTTAGAGGTAGTTCCCTTCAGCATTCACACACTTCTGCATTCATTGCTGCCATCGCTGGCAACAGCTCTGGAACGAGATTTTTGGAAAGCCCTTCAGGAAATTCTCCGTTCTTGCCTGAACCTCTTGATCTGCAGTAAAATAGGTTTCCTTTAAGCAAGATTTAATGGTAGGAAATTAAAAAATGTCTCATGGGGCCAAATCAGGTGAATAAAGAGGATGCCCCATCACAGTAATGTTTTTGCTGGTCAGAAACTGTTTAACAGATAGGGCCTTGTGAGCGGATGTATTGTCTTGGTGCAACAGACATCCATCATTCTCCAATTCTGGCCCTTTCCCCCCTAATGTTTTCACGAAGTCTTTTTAGTATTTCAATGTAGTAGTCTTGATTAATAGTCTGACCACTGATGAGAGTGGGAACCCACTCATATCACGAATTTTGCTAATATTTTGGTTTACAATCACTGACCTTGGATGTCCAACAGGTTCATCATCTTCCGCACTGACTCCTCTCCCTAAAAACCCGCTTATGTCATTCAAACACATGTGCACGAGACAAAGTTTCATCTCCATAAGCCTCGGTTGATATTTGAAATGTTTTGTGATTGATTTAATATAATTTCACAAGAAACTTGATGTCGATTCGACATTTTCCCGGCAGAATGCAGTTGCACGTGTTCATTCAGTGACGCAGTACTCCCAACTAGCGTAATCATTTAAGGTGAAACTGGCCACATGGATAGAGGAGGGGCGTGCGATGATATCATAAAAACAGTTGTTGCCAACTCCACTCTTTTTTCAAGCTACACACTTAGTCTCGGTTTTTGGGTGTGTGTCACACCTTGTATATTTATCAATTTTTTATTCCATTTCTCTATGAGTAAAAAGTGGTTTAGCTACATAATAATTAATTACATAAAAACTGTCTTTTATTTGAATTTGCAACACTGACTGCACATCAGAGTCACGCTTCGAAGGCATTTGCGAACGGATCACATAGTTGTGAGCGAAAGTCAAATGACGAGGATAATTCCGCATCACTCCAACGCGAGGACTTTCAGCCTCGACAGATTCCTCAACATGGTGGAGCTTCAATGCCAGTACTTCAGCCTCACGACTTGACAAATACCAACATTGTTGTGACCATGATAACTCGGCTTCCACTGCAACCTGAAAATTGCGATAAGTAATTTTTTTTTTCGCTTACATTGCATGGGTCTTCATTTTTGCGTGCATATTATAGTTACAAATAATCATCCCATAGAATAAATTATATAAAATGCATAACGCAAAAATGTGTTAATTATGATTGAAAGACATAATTAAAATTGAATTATTTAATATAAAAACTTTGTTATAATTATTAATGATAGATATGTATAACAGTGTATCTTTTCATAGAAGGAAAACAATTGTTCGGGAGATATATGATTATCAGTGACGTGTCCTGGGGTCCGGACACGCCACCCCCAAAGTCCTTGATTTTTTTCGCATTGATTATAATTCTAAATATATAATACGCAAAATTAAATCAAATGTTTGTTATTAATGATTAATTTCATTAATTAATGCTAACCAGTGGTGCACACAGGAATTTTTCAAGAGGGGGTCCGGGGTCGAAAGTTCACCATTCTTGTATCATGCTCCTTTTGATTTTGTCGATTTTCGAAAACAAAACACAGTAAAAAACTAATTATTGAATAAATAATTAGCATTAATTAATAAAATTAATCACGAATAACAAATATTCAATTAAATTTTACATATATACTTAGAATTATAATCAATCGGAAAAAAATCAAGGGCTTTGGGGGGGCCCCCCTGGTGAGCGCCACTGGTCCGGGGTCGAAAGTTCACCATTCTTGTATCATGCTCCTTTTGATTTTGTCGATTTTCGGGAACAAAACACAGTAAAAAACTAACTATTGAATAAATAATTAGAATTAATTAATAAAATTAATCCTTAATAACAAATACTTAATTAAATTTTACGTACTATGTACTTAAAATTAGAATCAATCGGAAAAAAATTAAGGGCTTCGGGGGGGTCCGGACCCCCAGGACCCCCTCCCCTTATGTGTGCCACTGATGCTAACTATTTATTCAATAACTAGTTTTTTACTGTTTTTTGTTCCCGAAAATCGACAAAATCAAAAGAAGCATGATACAAGAAGGGTGGACTTTCGACCCTCGACCCCCCTTGAAAAATTCTTGTGTGCGCTACTGATTATCCTTAAATATTAATTTGACAGTTAATTTGTGGCTTTAGACCACCCTTATCATATGTCTAAGAGTCGAAACTATTCTCAGAATACATTTTCAGGTAGAAATATATCCCAATATTCGTATAAATTCACACTGTAAGGTATAGAAAAAACTTTAAATTTTAAATTAATGGATTTAAAGGTATTCCATAAATAAGTAATTTTCCCTGATGCATTAAATGAAAAACCCGTTTCGCATTGTACTATACGAGACAAATGTGAAATGCATTTTAAAGTTGCAAAAATCATTTGATGGGAAATAAAAATAAGTAGTATATCTCCCGAACATATTAAAGCAAACCCCCATTTTTTGAATTACACTATATGTGATAAACGCGGAACGTATTTTAAAGTTGAAGTGAAAAAAGGAGTTTATTAAAATAAAAATGGTAAGTATGAGAATATATGAGCTTCTCTCTAAGGGATAATAAAAGTTCTATAATATTATATAAATTTGAGAACATTTTTCTGTCAGCAGAAATTTGCGTTCTTCTGTCTGATAAAGTCTGCCATAGTTTGAACAGCCTTGAAGAGTGCAAGTTTCTAGTTCTTGAACGACTATATTTTTTATTTGCAAGGAAAGTAGGCAATCAGTTTTGGTTTTTTAATATTAAGCATGATTCATGGAAAATTCTAGATGAAATAATATTTACATCCCCCCTCCCCAGTTACACCACCACTGACTGCGACTGCATCTTTCCCGACACTTGAATCTCCAAATTTGAGTTGCCCAACAAAAATACTCGATTTTCATCTCCATTTCAACTCATTCCATCTCCATTATTGCTGTTGTTCTTGTCATTCAGGTCAGAAGTGAAAAGATCAATAAAACTCAAAACATTACAAAACCGTAGGTCTTCGAACCTTTATCCGAAACCAAGGGATTGTCGTCACTTGGCTTGACCTACAACTAAAGGTCTTCAGCAGGATATGACATTTACAGACAATCACACACTAAGGATCCTACGGAATTCTCTCTAGCTAAAAACTTGTAGGAGGGTTCTTCGTCATCATCAGAGGTCATGACATGACATTTTGGGTTCGTTCCAAACTTCGGGGGAACGGCCCTCGTCGTGGGGAGTTGGGTTGGGGCTGTGGAATAATCTCTCAAGGCGAAAGTTCGTCACCTCAGCGTCACCCAAAAAACAAAAAAGAGCTGAAAAACACCCTGAGAGGTCCTTATTCTTGAATTCGAGTTCAAGCGGCCAAGCCCATGTTATCTGTTTTTGAGTTATCTCCCACAGATGAATGAGAGTAACTATTCTCGACACATTATCGCTGTGTTTTATGATTTAAAATAACACATTTGTCAAGGGAAACAGAAATAAAATTGTTTGAATGGATTATCTTTTTTTTTTTCATCCTGTATATACTTTAGTTTCTGATGGCTCTTGAACCTGGGATGATGTCATGGGGATTTTTAAAGATATTAGTCATTAGAATATTTTGATAGAGAAAAAGTTATTTTTTAATTTGAGTTCTTTGTTGAAAAAAGGATGTAAATAAGTATGAGCATATGTAGATTCGGAAACTTTTATACTGAGTGGGCTCATGAGACAATATTTAAAAAAAAATATTTTTGATGTATGAATTCTTTCGCAATATACTACTTATAAGAATTAATTTTTTCTCTTTCTCTAGAAGTAGATAGATTGCTATTCCTGTAAAAAATTATTTTCGAATATTAATATTATTAAATAACTAATTCTTAACTCCTTGCATTACTGGTAAATGCTTCACATATTGCAATTTATAATTAAAAATATCTGTATGTCTATTATTGTATAAAATGTAATTTTTTCTTAAAAATTGTTCTGCATTTTTATGTTTTCTATAAGGTCAGATTTTAAATAATTTTTTCGAATTATTCAGTTTCAGATTTTAATGGGCTTTTTTTGAAATATGGGTTAGATAAAAGTATCATGATTTTATAAGGCGAAGCAAAAGTTTAAGATTTTGAATTAGTTTTAACAATAAATACTTAATTTGCTTAGCAGAAAATTAAAAATTAATTCAATCATTAATTTAAAATTTTCCTGCTATTTATATATTTATAAAATATATTTAAACTTTAATTTGCTTACCTAAGCTTTTATTATACATCACATTTCAGTATATTGCGAAAATGCCTTTTTTAACTGAATATAAATTGATATTTTTTTAAAACACACAAAAAAATATATATGCATAGATATTTTCGCTGTTTTTTTTTTTAAATATCAAATTGAGCTTTTTGAAAAATAATTCTTGAATTTTAATTTATTTTTAAATTAAATCTTTTAGAACTAAACAAAATAAACTGCTTTAAGCATTCGCGAAAGTTCTTAAAATACTTTAAAAACGAAATCTTTTTTTTTAATCTTCATTAATACAATAAAATAAAAAGTTATTTTGTAATCCAAGTCAAAACCATGTTATTAAATTTAACCACACCTCAATCGAATTTTTTTTTAAATTTTATTCCAGCCAATACGTGCATGCAACAGGTACAAGTAAAATTAAATAAAATATGATATACAGTTGATTAGAGCGATAACAGGTTGACACAAAAAAAAAAAGTATATCGCCTTTTTAAAAAAAAAAAAAAAAAAAGTTCTGTTCTGTTACATATTTAAATAAATTTATTTTTATCATTATTTAGAAAACGAGCTGAGAGGTATCAAAACCTGATTTTGCATTCCTTTATGAGACATAGCAATTAATTTCTCATAATTTATCGATAACAAGCCAATACAAATCATTTCCAAGAAACATATATAACTAACTCATTTAAAAATAACTATAAATATGCATAGAATCCATTTACATGCGTTTTAATTTATAGAATTGTTTTTATTATTAATAGAACAAATAGAATAAGCAAATTACTAATACCAACGAAATTAAAATATTTAATAAATATCTTTCACCACACTGAACTATTTAAAACTGCTTCAAACCGGAAACGAGCAACTTTTTGTTTTTGGCACCAAAGGGGATTTATTTCCTCACGTACAGATAACATTATTTTTCTCTCTCGAACTAAACGTCATTTGCTACGGAATTAAGTCATATTTATAACAGAATATTCTGAATTAGTTTATTATTTATTACACATTAATATTTAGCGACAAATAGTGTTTCATATATCATTTTCAGATGTCTCTGATCATAAACATTTCTGTCGGCTGCAGATTAATTCCAAAAACCTGTTTATGCAGCTGCTGCAACCTCAATAACATTTTTAAAATAGAACGATAAATCGAACAAATATTTTTAAAAGGCGGAACTTAAAGAATATACAGGACACTGTGTGTGTGTGCTCTTCGATATAAATATGTAAATTACATACTACTTATTAAAGTGCGTGTGTTACATAGTTTGTATAACACCATAAATATAGATATATATGTCAAAATAAATACCATCTAAATTAATAATCAGATTAGTATTCGCCATTTTTTTCTTCTTATTACATTCTCTCTAGTCGATTTACATAATGAGTAGGTTGTTTGAATCGGTAAAGTTAGCGCTATTATTAATATCCCTTTCTCTTCTCTTTTACTTTTTAGTCTTCAGGTACATTTGTTTGAATCAATTTTGACATTTTTAAAGCTTATTTAATTATATGTCAAGAAAGAGGTATCAATTACTATTCTCTTCATATCAAAGATATATTACGAAAAATTCCAATATTCTAAAGCCTCATTTATCAATTTTTAATACTTCACCTATCATTTTCAATGCTTCTTCATTTATCATTTGACTCGGAAAATACATTTGAAATTTACATTTTTCTGAAAATTAATTGAAGCCAGGGAACAAAAATATAGTTCGAAGGATTATTCGCAGCTGCTTCGAAGTGTAAATACCAAATATATTGCTTTTAAAATTTTAAACATCTATTTTCGAATTCTGTAATAGTCATTTGTTGTTTAGTTTAATCATCATGGTAATATTTAAGATCTAATCCAGAGGTGGCCAACCTTTTTGGGAAGAGTGCCACAATTTGATAAAAAAATTATTATGCGTGCCCTTCCAGCAAACAAATATGGAAATAATGCTAATTATAGGCTTATTATGAGATTTTTACGCAAACTGCACATTTTTTAAAATTTAAGTCTATGTAATCGAAATTTAAAAGTAATATAATAATTATGACGTAAGTATGAGAGCTTAGGTTTTATTGTTAATAAACTTTTTACAAGTTCAGTCGGTTAGTTTAGGTGGTATAAAACAGCGTTTCTCAGATTGTGAGCGTGATATCCATATGTGGGGGGATGAGCATATTGAAAAGTTGAAAAACAAAAGATTTAAAATAAGTAATAATTTACTGAAAGTAAGCAAAACAAAATACATTTTGACATAATGAAAATTGAATACACATTTACACTGATAAAATATACTCATAAATGTATCAGTACTGCACAATGTATTTGATAATTAATTTAGCAACACTAATTTAAAAGCAAGTTAAATAATTACTAGTGCCTCTCTCATGGGCTTGTTATATACGAAATTGAATACTTATCTTAAAAGTTTGTATGGTTTTTAATTGAAGTGGTATTGTGTAGCTTTAGCGTGGAAGTATTTTTATATTCCATTCAAAACACGGTTATTGTATGAGGGGGGGGCGAAGAAAATTATGATTGAAAATTGGGTCGCTAATACTGAAGTTTGAGAAGCACTGGTATGTAAAATAAAAACAAGTAACTTGAACCATTTAATTCAAAATAATTTTTCTGCTCAGTACTTACTCAGGGCCAGTGGCCAAGTGATAGCGTATCGCGCTTCCACACCGTAGGTCCGGGGTTCTATCCTCGGGCTGGGAAAAGTAGACTAAGCCTTTCATCCCTTCATTCGGTCGATAAATGAGTATCAAGCTTGCAAGGGAACTAAACACTGGGGGTTTCGCTTCAGACTGTCTACCTGATCGGGACGTTAACTGATGCCCCTCTGCGCCCAAGGTCACGTATACTGAGATGGGTACAGCAGGCCTTGGCCTTCATGATGGGCTGTTGCGTCACTGAGTTTAGTTTTAGTTCAGTACTTACTTAATGTGGCTTTTGAATTACAACTTTTTTTTTTTTTACCAATTCATATCAGGATTAGCTCTTGCAGATATTAACGAAATTAGGTTATTATAGGTGCATACCAACTAGTTTTGAGTGATATTTATTTTATTATGTTCATTGCAGAGAACATTTATTCACACAAATATATTTTGATCCAAATGTTGAGGACTTTTATTTGAGACAACCCCATTTCAATAAAATTGTTAAAAACGGTTATTAATATTTATCTTTTCAAATTTTAAAACAAATTTCGGCAAGTCTTCGCGTGCCATTGTTACAACTACACCGTGCCAAATTGTGGCACGCGTGCCGGGGGTTGGCCACTCCTGATCTAATCGATGTAAATACGTATATTAAATTCTTTGCATTTATTGGTAAAATAAAATAGTTTCTATCGTTACTATAGTACTTCAGAATTTGGTACGAAGATTCGTATAATAAGTATACAGTAAAAACATTTTCTTTTTATTCTACGCATGTAGGTGCAATTATATATTAAACTGTTCTTACACAGCACAAATATCGTAAAATAATCTCTAGCAAATAAAATTTTTTTTAGTCTGAAAGGGGCTCACAGAGATGCTCCCTTTCAAAAGCTAGGGGATTTCAAACTTGAAAGATATCTTGAAATAGATATTAAAGACAATTTTGCAAAGAAACCTTGAATGAGGTGCTTCATCATTCCACTCAATCAAGATCTTCAAAACATTTTATATTTTTTGGTAAAATATGCATAAAATAATTTAACAAATCAAGACGAGGCATTTGCCACTGAAAATTATAGGAGAAAAAAAAGTGTGTAATAAAATTATAATAAAGAAAGAAAGGAATCTATATGAATTGCGTTTAAATGTCAATTACTTGTATATCCCAGCATGTTTTTCTTTCGTGCGAATTTGACGTTTGTATCGCCTCTTCTCCGCGGTGTAGCAATTTTAATGACCTGCAGAAAGCCTGTATATATACCGGTAAGTATGTATACTCGTTCTTTTCACGAGTGGATTAAAAAAAAAAAAATCAGAAACGGAGGATTTAAAAAATATTTATGAGGTTAAAATTTAAAAAAATTTGAAAGATTTTAAGTCTAGTACACAAATTAAGCTCTGTCGAAAGAAGGATTTAGCTCATAATATGGCGAAGGCATGTAAATAAATACAGCTGAATAGAAAAGTTTATCAGTCAATCAATATTTAAATATTGTCTAAAGCAAAAACAGAAATTTTATCTTATACGCCACTGTGGGAGACGATTTCCGCAAAACACACTGTGTCTCTAAATAATAAGAGAAACATGGCTGCCAAATTTCAAGTCCTCGGTATAATAGTTCTAAAGATTCAAGTTTTCTAGTCAAAAATGGAGATTTTTTTTAATCTACAGTTCCCCTTAACCCATGTAAATCCCATTGTGAGTGGATTTCCACAAAATCCGTTCTTAGCGGATCTCTACTCAACAAAGGAAACATGTTTTCCGAATTTTAAGTGTTTGGGTGCTATAGTTCAAAAACGTGAATTTTTGTGAAAATGCCCCCGCAAAGCTCCTTGGGAGTCAACTTTCGCAAAACCTCTTCTTGATGAATCTTTATTCAATAAAAGAAACATTCCTAACAAATTTCAAACCAGTCAATCTCATATTTCCGGAAATCTCGTGATAAGTGAGTTGCTTTTCTCCTGTGTGTGTAGATATAAATAAAGAGTGTTTTTTTTCCAGCTATAGAAGTTTAAGTTGGCATTACTTTCCAAGATGGCTACCGATTTAACAGCTGTCAAGTGATTTATTCTCAGTTTGGTTTGGCAATTCATCAAAACGATCATCAAGCAAGGCGTAGATTCGTCGAATGGGCCCAAAACGAGATTGCCGTTGTTCCCGATTTTCATAAGCGAATTTTGTTTAGCGATGAAGCGCAACTTCGGGTTGAATGGGTAGGTCAACAAACAAAACTGCCGCATTTGGAGTGAAGCTAATCCACAAGTGTATGTCGAAACACCGTTACATCCAGAAAAACTGACTGTTTGGTGCGCTTTATCGGCGGGTGGAATCATTGGTCCGTACTTCTTCAAAAACGAATAAGGCCACAACGTTACAGTCAATGATGATCGGTATAGAGCCATGATTACTAACTTTTTCATTCCTGAATTGAACAATCATGATGTCCAGGAGCTGTGGTTCCAACAAGACGGCGAAACATGTCACACAGCTCATGCCACCATCGATTTATTGAAAGACACGTTTGGTGACCGCCTAATGTCACGTTTTGGACCTGTGAATTGGCCACCAAGATCTTGTGATTTAACACCGCTAGACTATTTTCTGTGGGGCAATGCGGATTCATTGGTCTATGCGGATAAGCCACAAACGCTTGACCATTTGGAAGACAACATTCGCCGTGTTATTGCCGATATACGGCCACAAATGTTGGAAAAAGTCATCGAAAATTGGACGTCCAGATTGGACTACATCCGAGCCAGCCGTGGCAGTCATATGCCAGAAATCATATTTAAAATGTAATGCCACAAGATTATCTTTCGAATGAAAAAAATTCATGTCAATCGAATAATACATCGTTGTTTTATTGCAATTTAAAGTTCTATACCTCTAAAAAAACACCCTTTAGGTATAAACACCTCTCTGTCATCAATTTGCTTATTCTTTTAAGAACAAATAAATAATACTTATTTTTCTATAAAAAAGATATTTTTTATTTCTACATTCTAAACCAGTGGGCTTCAATCTGAGTTCCACGGAACCTTGGGGTTTCACAAGGCATACCCAGGGATTCCTAGAGTCACAATAAAAAAAAGAAGAAAGAAATATGTATGCAAAATGGATTCGCGTTCTCTATGAAGTTTATATAGTTACAAGTATCTAAAGCTCATCTTATTCTCATTAAAACTGAAAATTTTATTTTTATATAGCCTTATTTTGCAACACTTTTTAAACTTTTGTTATAATATAGTAAAAGAATATTAAAACCCCTTTTAGCTTTATCTATACTAGATTGTAAATATTCTATTATTTACTATCTCGGGGTTCCACGAGATAATTTAATACTCGTTAGTTAGTGGAATGTCTTGCACAATGGCGTGACAGAGAACATTTGCCCCCGCCCCCCTGCAAATTCAGGTTTTGAGCCTCCAAGTTGGAACTTACAAAGGATAGGTACTTGGCGTCAGTCAGGCTTTGGGCCCCTAGAACCCTAGAATGGCACAGTGGCGAAGCGTGGGCAAAATCTTTTATACAATTGTCAATATCAAGATGTATGTCATATTCAATTGCCAGAATAGCTAAATTTGTTAGCCTTAACGTCGACATAGTCGATGTGAGGTAATTTTTGATTAATTTTAGCTTATAGAAGCTTCTGTCGCAACTGGCATTACTGATGGTAGATGTTAAAAAAATTCTTAATATTATGACAATGTTTGGTGAGCCATCTTCAAGTTTGGAATCAATAATATATTTTAATAAACCCAGAGAGCTGGACCTAATGAGTTATTTTGTACAGCCTGGGTCTGTTGCAAGCCTGAAAGTTTGTAGACGTACGCGCTCAAGTTGGAATTCTTCTTTATTAACCCTTTAACTGGATACTTCCTCCTGAAAAGTTATTCCGAAAGCATTTTACTCTTATATTGCTATTCCCTTCAAAAATGCAACAGACTTTAATTCTTTCCCCCTTTTAAAACTTGGGAGGTCGAAAGGGGACAACTTTATGACTTAGTTCGGCGTCTTTAATCAGTGAGAACCAGGATAGCAATCGTTTACAGCTAGCTGTTAAGTTGCCTTGGGCAATCTTGTATAAAAACCATAGTTCCACTCTGTCGTTTTCCCCATAGATTCAGTCACAGTAAAATTAAAACAAAATGCAGGGTAAAAAAAACATGAAATAAATGGCGTGTTAAAAGTTGAAAAATAGTTATATTTTCTTCAAACAAAATTTATTTTTCTGTCATTTTTTAAAAATTAAAAAAAATATTTTGGTATTGCGATTTGAACTAGAAAAAAGCATCCTGTATTCATTTTTGAATATGAGAGTAAGAAAACGCGCTCACTTTCCTGTTTTTAAGAAAAGTTATGAGGTAAAAAGAGTAAAGGCCCTATCTTTTTTTTAAACAATAAGACAATAAATGGTGCATATTTATGAAATAAAACAGATCTTTCTCTATTCAATTATATTTTTAATTTAGAATAACATAAAAAATGATTTCAATACTTTTAATTTATTTAAATTTAAATCATATAAATAATATTTTTATGTTAACTGAATATTTTTCGGAAAAAATCTAAATTTTCATTCCTAGTGCTCTCCTTTTCGAACTCCTTGTATTAAATAAAAATTTCTTTCCTACATCGGCATTTGTGATGGACATACACACATTCAGTCAATAATTTTTAATTTTAATGGGGGATATACTTCTTCAAATGCGCATGACAGTACTTCTAACCATTTTCTACTCAAGTTAAATTTCTTATCTTTCTGTTTCTTTTATTACAAGGAAAAATGTCACACATCGATAACTACATTTTCACACAATTCAGTCATTACAAATTCTATTGTGAGAAAAGTTCTCCCTAATTAATTTTGTCTTTCAAAACAGTACACTTAAAACAATTTTGTTCAGTGAAGTTAACCGACAGTTCTCCACAATGTATTCATACCAAATTTTAAAAACAAATTTAACACTTGGAAATGTATCCTGTATTAAATTTTTTCAGTATACACAAATATTTCCCTGCTGTAGGGAAGATATAGTATGAGAGATGTGGTGTGCGGTTGTGAAAGAATGTTTTCATACGTGTAGACTATTTTTGAAAATTTAAATATCACTGAAGCTGATCATATAACTGCAAATGAGCCTTATTTTAATGTGTTCTGGTATCAAAGTAAAACACTTTACAATATTAAACAGCCTATGGGTTTATACTCAATATCAAACTATTCGCAAAATGGCTTACAACTTCTATTCAAATTGTAAAGAAACTGAAATATAAATATATCTTACTGCAGTAAAAAATATTCATAATATGTAAGTATCCTATTTCTCCACTTATTTCTGTACATTTTAAAAACTGTAGCTGAATGCAATTTTTTATATTTATAAACGAGACATAACAGCTCACACAGTCGTAAAAATGTCCTTATCATTTTTAAATATACTACTATAAACGTATATGGATTGTAAGATGAGTTGTAAAATCCTAAAAGCTTTTAGAGGAGCTAAAAACATGTAATTTTGGATTGATCAAATTTTTAATATAATACACAAATATACATGTTATTAAGCAAATACATTTGAAAAATCAAACTTCCTTCTGAAATAAACGTAATTGAAAGAAAAATGTTTAATTGCAAATGAGGGGAAATACATGTTTATCTAAGGGGTATCCCCAAAGTGAGGTAATCCTCAAACTTAAGACTCAAACTCAGTGGCACAACAATCAATGAGGGCCAGGAACTACTGTGCCCATCATAATACACGTGACCATTGGACGCTGAGGTGCATGAACAGATGTCCCGATTTGGTGGTCTGTCTGAACAAAGACCTTCAGTGTTTAAGACCCGAAGCAAGCTTGGTACTCATTTATCGACCCAATGTAGCGGGGATGAAAGGCAGAGTCGACCTTGCGCAGCCCGTTAAGAGAACCCCAGACCTGTGGTGTGGAAGCACTAGACACTACCACTCGATCCTATTCGGTGAAAAATAAAATTTAATGTTAGAATCTTATATAAATCCCTAATGAATGAGGGAGTCCAAACTTTTTTTTCTTCATGTAAACTGTTTAGACAGAAATGGTTAATTATGAACATTTCACAAGTTGCATAAATTAAAATTAACCGTTATAGTTTACATAAATTTTTAAGGGTGCAAAAGGTGTATTTCGGCTGCACGAATTAATTTTAAAAGGAATACGGTTACGAAAAAGTAGTACAAATCTATCTAAAGTAGGGTTGGTTACCTTACATATTGTCAAACACAACAATGCATTGGAAGCCAATTCCACAATTCGTTGTTATAAAAATGTATGGAAAATTACAAGATTTATTTTTGCATTTGTAATTTATATATATATAATTTTTCCTGGGAACTTTAAAAGCTAGAGCGGCATCCATCAAAACCGCGGTTCTCTCTCTGTTTTTCCAGATCGCCCCTGACTAAGCCGGCTCTGCCATAGTAAGTGAAAATGCCGGATTTTGTTTGTCAAGATCATTTTATAGCAGACTGCATTTTTCATGTATTTTAGATGGTCGTTTTATATTTTCTACATCAATATCTTAATGTCTGAATTTAAAATTACATAAAATTCTTGACATTCGCATCAATGACCATGATAATTTTTATTAGTATATGAATGTGTCATCAAACGATTACATGACAAATATTAACATATTATTTTAACCATTTAATTAATATTAAGTATAACATAACGCAGACAAATTTTCTGAACTTTAAAATAAATATTTCGAAAACTACTTCAGATATACTCAAAATTTTTCATTCCTACGCTTTAGCTTCTCAGTTTTGCTTCTATGTAAGAATTTATTGTAATTGTATATTCATCAATTTTTTTAGTATATTTTATGCTCTTAGCATGCAGTTTTCAACTGAATTGTATGAAATCTTCGAAAAATATTAAAAGATACCAAAGAAGCTATATAATAAAATTTGAAATTTTTATTATACTCAAACAATTGCTAAAACTTATGGTAAATAATTTTTAACTGCGCGATACATTTTTTTTTTTTCGAAATTTCAAATGGAATTTCTAACATAAAATTTCTAGCTTTATACGGTCGAGATTTCAAAAAATATCCAGATTTTAATTACTTATTCAGTTAGCCTTTAAAAAAGATAAATGTTGAGGTATTTTGCATAAATAGATATTTTTGAAGAATAATTCGAATGTTTTTGAATAGCTCGAATTTAAAATTGATTTTTATGTTTATTTATATGCATAAATGTCTACTGTAAATGTTTCCGTATATTTTGATTACCATTTATTCAAACATTCAAGTTATAAAAAAAATGTGGGAAAATCTTCATTCATGTTGTCTTTGATGTAAACTGAAGTTCAAGCACTTAAAATTCAAATATAATTCGGTGTATTTTAACAATATATAACTAGGCACTGTACGTAAACTTCCCTGAACACTTGGGCTTTGAAATCTAAAAAAAATTAATAGATCTTAATAAGTTTTTTTTTGTTATTATTTTTATCAAAGTGTAAGAAAATGTTTCAAATTATTTGATGAAGTTTAAATTTATTCATTTTTAGTGGTTGGAAAGTTGAAAAGATTTCAAATTTTAAAGGGTTTGGTGTTTTATTATTATTTTTTTTTTTTGGCATCTTATAATGAAATAATCATGTTTCAAAAACTGAAAGCATTGATTAAGATAAGAAAAATGAAGCGAAAGAATATACTTTAAAAAAGATAATTTTTCTAACTATATAAAATAGCAGATTGCCCTGACACGCCCCAACTTGTTACAGTTTGAAATTAATATGAAACCAAAAGGGAATTGTAACATATTTTACTTATGCGTTGGGACTTTTGAAAACTTTTAAAATACAAGCTAGCAAACAAACACTTCTTGGGTTCTAAAGAAATTTCCCCCCGATTTTTTACGATTGCTCCAGGGTCAAAACACGGGGTTTCCTGGGAGCCATAAAACTTCCCCTCAGTGTCCTGCTGTGTTGCTTCCACCGTCCCCAATTATCTTTCAAGATGTTAAACCTTAAAAGGGGGAAAGGATTTCAGAAAAGTGCGGCTAATCCGCTGTTGAAAACGTTACTTGAAGGCAGAAAAATCCGTGCAGTCCATTTTCGAAGCATCTTTACACTGACGGAATTTTCCATGCTATCCGGTTAGAGGGTGAGCTGGATCTAAGTTAAGTTCGTCCACGCTCAATATCATTGCAGGCCTTAAAAAAGCATATTTTTGCGCTAGATTCTGTAACTGCTGGAATCTTTCTCGAATTTTAGCTGTTACTTTGTCTATTGAAGAAAACATTATTCGCCTCAAGTCATCTTCGTACCATAACTGAACATCTTTATTTCCGTCGCTAAATATATGCTTCCTCCTGATTCGTCTTGGGGGTTCAAAAGAAATTTTAAGCTCTTCATATAAACTTGTAGCATATATTAAAGTGGCATCCACAAATTCCTCTCGTTTTGCTTCTAATACGGTCTGTAAAGCACGTATTTTTTGAGCACATTGTTAGATATTTAGTCTGCAAATATTTTTGAACATATGGACTTCACACAGTACCGGTTGCCAGAAACCTAAGTAACATAAAAACTAATGTGATTGCATAGCGACCAATAAACTTCCTGCATCTGTGCGTGTATTAAAACTTTCACTGGTTTCCGTCAGTTTCGTCGAGTGGGCGCGATTTGGAGTTTGAAATATTTTTTGAATTTAAATATCGTGGTGCTTGCGGTCACCCCTTTTCGTATGCCGCCCGGGGCCATGGCCCTCTCGGCTTCTCCCCTCCCCACGCTACGCCATTGGTCTTGCACAGCTAAATAGTTTTCTAATGGTAAATGCTGCACCTGTTTACATCTGTGGGAAACACCTATATTGAAGGTGAGACAACATATCAAAAGGGTTGACGTTAAACTCTAAATTTAAGTAAGAACAACTTCTAAATTTTAGGTGCAAATTCGCGTACACAGGATTCCTCACACAGCTATAATTATTTTAATACCATTCAGAACACTGTGTGTAAGTGAAATATATTTCTCAACGTAAGTGGCTACAAAAATAAAGCATAAAAACAAATTAAACTCAGAATATGCAATGCAATTACATTTATTCTCAATAGACCAAGCCTTTGACAGTTTGTATGAAAAAATCAAGCATTACTAAATACATACAATGCATGGATAGGTGACACTCGGATCACAAATTAATATTTATAAATTATTTTTAAAAAATTAGATTAGAATTTTTTAATAATCAATGCAATCCTTTTTTTAATTACCTTTATATAAAGTGCTTATAACATGTTAATCTACTTCAAATATTATTTTGAGATATATTCTTCGAAGTAGATGTATAGAATGGGGTTCCACACGAGAATATTTTCTAGTTCTAGGGGTTCTGCGAAAACACTTTTTTTGTTCTAGGGGTTCCATAAAATCACCTTCAAGTTCTACGGGTTCCGTGACTCGAAAAAGTGTGAAGACCTCTGTTCTAAACTAACATCAGTAGCGCACACAGGAATTTTTCAAGAGGGGTCTACGGGGTCGAAAGTTCACCATTCTTGTATCATGCTCCTTTTGATTTTGTCGATTTGCGGGAACAAAACACAGTAAAAACTAATCATTGAATAAATAATTAGCATTAATTAATAAAATGAATCATTAATAACAAATATTTAATTAAATTTTTCGTATTATATACTTAGAATTATAATCAATCGGAAAAAAAATCGAGGGCATTTCGGGGAGGGGGTCCGGACCCCCAGAACTCCACACCCTTGTGTGCGCCACTGACTAACATAGATATGTCTTTATCAATCAAAATGTGGTAAGTTTATTATGTTTTTAGGGAATGTCCTAACATGTCTTGAATAGTTGGCACCGGTGGCTTAGAAGTAGCATGCCCGCTTCGTAGTCCAAAGGTTGCAGGTTCAACCCCGCATAGATTTTCTGGTAGCAAAAATAGTAGGCATGCATGTGTGACGAGACTTTATCGGTATTTCTTCTATTAGTCCTCTTGGGTTTTCTTTGGGACCAGAATGGCAATTATTTCCAGCCAACCCAAGAAGAGAGCGTGGTTATGCAGATTAGGAATCGTATATATTGGAACGTTAGTATTCGCGTGGGAGTACTAAGGAGCGCTAAGTAAAGCTAAGTGAAGTAAGGTAAAGTTCTAGGAGAAGAGTCTTAGTGTTTTCTACGAGTTCTGTGAGTCAGTCTAATAGTGCCAGTTAAGTTGAGTAATGAGTGGGTCCGAGACCAGTAGAGTCTTCCCTTAGCCGAAGCAAGCCGGATTGAAGAATAAGGACTGTAGCTGTTCGCCAAGGAATTAACAGTAAGACTGTTTGTTTAATGTTTTAAGACTAGTGCGGATACTATTAAGTTAGGAAATAATCTATAAATATAGATTCAGTGGTTGATTGTGCTATTTGTCAGAATTACGGTTTACGTCGCATCACTCCTGATCATAAGCCTCCTAGACAAGTGTTATTCTCTTGTATATAAATTAAGATCACAATAAACTAATTTTATTATGGCAGAGTTTAGTGTTCCAACTTTCATTCCCTCAAACATAGGTCGTGTGGATGATGATGAGATGATACTCCCTGCGCGCGGGGTATCACACATGTCATAGTGACTATGTGGCACGTAAAAGATTCCTTGAGTATCAATTTGGCTCTGGTTCTGCAAAATTAAATCGTGGCAATGTTTGGCATCAGACGAGAATTTGAATTGCATAAAATTCAATCATCACATTTTAGTATCGGAAGCCGTCACTAGATGGTGCTGCCACTGAAGTGGCTTCCACTTTTGGGGACTTGCCGTGTCTGTAAGGGCTTAGTTGTAAAAAAAAAAGCAGCCCCGTTGGAAAGAAAAAAACATCTCTTGAAAAAACTGAATGAGCATGACTAAACTGCTTGACAAAAACTCTTAAGAACATTTCACGATATTACCCAATTTCTGCTAAAGTATTAGAGAGAAAAATTCCTGTGTTTCAGTTTTCTAATATGTAATAACTTTTCTTAGGATACACACATAAGAAAAAATGTTTCAAACAAATCTTTCAATCTTATCCAGACATTTTTATGACTTTGTTTCGGGTTTTCTAATTTCATTACTGTGAGAGACATGGCAAATATTTTATCCCTCGTATTTTATATCTTTCAAACCCCATATTTTAGATGTTTGTCAAAAGCTACGCAGAAACTGGAGAATAAATCCGGGAACTCTAAAAATTTAATGATCCATTTCCGTCAATGGAAGCTAGTTTATGTCTGTTGTCATAGCAACAATGCCATCGACTTTAAAAATATGTTTCAGTCACTATTCTGTTTAGATCCTATTTCTTACAAAGAATATATATTGGAAGTTATTTATATAAGATGACATCAATATTGTGTCAAATATTGTATTATTAATAATACATGAAACATTTTATGGAATTTTAGAATCACCATAGTAATATCAAAGTATAGTACACTAAATAGATTTTATAATGTGATGCATTTTTTAGTAATAATGACAGAAATTAACTTCTATAAAATTTACAAACTATTCTTAAATTTCTATTTTATTATTTTTTTTCTTTCCACAAAAAATTGTTATTTCAAAATAAATATTCTAAAACAACACGCGGGCTGCAACACGTCCAACACGCGGGTTGCATGTGGTCCACCAGTATATATATATATATATATATATATATATATATATATATATATATATATATATATATATATATGTGTGTGTGTGTGTGTGTGTGTGTGTGTGTGTGTTGAAACTAAGTTCCGGGCCCACCGACTCATTTAAAAAATTTTTAGATATCAGGTTTTTTAAAGTTTTTTTCATTTCTAAATTTATTTGAGGGGAAATTTATATATATATATATATCTACAATGTATTTGCTTTGTTACCTGTTCTTGTTTTACTTGCCGGTAAAATAAATCAAATAAATGTTCCCTGGTTGAAGGCACAGGCGGCAAATCGATATGACACATACCTTTTGATAGTAGAAATGTCCTTTGATTAAAATAGATTAATATTTTATCAAATAGATTAATATTTTTATCAAACCGTTACATTTGATTTTACTATAGTAAATTACTTTTTTAATAAATTTCGAATTGCATTATGCATATCCTGGTACTTGATTCTCTATGTGTGCGACTTTCGTTTCTCCTCCTCCTTTTCTGTTCGGAATGCTCAAAAAGCAAAAGACAGTCAGAGATGTTTTTTAAAGTTTAAACAAAATATTCAGGACGGTTAAGATAAAGGACAATGTATACTTAATCATTTGCGAATAGCAGCACTATCAAATTTCGACAATGAGTAACGAAAGATCAATTCAAAAGGTACACCGTAATTTTCAAGAAAATGACAACTGTAATATTTCAAACATTATTTTGTGTGACTATTGCATTATTATATTATATAAACATTATTATATGATCTATGTCTTTATGCATGAAAAATAATGAAAACAATAATAATAATTCATTCTGTTTTAAATTTTCACTCCAATAACTGTTTTTTTGTTTCCAAATCTGATATAAAGGTACATATTTTTATGTACGGCCCGCGAGATTATAATGTTTTTCCAAAGTGGCCCGCAAGATCATTTGGGTTGGACACCCCTGTTCAACAAAAACATAAAAAATCAGTTTTCACGAGATTATTCAATACGTATGTATTTTATTTATACACGCGAGATTGATGGAGTTATGAGGGTGAAGGAGTGTCGCATTATAAAGCAATAAGAAGGCTACAGGTGATCGGTATCATAATTTTAAATCTCGGTCAAGGGACGAGTACGACACTTGAACTGGCTACTCCCTCTCCGAACTACCACACTACACCAAGTGGAAGACTTTGAGCCACGATAGCTTTAACGTGTAAAAGCTGCTTTTCTTAGACCATTGGAAGTTTTTTTTCTCCTTACATTCAAGGAAACACGTTACACTATTCCATTTATATAACATATTTAATATGTTTTTCTAATAAATAAGTAAATTATACTATGCTATGTATTTTTATTTTAATTTTACGAAAAAGCACAACAACATGCCTCCATTTAAAACCACCTTTAAGGTATTCAACTACGTTCGGAACCGTGATTTTGCAAAAGCGTGTAAAGGAATAATATTTATATTTAGAGTCACATTCGAAAATGTATATAAAATTGTTTTAAAAATAGTATTACAATGAAAAATTATTTAAGTACAATATTTTGACAAAAAATGAACATAGAATAAAAAATTTTCAAAATATTCTCCTTTTGTAAAAAATACTTCTATTGTAATAATGCTTTGCCTGTATATAGCTCAGACCTCTGTACAGAGGCTCAACTAGAATTTTTGAAATATATAATTTAGAAGTGGTTTTATCCATGTTCTACGACAACAGAGGGGAGAAATTTTAAGAAAAAAACGTCGATAATTTTTTCAATGGGTTGTAACTCTGAAAATAATGTGAATTTTTCAAAAATCATAGCTAAACCTCTGTACAGAGGTCTGGGCTATATACAGGCAAAATATTATTATAATAGAAGCATTTTTCACAAAAGGAGATTTGAAAATAAATTATTCTAAGTTAATTTTTTGCCGAAATATTGTATTTATATAATTTTTTTTGTCAAAATGTCCTTAAAACAATTTTATACATGTATTCTAATCTAAGTGACACTAAATATCGCGAAAATTATCCATTTATGCGCTTTTTTAAAATCACGGTTCCGAACGTAGTCGGATACCTTAAACTTTATGCTGGAATTGAATTTCCCCTTCCATCCATGATAATTTCACCATCTATTGCATGGCAGCCCAGAATGGTTCATGGCCTTCTGTACCAAACGTTTTCAACCAACTCTAATTACAGCAGAACTCCTCCAGTTCTTAATTTTTAAGACCAAATTATCCCCCTCTACCACATCTATACCCATCGAAGCCCAGGGCTACTTTTTCTGGTTTTGCATGATCCAACTGAAACAATTTATTGCAGAATATCACTATCTTTCACACGCATAACATGCTCAGTTCAGGTGTGGCGACGAATTTTAATGTAATGATTAGGTGACCAGTCGTTCTCCTTTAGGGAGCACAGTCCTTCTTTTATAGGTTCTGTCCTTCATCGAAAAGTCCTCCCTTTCAATATTTTGAAACTAGTCTTTAAATCTCTGTATTCAGAGATGCCAGGACGAACTGCTATGCGTCATGTGCCAATACAGTATGAATTATCGGAGATATTAATATATTTTATGCATATAATCAGGCATTTCTTTTCCACAAAACGATTCAAAAGATTGATGGTGAACGTATTTCAGCTACAGAAGTTATGTCTTATTTCGAACGATTTTATCCTTCATTAAAAAGCCCTATTTGGAGAAAAACATTTTTCCAATATGTCTAAGAATGGGTCTGAAACAAATATCACGGAGGAAGTAATAGTTTTCAACGGTGTTTTTTGATTTCATCGCAAGTAAATTGGACAGATATAGAAAATTGTGTTAAATTTTTATCGAAAGAAATTCCTGATATTAAATTCTATGACAATTGTGTGTTTGAAGAAATTAGAAGACTGAATGTATATTGAAATTCTGATAAATAAGAAGATGAGAAAATCAGCTTGTTGAAATTGGTACAAGATGAGTAGAAATATTTAACCATTTCACAAATGGGCACATTCCACATGAAAATTTAGTTATTGTAGTTGAATTTAGGTTGTGCTGCCCTGAACTAATGAAGCAGAATTGAAAGAGTTTTTTCATTTGGTAATGTTTTTTGTACAAGAAAGAAATCAAGATTGTATGCTGATACTTAAACTGTATCACTTACCGTAAAGTTCGATATGAAGCATGTTTCTTGCTCCGAAATTTCCGATGTATTAGAAATTGATGTATTGACAAAAAAAAATTCTTATCCATAATTTTATTCACAATTTTTATTCGTAATTGCTTATTTCATACAAATTTTGCATCGTTATTAGATTTTTTTTTGTCTTAAGCTATATAGAATTTAGTAGCAAACTTTTACTCAATAATTAAACGTTTATTTAACGTAATTTAATCTTCAAGCATAGTTTTAGTTTATAAATGACATTTTTTTTTTATTTTTCTATTAGATTTGAGATACATGTTTAGCTACTGTAAAGGCAAGTAGATTTAAGAGGCTTTGTAGAAATATCTCTCTAAAAAATTATATTATTTTTAAGTCTGCATCTAAGTTCAAGAAATTTCTTTATTATGTAACAGGCATTTTGCAATACTCCAGTTCAACCTATTTTTTTTCGCTGAATAGTTAAATGAAATGATTAAAATGCAAAATAAAAGACTAAACAGGATATGCATTATTGCAGCATGTTCCAAACATTGCTATTCAATTTCTTGCGAGAAAAATTCTCAAAAAAAAGAAAGAAAGAAAAAAAAACACTTAGAGATGAGCAAGTTTGCAAAATTATTTCTATCATGCATATTTAGATAATCTTCCGTAAACATATAATTTGTTACAAATCTTGAGATGTAAGTTGTCCAATTTTTTTACAAAATGACGAATAATTTTACTTTTTTAAATTTATCGTACTACAAACCAATTTTTCGTGGTTGTTTCTCATTAACTATAAATAAATAAAGCATATTCAGTTTTATAAAGAGCTTTTTTCATTTAGTGGCGTAAGTCTTCAGCGTCTATAGTTGTGGAATTTCTGATTGGATATTAATAAAAATGGAGGTATATGGTAATTTAGGCAAAATTATGATAAAATTAGCAGCAAATATTTGAAAGGAAAAGTATTCGATAAAAATAAAGTTAAATAAATATGAAGATTGCGGGTATTCTCTCTTCTTGCTATAGAAGTATAACCCGTCCAAGAAGATCTTGACCTTACAAAATCAACTCATCCTTTAGGTTGAACAAACGAAGAATTATTTTTCTTGAGTTGTGGGTGAAGCATGGTATTTCAATTGCCACGAAGGCCAACGTTCCTATTCAAACCACTGTTGCCATTCAGGTTTGACGAATAATTCATCTCGCAAACTTTTCAAATGAAAAATTAGTTTTATATCGTTGTTTCAACTTTTGTTGTTAAAGAAAATTATTACCTCTCAGAAATTGTACAGCTCAAGTTCTCTCTGATTAATGAACTAATGTACCGTGTTAAATGCTAAGCCTAAAAAAATTCGAATAAAGAATTTTTTAGGTTTAAATATTCTTTTTTATGCATTTTTGAGGAACACAAAAGAACAAAGATTTATAGTGTAGAGAATCTGACAGTTTTTGACCAAAAAAAAAGTGAATTATTAATGTTACGTAGGGTTTCATGGAAAATGAACGTGTTAAAGCTAATAGCCTTTTGCGAAAACTTATCATGAAATCTTCTAAGACTCTACTAAAATTAATTACGTAGATGAAGTAATTTACTAGACTGCATGAAAAGTAAAAGATGTACCTCTTTGAAAATTCTGAACAATAAATTAGATGAAATGTATAAGTAAAAAGGCATAGAAAGCTAATTTAAATTTAAAAAATTTTAAATAAAGAAGACACAGGCAATTATTTTTTAAAAAAACACATGCTTTTAAATTTTTAAGAATGTTCAATAATTATATTTAGATTATTTTTTATACTAAGCGGGAAAAAATTCATTTTGTTCAATTGATTTTAAAATTTATTCTGTGAATTAAATTGAATTTAAAATTTGTTGTTTTTCTTAATTTATTAATTATTATTATAAATTATGTATATATATATATTTATTGTTTCATAGTAAATGAAACAAAATAATACATTAAAATATTTTGTCTAAGAATATTCTTACTTTTTTTATAAACATAAGATTAATTTCGATTAAAAATATATTTGATTAATATGTTTACACCGCTACTCTAAGAACAAATTAAGTTGTGAATATGGTTAGATGTATTATTTCTATGTTGCCATCACACACGTAAATTAATATTTAATTCATCAATAACTAATCATATTAAGTAGTGATTTATAATATGTGAATTCAAGCAATTTTTTTTCTCTTCTCAAGATATTGTTACTTTCATTTTGTATTTTAAAGTATTCAATACAGATCTTTATGTATTAGTTTTTTCTTATTTGTTCCACAATAAATTCTCCAGAAGTAATAGGTTTTTCTTACAGGTCTTTTTCCATTCATGAAATGTTTTCAGACATGATAAATCAAAATAAATAATCTTTTTCTGATAATTACGTATCTACAATGGCAACTTAGTTAAATATTTTGAAACAATCTGTCATTTTCATGTTTCATAAGGAAGCTGGAGGAGTGCCTTATCTTTTCAAAAATAATTAATCAGCTGGAATGACTATCGCTGATCTCCAATCATTTGATTATTATCAAGAAAAAATTCGTGAAACATTCATTAATTTCTCTTTTATTATTGTTATTGAAGTAATTATTATTGAAAAAAAACTATAGGCGAGAGTAATAACGAATTTTTATTAATGACGCAAATTTGATTTTATGACTCTCTGAAAATATTTTAGTTTTATTTTTATTTTCTTAAATTACTCAAGAATAATTTCATAATGGATATATAGTTGTAACATAGATTAAAAATAAGTTTAAAATAAATTTTTTTGTGGAAAATATTATTGAAAATCTAATAAATGGTCGGAGGAAAAATTTGAAAACTGACTTATTGATGTTCTTTATCGTAGTAATTTCGATGAGTTATGTATCAATGTGCACGTTCGTCGTTCAGTGAGAAAATTCGAATCTCCCACCAGGTATATTGTTGGACAATAGTAGTATTGAACTTTAACTGAAAGAGAATTTTGTATAGATACATTCGTTAGTGATTCGTGGTGATTTCTATTGCGTATGTGCTTATGATTATTTAAAATGGTGTTGTTATTCCCAATCTCCAAGTCTTTCTGAGCTAGATCAAGTCCATGATATTGTTCACTTTCAGAAAGTCAGTTACCATCAGTAGGTGCTCATATAAATCCTATAATGTGAGATCCAAGCAATATTAAGAATATGTTGTGTGTGTGTGTGGAGAGAGAAAGAGAGAGAGCTAAAGGGTAGAGCACCTAGCACAGGTCAAAAAAGTTTTTTCTAAGGTGTCCACTGCGGAAACGGGTTATAGAAGAATGTTTCTGTCTGTTACACCGAAGGGACAGAGAACCAGCGGTACGTTTACCTTGATACAATCGGTGAATAGGAGGTATATTTGAGAGATCATTCCTTCTATAAGGGGAATACAGCTCTAAATAAGTCAGACGGGCCAAAGAATCTGAGGGTTGAGCTGCGCCATGTTCTGCTCGGGCATCAGCAATCTCGTTGCCCACTATATTAATATACCAAGGAATCCATTGCAAGAGTATCTCACGAAAAAGGGAATGGAGTTTCAGCTTGTCCAAAATATATATATAGCCACTCCTGTATTATTTCCCCTCCTATGTCAATTAGAAAGATGCTGGATGGCACTTCGACTGTCAGCTAAAATCCAAATGCTACCCCAACTAGGAAATGAAAGAGCCTTGTCGAGGCCTGTATAAATACCAATCAGTTACCAGCGGAATACGGAGAAACCATCAGGATTTCTCAAATGGATATGACATAAATTGTTTTGGTACGTAATATTAATGCCATTACCAGTACAAGACTTTTCATTCCAGCTTCCATCTCTGCCTTTCTTTTCCATGCCACTGTATTGTGGTAGGTTCTCAAAACGCATTTTCAAGCTAATTTTTGCTAAAATCTATTTTATAGATTGTTCTGATTGATTTAAGAAATCAAGTGAATTGTAATAAATATAGATCATGTTGGCTTTTTTTTTATTGAAAACAATTATAAAATCCCCGTGCACCGTGTTGACTATTTAAAGTCATTTAAAGTACGATCGAGATGAGGATATCACAGAAGTAATTGTAAGCGGAGATTTTTGCGTTTGTGAGTGTAAAGATTGACTTTTATTACTTGTTATTAGAATCACGGCTGATCCAAGGGTGGTGGCCACCTGCGAGCAAAGACCTAATGTGCCGCCCTTCTGGATAATTGTTCATGTTTTGACTGACACTTAATGTTGACGTTTTAAACTCAGATCTACCTGAATAACAGCAAATAGAAACACAATACACAATTCAAATAGATACAAAAATCACTTCTTTCCTCTATTTTGTTTTTCTAAACTGTAAGGCTATTATTAAATTGAAAACTTAATTTCCTCAAATGCATATTGAATTGAAACACTCCTATGTCTAAGGCAATGTTAACTATATTAAATATTTTCCTAAAATACCTTTCGTAAAAAAATTTTTTTTTTTGAGACGCCTTTGTTAGGCATCGATCCACAATGCGCTGCCAGTGCCGCTGTTATGCAAAAATCCCTTTTTTGTCAAGGCTCAGCCGTGAATTTGCCACACTGTGCACTAACATTCTATTTTTCTTAAACTATGTTATGCTATCGGGACTTATTTTGATTTTTCAAAAACTATTTAAAATTCAGCATAATTATTCGACTTGTTATAAGTTTTAGTTTTAGAAATTCGAAAAAACTTTGATTGATAGAACTAACTTTGATCTAACTAGCCAGTTCTAACCAGGACCGATCCTAGCAGTGTGCACTGCGCGTGGATGGCCAAAATAAGGTCGCACAGTTTATTTTGGCCATCCACGCGCAGTGCACACCTGCTAGGATCGGTCCTGGTTAGAACTGGCTAGTTGGATCAAAGCTAGTGGATTTTCGTATGACGTCTGCTTATGTTTATGCTAGATTTAGAATCTGCCTGGTAGTAGAATAAGGTAAATGGTCAATAAAGACAGTTTTGTCTTTTATTAGTTAAAAGGGAGATTTCAATTCTTTATAAACACTATTTATAATACAAAAATTTAATTTCGCTTAGAAATTGAAAAATAATTCTTATAAAAAAATGAATAATATTTATATTGCATGCGAATTTGGCTGTAATATAGGGGTTTCTCTTATGAATTCGGCGATCGTGTTTTTTTGGATAAAAACAAGAATCGTATTAGAAAACTGGCATTTTAGGCCACCAAGAACAAACACATTCAAATAGTTACGTGACATGAATAGTATAAGTTTCTATACACACCGTAATGCAGGTAAAAAATGAATTTCTCTCTTTGAATGCGTCCTTCAAAAAGCTAATCAAGTATTGCGTGACTTTCAGCGATTGAATGAGCGGGAACATCAACAGGTTTATTCATTACTTGCATTACAAAAGAAGTAAAAGTAAAAGAAAT
Source organism: Trichonephila clavipes (assembly GCA_019973935.1). Classification (NCBI taxonomy): domain Eukaryota; kingdom Metazoa; phylum Arthropoda; class Arachnida; order Araneae; family Nephilidae; genus Trichonephila; species Trichonephila clavipes. The sequence goes on from BMAU01015467.1 coordinate 28,335, forward strand.
CCTTCAAGCTCACCGACCTTTCCATCGAGTCCTCAAGGTACTGATTTTTGAAGAAGAGATATCTCCATGGGACATGGAATTTCTCAAACATTTTTTATACGGATTCAATATCAAAAATTTAAATAATTGCATTCAATCCAAGCGACTGCCATACACGCACTCAATTGCGGAGAAAAAGTTTACAAACTCATTCCGCAAATTATGTAAATTTATTCGAGTCTTTTAAATCATTATTAGTTTCCCAAATGTGTTTTCAGTTTTTGCTGTATTTTTTTTTCAATAATAATAATAATGGTTTGTGCTTATATGTATTTGCTGCATAGTGAAGCGGATGTATCTTAATCCTTACATAAAACCAGTGTGTGGAGTAAAAAGGAATACTAGGCATTAAACGGAATTTGGCCATCATTTTATATGAATTGGAAGTTGAGAAGGTTTTACAAGTGAGTTGAGAAATTTAAATGAGTTCTCAAGACTATGAAATTCGTTGCCAACCACTCTCTCGTGTATTTTTAGAATTGCATTAGAACAAATAAAAAAACGATAGGCTTAATCGATTTCGTTGTTGTGAATTCTTTTCTTTGCACTGATATCATTAAAACTATCCCAAAGAAATAGAATGCAATAGAATGACCTTGACAGTGTTTTGGAAGAATTTACTTAATTCAGAGAAAAATTTGGTAGTTTGTGCCTTTTCTTCCACCACCGCGTGTCTATGTGAAAAACGGTGGCACTGAGGAGCGAATCGCATAACTTTTAAACTGGTAGTTAAGGGGTTAATATCTGAAAAGTTAGGAGTGAATAACTTCCCAAACATCATCCCGAAAAACAAATTACGAGGTCTGTTGCCAAAAGCCCTAGTGTAGCTGAACAGTGCGACGTTAATATTCACTAACTCACTCACTCGAAATACAAATGACATAGAGTTTACTTGTAACTTTACGACTTATTTACACACGCATACACCACACACACATATATACTGGTCTGTCAGAAAGTTCAGTCCGTTTTGGGAATAAAACATAACAAGTTTTTTATACCTTTTGCTTAAACTTTGTTGAATAATTATATAATTGCTAAGCGGGAGTTATACAGTAAAACCAAGCTATAATTACTGAGTTCGTACCAGCGTAATCGCAATTTGTATACCCTATTTTTAAAAAAAATGCCTTATCACCACAGGCGAAGAAACTGAACCAGTGTTTGTGAGATATCTTCTTCGTTTTTGAATTTTTTCCCCAGCAAATAATTTTGAAAGGACAGAAACAAGTGATAATCGGAAAGTGCTAGGTCTGCGATGTATGGTGGATACGACAGAATTTCCCAGCCTAGCTCTACGAGTTTTTGACGAGTTCCCAAAAGTAGCATGTGCTCTGGCATTATCATAAAGCAGTATAATGTTCTGCCTATTTGAACATAGTCGGACTCATTTGCTGGAGTGCTGTTCTTAAATTAACCAATTGCTAACAGTACTCCTCCGAGTTTAACGTTTCATTCGGTTTCAATAACTCGAAATATATTGGTCCTCGAATGTCCCATCATTTGTACAACATTCTTTTACTCAGGCCCAACTTTGGATTGGACTTGGAGAGCGCAGTTTTTTATGAGTAATCTCAATATACTTTTTTCCTTACGATGTTTTCGTAGGTAATCCACTTTTCATCTCCAATTATCGTCCAGTCCAAGAAAAATTCGATTTTGTTCCGTGCTAGTAGAGATGTGCATATGATGACCCATCATTGAAATTCTTCTCAATGAACATATGTGGCACCCATCTCGAATACTTCCACACCAATCCTACTTTCCGAATATAGTCCGAAATGGCTTATTGAGCTGAATAAGGAAGCAATAATTCTGCGCCTTTTATTCTGTTGAAGATGCTCGTAATTTTGAATATTCAACTAAATAGCTCGTTTAAAAATGATTTTTATAGTATTTTTTCCAAAAAAAGGTTTCTTATGAATTTATGAAAATAAGGAACAAATTAATAAAAAATGATTTATCTAAACTATTCAAAAAGAATAGAGTAGCGATATTTTTATTAATGCCTGTTTCTTTATTCTAACCCAGTGATCCCCAACCCTCTGGACGCGAACTGGTACCGATCCGTAATCAAATGGTACCGAGTCGCCCAAGGAGCATTACAATATTTTCATTTTACTTAATGCGATGTATTTTTCTCTGGTCTGTGAGTCTCACTATTTTCCGTTTTTGTTGTTACTGTATTTTTTTAACATGTGTATTTAAATATTATTAAATTAAAACAATCTAAATATATATATATATATATATATATATAAAGGTATAACAGCTCACCCTCAAAAAAGCCCACCCTCAGCCAGGGACGTCTTAAGGCAGGGGTCAACAGCCCGGGCCCAGGGCCTCGCCGCAACAATAGGGGCCTCGTCTCGTTTTAGACTCAGCCATAATAAAATCATGATTCGAATAATTTCAACGGTCAAATATTATTTTCGGTTGTATTCTCCAAAAGAACCTGAGAATTTTGGACGATATGTCAACTTGCTACAGGTGATGCGTCTATGTGTCCTACCACCATACACCATCATTACTCATTCAGTTAAAAGGCAGAAGTCGGTCGAGCCGGTTTGTGCGATTGTAAGTCATGCACAGTTATTTGAATCGGGTTATTACTTGTACGAGTATTTGACAAAGTATCCTATATACTATCTATTTTCAAGGGTTATAGGCAGGGCAGTGCTTCTCAAACTTTCAATACTTGCGACCCAATATTCAATCATAATTTTCATCGCCCCCCCCTCCATAAAATAACAATGAATTGAATCAAATAATACTATTCTTCGGCGCTACACTTACAACACGATTTTAACCTCAGTGCCACCGGCGTATATAACCGTCTTTCTCAACCAGTGCGCTGATTGCCCCGGACGTATACATACGTCTTTCCGAAGTACGATCTTTTCTGTGAAATGTTCTCCATAAAATTATTTCGAAGTCTTTGGAATGCAATACAATCTCCTGGACAGTGTTTGCGAAGAATTGACTTATTTATTCCTTTTGCACCCCACCCCACCCCCTTCCCAATACACCAAATACGCTCGCCTACGTATTAAACATTGGGGAGATCGCGTAATTTTTAATCGGCATTTGAGTGATTAATTATAAACCGTACCGATTATCAAGATAAGTGTTAACTTTTGCTTATAATTTTATGTATGAGAAGTCCGTGGGGTCACAGGTAATTAATAAACTTGTTCTTTACTTAAAATTGTTAAATTAATTATAAAATACATTGCGCAGTAATGATATATTAAGTATCTTATATCATTGTAAATGTGTATTTTATTTTTTATTATGTCAGAATCTATTTTGTTTGTTTACTTTTCGTATATTAATAAATTTTTAAAATAATCTTTTGTTTTTGACTTTTCAATATGCTCACGCCCCTCCCCCCTCGTAATGTTATCATGCCCCCCAAGGGGGCGTGCCCACAGTTTGAGAAACACTGAGGTAGGGCCTACTTTTGCATAGGGGTCCAGGGCCGCAAGAAGTCTTAAGACTTCCCTGCCTCAGTGGGCCGAGGTAAAATTATCAAACGTTGACCGGTCCGCGCCGATAAAAAAGATTGAGGTACACCGTTCTAACCCATGTATCACAGCGATAAGTTATGAGAAAGAACAAAAATTTGTGACTTTTCATCGTAATTCATCTCGTAATCAAGTTAACACGCGCACGTAATGCGTTAATATTAAAGTATTTTAAGTGCGCTAAATAGCTTGTGAGATCAATAAATAATGGGGTATATTTTTTTTTGTGTTTCATGGTTCCACCAACGCACTTTCATAAACAAGTTGTTTTCGCGAAACTAATTACCCACGCATAAATGGGGAAATTACTGTATTCAGAAAATAAATTTCGAAATATTGAAAGCCCAATGAATTTTGAGCATTTAAAAACTTTTTAAAAATTTCAATGCAACTTTTGTGGAAGTTATAAATTACCAATCCCTTGTGCATTACCATCTTCGGACTTATTAAGTAAGAGTATAAGTGGGTATCCGGGTTTTAAAAACAGATTTGACCTTAAAAACGCCGTGCAAAAACAAGACGAATAATTTAAACGACCCATAATTTTTCAATGGTTAATGAAACACATGTTTTTTCCGTGCCAACTTTTTTTTTTGACAGCTAATTTATTTCAGTATGCTGACAGATCAGGAATAATATGAGAAGATAAACATTGTCAGTAAGGCAAATCTGATAATAACAAGAATGATAAATGTACGCAATGCTGGAAAATTCATCAAAGGTTTCTAAAAATACGACAAGAAAATATGTTTTTTTATTTTGTTCATGTCAACAAAAAGCAAGATAAATAATTATCAGGTGTAAAAAAAAAAAAAAACTATTACATTAATTATGAATTATCATTTGGCAACAGCAGCGTAACATCTCAACTTGTTATATATTATCTAGCGCAGAAAAAACAAAGGGTATTCAAAATGCATTCATTGTGGCGTTTAAGAAAGGTTAAAGAATAAAATCCTAAAGACTTTGCTTCCAACTGTCAAAGCGTAAGCTTTCAAAGTAAGCATGCCAAGAAAGAAAATAAAAATTGGGATAAATGAGAACAACACAGTCTTTCATTGAATAAAATTCTACGTAGTTAAAATCTTAATAAAAGCTTACGTTGTCTTTAAAATGTAACAAGAAACTTGCTATTTTTTTCTCTTTCAACGAAAAACGCATCAATCTATGCCAATCAAGCTCAAAATTAGCGCTGACAGATCTGGAATTGCTTCAACTGGTGTTCAGAACCTTCTTGAAAAGTGTCTGGGGAACAGCAGCATCGAATATCTTTCTTAAAATCAAGTTAAAACGAACTGTATATAAAAAAAGATGAATAAAGAAATTAAAATTCGTAAAATTTTTGACCCAATAATCCAATAATAACCAACAATAAAAAATTGATACATAATATACAGTGAAATACGTTTAATCCGAAAACGCTTCAGACGAAATATCGGTTAACACTAAATAATACAACGGCCAGGACAAACTATTGTGTATTTTCTTTCATTTTTGTTCTCTTAACACGAAACGAAAAGCGCTTAACATGAAAAGATTTCCCATCTGGGAATGAGCAAAATACAGAAAACACCAGTCGCTTTGGACTGTCCTATTGTGTTATCGGAAGAAATCATTGCAGTTGATGATGATGATGATATGTGAACAGCCCCAATTATGGCAGACAGAGACATTTTGGAGTTCAAAGAAGGTTTGGAGCTCATTTCAAAGCTCACCAAATATCATTGAGTGTAGATTCCGACGAGGAAAAAGAAATTATTTATGCAGCTCCTGTCCCCATATCACCCGAAATGAGGAACGTCATGAAAAATATGCGTAGTTACTAAAATGCACATTCCAGTGGTGAAATGAATAAAAAAATGGATGACATGAAATAATTTGAAGCTTAAAAAAACAAAGCGAAGAAAATATCAGATTATTTCCCAAAAACTCAATAAATATTTTGTTTTTCAAAAAATTTGAAAAATTTGTATTAAATTTCTTTAAGTTTTTGTAAATGTTTTTGATTCATAGATTTTTATTAAGTATATGCATATATGTACATCCTTACTAATATTATAAACATGAACATTTGTATGGATATTTGGTACTCTTTCACGCAAAAGCAACTGAATGGATTTTAATGAAACATTTCAGTAATATAACTTATACATCAGAATAACACATAGGCTATAATTTATAAAAATATTGAGTGGTGTCCAAAATATAACGATAATTGTCAAGAAAGTAGGAAAAAATTCGGCCATCTGCAAAAAAAGCCCGCGACAGCATATGTCTATCTTTTATGTGTGAAGCAAAACTTCACATTTTGTTTTGCCTACGCCAGGCGCCAGAAACTGCGAAAGCTTCAACAGGCGGAGTGTGAGGCTGATTACAATTTTAACATAAAATAAGTACAACAAAAAGTAATATTAACGTATTACACTTCCAGATATAAATTATTTATACTATTTTAAGCGTTCATTTCACAAAATTTGTAACAATGTGTTGCTTTTGATGAGCAGAGATCAGCTTAGGAAGGTATTTTCAAAAATCGACCAACAAGAGAATTTCGGGAAGTTATAGATAAAAAAAAATCCTTTTTATCATCTATTAGATCTACAGACTTAAAATTTAACAAACAGGATTTTTTTTTGTTCAACTGAGATATTCAAAAAGCTTTTTTTTTTGTTTTGTTTGATTTGCAATTCACGTAAAATTAACTCATTAAAAACTTCTTTATCCTTCAATCTCTATTGTTTAATTTTTCAATCTACCCTTGCGAAGAACAGATACAACAGCTAGTATCTATATAAATAAAATAAAATCTAATTAACTTTTTATTGATGCATGGAGGGGAGGGGAGTTCGCTATGTCCTTGAACACGAAACAACATTTTAGTCCCTTCAGTTTCGTGTTAAGCGATTTTCAATGTATGTACTATGGGTGCCTCGACTATGACCGTTTGAGGCCCACATTGCAACAACAACAAAAAATCCTGGGCCACACATACAATACTTTTTTAACAAATTGAAATAAAAATTAGCTCTATGTAGTTTTATCAAAATAAATTGACTTCTTTTGTGACGGGCTCATCGCGCTTTCCATTAATTGTCTTCTTGGGTTTCTTCGGAACCAGAATGGTAATTCTTTCCAACCAACCCGAGAAGAACGTGAACGAATATTCAAATTAGCAACCTTTTAAATAGCGGAAGTTTAGCGTAAGGGGGCTACCGGAAGTGATTATAAGAGGTCCACGAGTTCAAGTGATTAAGCTAAAGTAAGAGGCAAACCGGCGTTCAAGATTTAATATGCCCCGACTAGTACGTTCAAGTTAAAGGTGAATACCATTCCACACGGGATAAAGAGACGTCAGTTAGGATTCAAGCGAATTGCTGCTTACCTTAGATTGAATGGTAAGAAAGTTTATTTAAACTGCTAGGAACAGTGTGTTTATTGGGATTAACCGGTAATGTTAAACATAGTGGTCAGAGATGTGATTAATTCGTAATACGTATTGTGTGTCTCCTCACCACAGATTCGCTTATTTTAAATATAAATACTATACATATATATTGTATATTGTTTAAGTTAAAATCTTAATAAAGAGATATTAGGATTATGGCAACGTCTGGTTCTTCATTCACTCCCACACCTCTAGGTCGCGAATGTAGAAGTAGGGCAACCCCTTACACATTTTACTACATTTTTTTTATTTGTATTAAATATGTATAGGTACATAGTAATTTTAAATTTGTAAAAGTTTCGTTTCATTTAGTTTGAATTTCATACTAATGGAAAAAATTCAAATTAATGAAATGGATGAATTTGCTTTTGTTGAACAAGCCAACCGATATTAGTTTCAATAGACGAGGTTGTAATTCTTAATGCATTTTCAAGATGTTTGTCAGTGATCTTTGTCCAATTTTTGTTTTCTTATGTGCTTTATTCTGGAAATAATTGTTCACAAATATAGGTACTGCCAAAAATGGAAGACATTAATAAAACATAATTGTGAAGATTAGGATATTTATCGCGAGGTAGGTAATCTTTATAAAAAGTAAATAAACATTTCCAAAATTTTTCTTTCAGTTGAATGTCTGTTTGAAGGTTTTAAGGTAATTTATCTATTTCTAGAGAAAATGTGTGGGGTAAAGAAAATATGTTGAAATACTCTTCATTTTTCTGAAAATCTTGAAATTTACTTTCAAATTCTTCAATTAATTCGAAACGCAAATTCTCATGGCATACTAAGATGTTTTTATTCAATGGCAACGAATCGATCAAATAAATGAAAAATATTGTAAATATTTATTTTTTTAATAAAAATATGTAAATTTAAATATTTTCATAATTTACGTTTGGGCCACATTCTAAAGGCTTTTGGCCCGTACTTCACAAGCATGGTGTACATATTCGTTTGGTTAAAAAGATTATATCACTCATTCCTTCCTGTCTTCTCGTTCCGCTAATATTGCTTGGTTAATTTCTTATCCTTCTTAATATCTGTATATCGTTGAATTTTTAGGTACTATTCATAAATTACTATTATAAGTATACTTTTATCAAGAAAGAGATTTTATGTCTATTGTGGCTTTAAGATAGCGTGCCCGCCTGTTAAGTCCAAGGTCCCAGCTGCAGTCGATAGATTTTCTGAATAAAAAAACTGTAGGCCGCTATGTCATATGATTATGTAGTGTGTAAAAGATCCCTTGAGTATCGATTTGGCTCTAGTTCTCTCGGCAAAATTAAGTCACGGCAATATTTGGACAAAAATATTTGGCAATATTTTTTCGACGAGAGCATGAATTGCATAAATTTCAAACGTCACAATTTTGTAGCGGAAGCCGCCACCAGATGGTGCCACCAATACAATGGCTGTGACACTTGAGGACTTGCCATGGCTGCAAAGGCGATACTGCTAAAATGCTGCATATTTAAAAAAAATTCGTGTCTTATCACAAATATTGTTGGGCCGCAGTAAGTTTTAAAAAAAAATAACAAAAAAAAAAAGTTAAGGAAATATTACGAAACTTTTTCAATGGAATGAGAAAAATATTTTTATTCATACTTAAGTGATACAGAAGCAAATGCATTTATGTTAACTGAAGAAAAAAATAATGCAGCTTTATTTTTCTTGTTTTATTTCAACAGAATCGTTGCCATTGAAGACCCACCGTGTGGAGGGACCGATGCATGTTAAATCTGACTAGGTTTAAAGTCCTCCCGTTGGGGTGTTGGGGAAGTTAGGAGACGGAGTGTCGACTCAGGTCATTTGTTAATAATTTAAAATTACGCGGTTTGTTGCCAAAAGCTCCAACGTAGCATCAAAAGGAACAAGCCAATCAATCAAATAATTCAGCAGAATTGTTGATTATACTATCTATTTTTAAATTTTCGTTAAAATTATTTACTAGGGTAAGGGTGAACAAATATAGGCCCACCAAAACAGTGAGAAAAATCCGCATTGAACCAAGATTTCCTCCTCCTTCTGTAGTGGCCGCGATAGCTAGTGGTCAAGGCAACGAACTCGTGACCGGCATGTCATGAGTTCAAGCGAGTACCGCTGATGACCTGCCGTAAGAGGAAAGGGGGGGCGATGCACGTTAAACCTGTTGAAGCTCAAACTCCTCCCGTTGGTGTGGTATGGAAGTTAGGAGAGGGGGTGCCAGCTTAGGTGTCGTCCTCGTACTTAACCATGGCTCAAAATTACAAGGTCCGTCACCAAAAGCCTTCGAATAGCTAAATAGTGTATCATTAATATTCACTCATTCCTCCACCTACACGACCGTCATTCCATACAGTTGATTGCTATGGTTACGGCAATAAACATGCACACTGCGTCTCCGGTTGATCTGGTTCATTTCAATTTTGTCTTTGAAACTACATAAATTTGCATAAAAGACATTAGTGAAACCGTAAACCCTTCGAAAAATTTTTTTAAAAAAAGGAAGAATATTTTTCAATTCCTACTCTATTAGCTCTCATACTCTCTATATCAGGGATGGCGAACCAGTGGCACGCGTGCCATCATTGGCACGCGACAGAATGTTTTGGGCACGCGAGCGATCAAAACAGTTTGCATTTTATTTCAAAATAACAAAGTTCACTATGAAGTACTACGAACAAACGCAAGTGATCGGACGCAGGACGGCGGGGAGCACACTCGTTTGTTATTGCCTTGCCTTAGTTATCTTGTGGACTACAGTTGCTTGCGATGTAAAAATTTGTCTATGCATAGAACAGTCAATTTCGTTAATACAACTGTATTTTGTTATATTTACGATTTTTAACTGTTATTGAGCATTGCTAAAATTCAGAACAAAAAGTGCAAGATAGTAAGTGTAACAGAGAATTTCAAACTTGTTGAATCTAGAAATATGGCATATTAAGGCGACAAACCGGCGCGTGTTTTATGCTGCGGAACAGTGGTAAGCAGAACATCGTCTGTAAAACGACATTTTTAAACAAATCACAAATCCTCTTGTCAAAAAAGTGAAACACGGCAAAAATAACAAATTGCTTGTAAACCATTTGACAGCTGACTCCAATTCAGCATGCATTCCACTAAAAGTAACAACTTACAATCCTAAGTTATTTATCATCCACAATCTACAGCAACAGAAGTCACACTAATGTTACTTTCATATGGATTACACACGCATAACTGAAACATTTTCAACTACACAGTGCAAAAGGTATTTTTTCGTACTAAATAAAGTTTTGAGTTGTTAGTATTTAGCTTATTATTTTCCCCATAATCCCAAGTCAAAATTATTTGACGGCACGTCTATACCCCATCAAACTTTTTTTAAGAAAAAAATGGCACGTTGCTCTATAAAGGTTCACCACCCCTGCTCTATATATTTATATATTTATTTAACTTAGTGGAATTTTCAATCGTTAATAAAATACATTTTGCAGCGCTCATTTGAGCGGAAATTTTCTAGACACTATTGTTTTGTGTGGCAATACGATAATTTAATTATGATTAATTAAAATTAATTGACTGAAGCTAATTATTTAAAGAATTACAGATACAGCCACGTTGGTTTCATTTTTAGAGCGACTTAGGTCAAAACTTTAAAGATTTTTTTTCGCACGTTTTAAAGCATTCAGTTGAATTGAAATTTTTTACACGATTGTTTTTTGATGACAATACGATACTTAAATGATAATTAATAAAAATTAATTACCCCTTAATGTTGTGCTTCTGTCATATGTATATACATATTTTTATTAATTGTAACTATTTAATAAAAAGTAGCTAAAATAAAATTTTTCTTTGTTGATCTAAGTAGGAATTGACTTAATTTTTTTTTTACATTACTTGTGTGTGTGTGTGTGTGTTGTTTCTTTCAAACGGGTTGCATTTGGACAGCTAAGCCATTTTCAGGCACGGCAAGTCCCCAAGAGTAGAGGCCATTTCATTGGTGATACCATCTAGTGGTGGCTTCCACTACCAAATTGTGACGTTTGAAATTCAATTCAAACTCTCGTCGAATGTTAAAAATTGCAGCGATTTAATTCTGCCGAGAGTACCAGAACAAAAGGAAAAAATAATTTTCGTTGAATATCTTCAATAAACATATTTATTTATTTTTGTTAAAAAATGTATCCTATTACGATACTTTTATTTTATTTAATGGCAGATATCATGAAAGAATTCCCCTTAAGGATAGATACTATTAATGATGAATTTTATTCAGAGTCAATCGTTTTGTCAATGAATCGTAGGAGGGGAAAAAAAAACTAAAAATTTATCTACAAACATTTATAGAAAATTGATAAAATACAACCTTCATGTATAGCTATTCAAACAAATCTACAGTTATTTCTAAAGTTAAGTATCTTTTTCTGTTGATTTTTTAAAATTTTATGTTTAAACCATTTGTTATCCCACGCTGCTGCTATATCATTTAAATTTATAAGGTTTATCCAAACACCCATGTATAAACAACTACCCTTCTAGACAGTATTAGCAATTACCTATCTCTAACATAAAGCCGTTAAGTTCGGAGGGAGGAGAAGATAATTCTCTGTCCTCCTCTTTTCTAATCCTTTGATAACAGGATTAATCACGGCAAAAAAGTAGGAAGTGGAAACTCCTTCAAAGTTAATAAAAAGAAGTCAATTTTTAACCAAGGGTCAAGATAAATCCGGAGGATTTTATGAGGTTCCCTGTAGGTGAAGCCCGCAGCTAAGAATGCAAAACCGGTTCTGGTTCCAATTGGTTAGGGGTTCAAAGGCACTTGGAGATTAATCTGAACGGATATCTATTTGTTCGGTGGGGGTCAGCTCTCAATTAGAGGTGCTTTTTCTCACGATTTAAACACACCTCTTGCTTCAACTGCATCGAGCTCAAAGGGAAGGTACTCGGTTGTAATGAAAACACGATGCTGTGTTTTGAAAGTTGTGATTGGTTTTGTGAGTTTAAATGGGTTTGGGGATAGTAAACATGTTATTAGGGAATAGGATATTGAGATTACCATGCTGTCGCTTTGTTATTGCATCAAAGGGGTAACTCGCATGGTTAATTTTTTAAGGGATGTGAAAATTTTAATGCCAGCCTGCCATTAGCGTTGTCAGTTACAGACATATTTTCGGGTCTATTGAAATTGAATTTCACTATTATTCTAGGATATGACGTTTCCGCACTTCATTGAATATGATTAGTATGGAAAAGTTTTACCTTCTTTTTAAAAATTGAGTGACATGCCATTGTTTTATAATAGAATTTAAAAAAATCATAAATAAATAAAAAAAGAAGGAACACTGTTATTTTAGAATCTAATTAACAGCAATGTATCGAAACAAAAGTTGTTTCCCCCTCCCCTATATTTTCGGTGTGAATGGGGTTTTTATTAACGTCGCACTATAAATATATATATATATATATATATATATATATATATATATATATATATATTTAAATATATAAAAACAATCACAATTATCAATTCAAAATTGAAATATATGAATCCCAAAATACCAAAACACTTCAGAATATCAATGGCGAATATAAAAGATAATGTTCCATCATTTTCAAACAAAATTAAAAAATTATAAAATAAAATAAAAATTTATAAAATATCCAAGTGCAATCTCGGACTTAGGACCGATATAAGTGGGGTTAAACTAGTTTGATGGCGCCAACCTTCCCCTATTGCAACTTGGTAATTTAATTGGAAAATTTTCAAATTTCAGAAAAATAATAAAAATAAAAGTTAAAATTAAATCATTATACTTGAAAAATAAAACTATTCGCCATCACATTCCGAAAGATATTGCAATATTAAAATTTAAAAACAATTTAGTACATAATATAAGTGAACCCTCAAACTTCCAAAATTATGCACACATCTTTAAAATAGTTGTAAAGGTAGAAAAAATAAATTCCTGATCCGAAAGTTAAAATCAAAAATATTTGAGATCCGAAAGTTCAAATCAAAAATTATCTAAAATCAAAAAGTTCAAGTTAAAAAAAAAGTTCAAGTTAAAAAATCCGAAAGTTCAAGTTAAAAAATCCGAAAGTTCAAGTTAAAAATCCGAAAGTTCAAGTTAAAAAATCCGAAAGTTCAAGTTAAAATATCCGAAAGTTCAAGTTAAAATATCCGAAAGTTCAAGTTAAAAAATCCAAAAGTTCAAGTTAAATAAAGAAAGTTCAAGTTAAATAATCCGAAAGTTCAAGTTAAATAATCCGAAAGTTCAAATTAAATAATCCGAAAGTTCAAGTTAAAAAATCCGAAAGTTCAAGTTAAAAAAATCCGAAAGTTCAAGTTAAAAAATCTGAAAGTTCAAACTAAAAATTTCTAAAAACCGAATGTTCACATTAAAAACACAGTATATTCACAAATGAATAGAGTAAATCATTATATATATATATATATATATATATATATATATATATATATATATATATATATATATATATATGTGTGTGTGTGTGTGTGTGTGGGAGACAACAAGGGGTCCAAGACGTTTGTCTTACTTTAACTTTATTTTAAAATTTAACAAAAATTAATTAAAAAGGTAGCTATTCTAACAGATAAGTTTGACGATGATATGCAGAAGGTAACGCCTGCTCGCGCACCTCTCTCGTTCTCCTTTCTCCTCTCTTAAAAGTTTTGGTTCTACTTTCACTAGTTCAAAAGTTTCCACAGTTTCAGTTCGTGTTTTAGTTAGCTGCGCCTGCGCGCGAAGACTGCTTGGCTTTGGCTGCCACAATCGGCCATTCTGACTGTACGCTGTCCGCAGCGGTACGTCCCTTTTTTCCTTTTTCATCGAGACCAGAGGAGAATCTGAAACATACAAAAAAGACGGAACAGACAAGGACTATACGACAAATACATAGAGATTTAACATATCATAATTCTTCTGAACTAGACAGTTTCTCCATCATGTGAAGGCACCTCTTCGACATCCGGAAGGTTCCACAGGAAAACACATTGTGTTTCACAGGCGTAACAACGTCTTTTTTAACAAGTTGATCTTTGGTTGAACGCATCGATATTTTCCTCTCTAGAGTTCTGGACGTCTGTTCAAAACGATTTCTCTTTTTCCTTCGTTTCCACTGCCAGGGCTGGAAGATTTTCCGGAGCAACGCAAACCGTCGATATTTACTCTCCATAGGTGAAGGGGCGTTGAAGTTCACGGAACTCGTTTTCATGGCACCATTTACTTTCTTACACAATACTATATCAGAACATTTTTCTCTTATAATACTCAATTTTAACTTAGTACTGATGGGGGCCGCCTTTCCCTAAGGATTACAACAGTAATTTTTATATCGGCCCTGTTGTTGTTTACAGGAAAAGGAATTTCTCACCCCGCCAAAAAGGGTGACGCGTTTCCCACGCCTGGAAGAAGGCAATGTACCCATAAATACATCATGGTTTGGGTTGTTTTTGGGAATTTCCGCGTTTTGGGAGTCATGGACCGCGAGAAGATATCCCTCCGCTGACTCCAGACCAATCAGAAAAGCTGATTGTGTTTCGAAAAAGAATCCTCTCCAGAATACAGAAGTAAACCGCCGCGAAATATAAGCGCATGCACGACGAATTAAGACACTCTCTGACACAAATTTTATCACCGATTTTGGTCTGACGACCCTTTGACAAAATGCCGCGGTTGGAGACTCTCGAGATGGCACACCATGTTTCATCTCTCTCAGATCCTAATTCAGTTAAGTAATCATGTATATCCTTAGTATTTAATATAATTTCAATCTTATTGTAAATAAATTAAGTGTTAATTTAAAGAACGGCTTTTTAATTTAGTGTCCTGTTATTTGTCTTTAAAAGATCTAATGTTTAAACGTAAACTATAGTGTGACGCCAAATGATAAATTAGAACCTGGGTATTATAAAATGGATCTAACGAAATAAATTAATCAATTTAACATTAAATCAAACGGGCGTTGCATTATCTGGTGCCAGTTGACCAGGATTTTAAATTTTTTTGGTCGTTAGAAAAATTTTTTTAGATCCTTTGAGTTAGAAATTTTTTTTTACATTTTTTTTTTTTTGTAAACGTTTCTTGATGGATCATCAGGACAAATTTTCATCTCGTGTGCTACTGTGTATTTTATGTATTGCTTGAATTTGATACTGTGAATTTTTTTTTCTTGCAGTTTTGTCAGAGAGTCCGGATAATTTTTTCATATAAAAGGTTCCTTTATTGAATTGTTTAGTTTATGCTGAATTGATTGTTTATAACTGTACTTTCTGGTTAAATTTTTATTTTGCATAGAAGATTAATTTTGGTAGCAGCATTTTGTTAGAATCAATTTTATTGCTAAATTGTGTTGGTGTATTAATTTTAAGTGGTTGTGTATTACTAAATGCTGATAACATTGGAATTTATGCTTGTTAAGATATGGATAGAGATGGTTGTTTGAATATTTTCTATAAGATATTAGGTTGAAACTTTAATATTTTTTTTTCCCGCGCATGTTGCTTTTTTTTTTATGTGAAATGATTGCTAACTTTGACTTAAAACTTGCGGCTATTTCTGTTAAGTGTTTTAATGCTCATTTAAATTCTGCGTTGTTTGCTTTGCTATAGATTTGGAATTTTTTTTTTTGTTGTTGTTTGTTCAGGGGTTTAGATTACTTGTGGTTCTTAAATTAATGTGCAGTCAATCATTGTGTCTCGCTTGTGTGCTAAACTGTACTAGGAATTGAAGGTTTTGTTTGTCGAGATAGTATTTCCGTTGGTTTAGATTAATTATGGTTGTTAAATGAATTTGCAGTCAATAAGTGTGTCTCGGTTGTGTGCTAAACTACTAAGAATTTTGATTTTTTGGTCGGTCGATATTGTATTTTTTTTTCTCGTTGGGGCTAGGCTTACATGTGTTGAATTATGTCAGTGCGGGTAGATTATTTAAATGAGTGTTGATGTTTTAATTTTTTGTTCTGGATTGTAATACGTAGTTCTGCTTGTTATTTGGTAAAAAGTTTTTTTTGTTGTTGTTGTTGGTCAGCTAATGGTGTTAAAATGTTTCGTCCATTCGTTTCGAAAACGTGGGGAGAGCTTTTGTCCGCACCCTTTTCGTCCGGTATCCCCCGCACGCCATCTGGTCTAGGGCGGGACACTGTTTGTTGATTGGAATTTCTGTTTATTGGTTACTCCTTGTCGCAGGGACTCCTCCCCGCGGGCAGCATAATTCAGGGGTGGAATTTTTGGATGTCGGATTCTTGCCGCCTTAGGAGGGGTCTTCCCCTCGCCCCCCACTGCTGTCGCGACAGAGATTCAGCAAAATTTTTCCGATGGGTTTTCGTTCCCCACCCCTTGTTTCCTGTTTTTACGTTACGGTGCTGTTGCTATGAGACTCGAAACTCATAAATTTTTTTGGTTTGAAAATGTTGGAAGAGGATTGGGCGTTGTTGCTATGAGAATTTGAAACTGTTGGAAGAGGATTAGGCGTTGTTGCTATGAGAATTTGAAACTGTTGGAAGAGGATTAGGCGTTGTTGCTAAGAGAATTTGAAAATGTTGGAATAGGATTGGGTGTGAATTTTTTTTTTTTTTTTTGTTGTTGTTTCACTACTTGTAAGGAGTTACATAAGTTTGAGTTAGAGATTTCGTGGAATATTTGAGACAGTTATTTGAAGGAGATAGATAAAGTTGGCACTGATGAATTTGTTGAATGGTTTGGAAGGTTTTTTTTTATGGAGATAGTTAAGTTTGTGTTCAAAGTGTACGTTTATTCGATAGTTGTTTTTTATGGAAATGGATAATTGAATTGAAAAGAAAGTCACATGGTTTATTTAATAAAACTGTTTGATGTACTGAAGGATATTTTGATTTAAGGATTTTGGGCAAAGGAAATTGAGTTGATATAATTATGCGGTATATTTGAGAAAGTTGTTTTGATGTGAGAAGGTAATTTGAGTTCAGGATTTTGTACGATTTCGAGTAATTAAGTTAATGAACATAGATAAGTTGAGTTAATGATTGTGTGGTATATTTAATAATGTTTTGAGATGCATTTAGGAAAGTTGAGGATTATGCGAGATTTTTGTAAATAAGTTGATTAGCAAAGATGGTTTTAGTTAATGGTATTGTGGAGCTATCGATTGATTATTTGGAAGTTGCAGATGAGTTTAGTTAGTGTTGTTGAGGCATAAGATGTGAACGATCTGAGGTAAAGGCAATTTTGGATTATCGAGGAATCATTTTAAGGTTACTGAGAATTTTAGGTTGTTGTTATAGAATTGTATTTGAGTTATTAATTAGAGGATTTTCGATGAATTGAGTTAGCGGTATTATTGTAAATAGAGGATCTTGTTTTTCTTTTTTTTCGTGTTTGTATAATTGTTGCGCGTAAATAGTGAAACATTTTGAGTTTTTTTATATTATTTGGACTTGTGGATACATTGTATTACGAGGATTGTTAAAAAGTTATGTTGATTAATTAAGCGATATTTTTTTTTATATATTGGAAACTGTTTAATTTTGTGTAACACTTGCAATAATTTTCTTTTAGTTAAATTACTTTACTCTGTATGTATCGCCTCATATGACTTGGGTCGCATATCAATTTTATGTTTTAATTTTTTTTCTGAAATTTTCAACTGCACTTGTGATTCTGGAATTCATTTCTCAAATGGAAATTCAAATGTATTGAATGTGGAAAAAAAAAATTTTTTTTTCTCTTTAAAGTTTTTTTTTTTAAGCAATATTAATCGATATAGTTTTTTTTTTACAATCGGATTTGCTATTTTTTTTTTTTTTTTAGTTATAATTCTGCACTCTGTTTCTTGTGTTGGCGGTTGCCGGCGATCGTCATATCGCAGGAAATGGGATGTTATGTTTTGTTTGTTTTGCTTTTGTACACTTTGGGGGTGCATACTGATCACATGCGCACTCATAGTTTGCAATTCTAAATTTAATTACAGTATTTTTATTTTAACTTTCATTTGTAACCAATGCTAGTGGTGATTTTTTTTAAATTCCTTAGGCTACTCAGCATTCTTGCAGGTTATAATTTTTTTTTATCATTTATACGATTAGTTAATTTATAAAATTTTAATTTGCAAATCTGAATTAATTCCGTTAAATTTTTTTTAAACTTTTATTTGTAACCAATGCTTGTAGTGAATTTTTTTAAAATTTCTTAGGCTATCAAGCATTCTACGAAGTTACAAATTTTTTTCTCTCCACTTATGCACACTCATTGTTTCAATCTCTAATTTTTTTACTTTTACTAATTATTTTCATTAAATATTGTTATCAATGCTCTTAGTGAACCATTGAAATTTCTTATGCTTTGAGTATGTGAAGGGTTCTGCTGGTATTTTTTTGGTGGTCTGGGACTTTCACTTCACATTGGTCGTGTCAAGATTTCGATGTTAAACGATTATGAAATGTCTGTTTCTGGGCGCCACGCTTGAATTGTATGTAAATGTTTTCACTGGCGTTTATTTCTTATCAATGTATTTTGTTCAATACTCCTACGTGTTGTTTTATTAGTTGCGCAGTTGTTAGATACGCCAATTTTGTATTCTTACGTGTTATTTGTCTTAATATTTTTATTATTTAGTGGCATTCGATTCTTTGTGATTGTTTAATTATTTCTATTTGTCAGTCTGTGTCTGATGTTTTTGTGAATTGTTTGGGTGATCCATTCAGTAAAATTTTTTTTTCCTCTTCTTCGTACATTAACGTCATTGTAGTTGTTGATAGTTAATTTGGTTTTTTCCCTCACGGAATGGGTTAGGAACTTCAGAAATTGATTGTATTTTTTTAACATTCTTATTTTGATTTTATGAGCGGTGAGAGGAGTTGGAAGTTGGTGCTTGGAGTTTTCAAGGGTGGTCACAAAGGGCCAAGTTTAATTTTTTTTCTCATAACTGTTGTTTCATTACTAATATGGTTTCCCTGGGAGACAAAGTTTCTGTTATTTTTTGCAGTTTAGCAGATTTCTTTAGCAATATCTGAGCGACGATGGAGCTGCCAACATCATGGATGAACAAGGACAGAACCCCTCATAAAGACGTGGACAGCTGATCGTGAACCAGGAGTCTGTGAATTTTTGTTCTTGACATAGACATTTGCCGACGCTAGGCCAATTCTGTATTTCGTTTGCCTGGAATTTTTTTTTATTATTCATTTTGGTTTTGTTAATCTGAGAGAGGGGAGGAGTGATGGGGGGCCGCCTTTCCCTAAGGATTACAACAGTAATTTTTATATCGGCCCTGTTGTTGTTTACAGGAAAAGGAATTTCTCACCCCGCCAAAAAGGGTGACGCGTTTCCCACGCCTGGAAGAAGGCAATGTACCCATAAATACATCATGGTTTGGGTTGTTTTTGGGAATTTCCCGCGTTTTGGGGGAGTCATGGACCGCGAGAAGATATCCCTCCGCTGACTCCAGACCAATCAGAAAAGCTGATTGTGTTTCGAAAAAGAATCCTCTCCAGAATACAGAAGTAAACCGCCGCGAAATATAAGCGCATGCACGACGAATAAGGACACTCTCTGACACAAATTTTATCACCGATTTTGGTCTGACGACCATTTGACAAAATGCCGCGGTTGGAGACTCTCGAGATGGCACACCATGTTTCCTCTCTCTCAGATCCTAATTCAGTTAAGTAATCATGTATATCCTTAGTATTTAATATAATTTCAATCTTATTGTAAATAAATTAAGTGTTAATTTAAAGAACGGCATTTTAATTTAGTGTCCTGTTTTATTTGTCTTTAAAAGATCTAATGTTTAAACGTAAACTATAGTGTGACGCCAAATGATAAATTAGAACCTGGGTATTATAAAATGGATCTAATGAAATAAATTAATCAATTTAACATTAAATCAAACGGGCGTTGCATTAGTACTCTTAATTTTATTACATTTATAATCCTTAATTAGAGAACTCAAATCATTTCTAGTGTTAAAGTTTTTAACATGTGGCAAATCATAACTAGAGTTTTCTATCACATTTGAAACAGAAACATTTGGAAAAGAAACACTAGAATCTGCACTCAAAGAGGATCCACTTTCATTCAATAAAACATCGCTCTTTGCGTGGTCTAGTTTCTTTATTTCAGCATATACACTGGGATGTATAATAAATTCTTCGGTCAAGGTCGATGATATTGCCGTTCGAACACTTAGACCGCGAGAGTGTTGATTAAGAGAAAGATTTATCGGTTTAACTTCTACCATTCGCTGTTCGCCAACACATGAACTTAATGTTATTATTTCTTCGGAAGGTTTTTGCACTCTAATTAGTGAGGAATTTAAAACTGGGATCTGGCAACCTGAACCGATCAAGACTGTTACGGGCTGATTTTACACAAAAATGTTTACATATTGAAATTGTTCGAATTCATCGCTATTCATCGCAAAGTATTCACGTTTATTCTATTATGGATGTGGCTGTTAGATTCTTTAGGCTTAAAACGCTTCTCACAATCTCTTTCGCAATGAGATGAAGCGCCGCATATAAAGCAATTTTTATTTTCTCTTTCAAGATATTGGGGATAGTTCTCTTTAATCTCTGGTTCAAAGTTTCGTGATCTATTTTTAAAAGGGGTGTTCAGTATATCCACAAGCAATAGGAATTTCCTTACGTGATCCGTTTTAGATGAAATATAAATATCGCTCTCTTTAGCTAAATCAATAGGCCTAAACCAATCTTCTGCTTCTCGAATGCCAATATGAATTGCGGTTTCCTTATTTAAAGTTTCGAATAATTTATCAGAAATTATAAGATCACATAGAGATTCAAAGGAATTAACTTTTCTTAACGAACAATAATATTGGAAGTTTACCGTCAATCTTGCAGCAAATTGGATGTATGTCTCGCCTGATGATTTTACAGCATTTTTAAATGAGTTTAAACACTCCGGAGGGGTTAATTGGAATTCTCTGAGTACTATAGATTTTAGTTTTTCATAGTCATTTAATTCCTCCTTTTTAATATACAATAAGACATTATGAGCTCTTTCACCCAGAAGATTTATTAAAATTTCAGATTTATATTCGTCATTTATTTTCTTGGTTAAAAATGCGCGTTCTAATGATTGGAAGAACAGATTAAAATTTTCAGATCTGGTGGGAACAGGAAGAGATAAAGTTCTAATACTTTCTATCATATTTTCTATGTTAGTTTCGAACTGTTTATCTTCGACTTTAGCGGCAGGATTTAAACTTAATGCTTTATTTTTAGCCGTTTGAAGTTCGATTTCTGTTTCTAATTTTGCAAACTGAAGTTTCGCGAGCTCAATTTTCTGTTTTTCTAAAGTTACCTCTCTTTCGTTTCGTGATACTCTCTCATCTATACAGTTTTGAATTAAAGTTTTAACGAAATCTGGATCACTTTCAAATGTACTACTGTTCTCAATTTTAGTCTTTAGTTTAGCTATGGTGTCCGTACACTCCACAGTACCGTCTAGATCCTCAACAACTCTTATGAGATCCTCTTTAAGAGCGTTTTTATACATTTTAGAAAAATATGGAAAGATCCTACCTTTTTTTCTAGCTCCCTTGTTGCTAGCACGTACGATGTATCCAATAATTGAAGAAAAATTTCGATTCCACTGTGATTTCACCTCTTCGCAGGTAATATAGTTGAAATTGTTCGAATTGACACCTCTTCGCAGGTTATATGTGAGTGGTTCCAACCTCTACACAGGCGGAATTTTCGTCGATGGGTTCCAACCTCTACTCAGGCGGAACGAAGTTTTCGAAAAATGGCGGCGCGTCTCCTCCACGGACGGCTTTTGTTCACGTTTTAAACTTTGATCAAAATCGAAATTTTTTCAATCCCGGCCTCTACACAGGCGGAGTATTCATGCTGAGTTCAAACCTCTACACAGGTTGAACGAAGTTTCCAAAAAATGGCGGAGCGTCTCCTTCACGGACGCTTTTGTTCATTGTCCAGACTTTGGTTCAAAATCGAAATTTTTTCGATCGCGCCCGAGCCTCCATAATTTGTGGGAGACAACAAGGGGTCCAAGACGTTTGTCTTACTTTAACTTTATTTTAAAATTTAACAAAAATTAATTAAAAAGGTAGCTATTCTAACAGATAAGTTTGACGATGATATGCAGAAGGTAACGCCTGCTCGCGCACCTCTCTCGTTCTCCTTTCTCCTCTCTTAAAAGTTTTGGTTCTACTTTCACTAGTTCAAAAGTTTCCACAGTTTCAGTTCGTGTTTTAGTTAGCTGCGCCTGCGCGCGAAGACTGCTTGGCTTTGGCTGCCATATATATATATATATATATATATATATATATATATATATATATATATATAAGCAACGGATCTCATAATTTTCAACCTAATTAACAGCAATGTATCGAAACAACAGTTGTTTTTCCCCTATATTTTCGGTGTGAATAGATGTTTTCTCAACGTCGCACTATATATATATATATATATATATATATATATATATATATATATATATATATATATATATATATATATAAATAAGCAACGGATCTCATAATTTTCAACCTAAATAACAGCAATGCATCGAAACAAAAGTTGTTTTTCCCCCTATATTTTCGGTGTGAATAGATGTTTTTTTATAAACGTCGCACTATATATATATATATATATATATATATATATATATATATATATATATATATATGGGAGACAACAAGGGGTCCAAGACATTTGTCTTTTCTTCTTATTTATTTATAAACTAACAAAAATTAATTAAAAAGGTAGCTATTCTAACAGATAGGTTTGACGACGGTAACGCCTGCTCGCGCACCTCTGTCTTTCTCTGCTCTTTCACTTAGCTGCGCCTGCGCGCGAAGACTGCGTTGTCTCTCTGGAGAACGATTGGATCCTACAACCGGCCAGCCTGACTGTACGCTGTCCGCAGCGGTACTTCCTCCTTTTTTCCTTTTTCATCGAGACCAGAGGAGAATCTGAAACATACAAAAAAGACGGAACACACAAGGACTATACGACAAATACACAAAGATTTAACATATCATAATTCTGCTGAACTAGACAGTTTCTCCATCATGTGAAGGCACCTCTTCGACATCAGGAAGGTTCCACAGGAAAACATTTATTTTGCTATCTTGGTTTTTATCAGATCCATCAGGCATAAGAACGCCTTTTTTAATGAACTCTTCTTTAGTTGAACGCATCGATATTTTCCTCTCTAGAGTTCTGGACGTCTGTTCAAAACGATCTCTCTTATTCCTCCGTTTCCACTGCCAGGGCTGGAAGATCCTTAGGAGCATTGCAAACCGTCTTTGTTTACTCTTCATAGGTGAAGGGGTAGGTGACGGGAGATAAATTCCACGGAACTCGTTTTCATGGCACCATTGACTTTTTTACACAATACTATATCAGAACATTTTTCTCTTATAATACTCAATTTTAACTTAGTACTCTTAATTTTATTACATTTATAATTCTTGATTAGAGAACTCGAATCATTTCTAGTATTAAAGTTTTTAACATGTGGCAAATCATAACTAGAGTTTTTTATCACACTTGAAACAGAAACAACACCTAAATCAGCACTCAAAGAGGATCCAATTTCACTCAATAAAACATCGCTCTTTGAGTGGCCTAGTTTCTTTATTTCAGAATATACACTGGGATGTATAATAATTTCTTCGGTCAAGGTCGGTGATATTGCCGTTCGAACACTTAGACCGGAAGAGTGTTGATTAAGAGAAAAAAAGATTTATCGGTTTAACTTCTACCATACGCTGTTCGCCAAAACATGAGCTTAAGGTTATGATTTCTTCGGAAGGTTTTTGCACTCTAATTAGTGAGGAATTTAAAACTGGGATCTGGCAACCTGAATCGATCAAGGCTGTTACGGGCTGATTTTCCACAAAAATATTTACATATTGTAGTTGTGCGAACTCATCGCTATTTTGTTTTTCGCTCTCGACTTTCAAAGTATTCAACGTTTATTCTATTATGAATGTGGCTGTTAGATTCTTTAGGCTTAAAACGCTTCTCACAATCTCTTGTGTAATGAGATGAATCACCGCATATATAGCAATTTTTATTTTCTCTTTCAAGATATTGGGGAGAGTTCTCTTTAATCTCTGGTTCAAAGTTTCGTGATCTATTTTTAAAGGGGTGTTCAGTATATCCACAAGCAATAGGAATTTCCTTACGTGATCCGTTTTTAGATGAAATATAAATATCGCTCTCTTTAGCTAAATCAATAGGCCTAAACCAATCTTCTGCTTCTCGAATGCCAATATGAATTGCGGTTTCCTTATTTAAAGTTTCGAATAATTTATCAGAAATTATAAGATCACATAGAGATTCAAAGGAATTAACTTTTCTTAACGAACAATAATATTGGAAGTTTACCGTCAATCTTGCAGCAAATTGGATGTATGTCTCGCCTGATGATTTTACAGCATTTTTAAATGAGTTTAAACACTCCGGAGGGGTTAATTGGAATTCTCTGAGTACTATAGATTTTAGTTTTTCATAGTCATTTAATTCCTCCTTTTTAATATACAGTAAGACATTATGAGCTCTTTCGCCCAGAAGATTTATTAAAATTTCAGATTTATATTCGTCATTTATTTTCTTGGTTAAAAATGCGCGTTCTAATGATTGGAAGAACAGATTAAAATTTTCAGATCTGGTGGGAACAGGAAGAGATAAAGTTTTAATACTTTTTATCATATTTTCTATGTTAGTTTCGAACTGTTTCTCTTCGACTTTAGCTGCAGGATTTAAACTTAATGCTTCATTTTTAGCCGTTTGAAGTTCGACTTCTTTTTCTAATTGTGCTAACTGAAGTTTAGCGAGCTCAATTTTCTGTTTTTCTAAAGTTGCCTCTCTTTCGTTTCGCGATACCCTCTCATCTATACAGTTTTGAATTAAAGTTTTAACGAAATCTGGATCGCTTTCAAATGTACTACTCTCCTCAATTTTAGTCTTTAGTTTAGCTATGGTGTCCGTACTCTCCACAGTACTGTCTAGATCCTCAACAACTCTTATGAAATCCTCTTTAAGAGCGTTTTTATACATTTTAGAAAAAATATGGAAAGATCCTTCCTTTTTTTTTTTCTAGCTCCCTTGTTGTTCGCACGTACGATGTATCCAATAATTGAAGAAAAACGTTGATTCCACTGATCTCACCTCTTCGCAGGTAAAACAGTTGAAATTGTTCGAATTGACACCTCTTCGCAGGTGTTTAGTTGATATTTCCAACCTCTACACAGGCGGAATATTCACACTGAAGAAAAACGTTGTTAGTTCCAACCTCTACAATATTCAGGGTTCAGGGGTTCGTTGAAAAAATCACCTCTACACAGGTTATTTTGTTAATAGTTCCGGTAATTATTGACAGGACACCTCTTCGCAGGTGTTTAGTCAGTGGTTCCAACCTCTACACAGGCGGAACGAAGTTTTCGAAAAATGGCGGCGCGTCTCCTCCACGGACGGCTTTTGTTCACGTTCCAAACTTTGATCAAAATCGAAATTTTTTCAATCCCGGCCTCTACACAGGCGGAGTATTCATGCTGAGTTCAAACCTCTACACAGGTTGAACGAAGTTTCCAAAAAATGGCGGAGCGTCTCCTTCACGGACGCTTTTGTTCATTGTCCAGACTTTGGTTCAAAATCGAAATTTTTTCGATCGCGGCCGAGCCCCCATAATTTGTGGGAGACAACAAGGGGTCCAAGACATTTGTCTTTTCTTTAACTTTATTTTAAACTTTAACAAAAATTAATTAAAAAGGTAGCTATTCTAACAGATAGGTTTTTGTGATGTCGGTAACGCCTGCTCGCGCACCTCTGTCGTTCTTTTCTCTGCTCTCTTAAAAGTCCACAGGTTTCAGTTCTCATTAGCTGCGCCTGCGCGCGAAGACTGCTTGGCTTTGGCTGCATGCCATATATATATATATATATATATATATATATATATAAGCAACGGATCTCATAATTTTCAACCTCCATCAAGTATGATACCTAAGCCGTGGCACAGCTTCCAATGGGCTAGGCGGTGCCATGCATAGAGGTTTCCCAAACTCAGAGAAGCCCTCGGATCCTGACCACCAAGCAAGCCGAATTTGCGATAATTTCTCCCAAATTTAAGGCATAATCATAATTAAATTGCAACATAACCAAAATCATGGCAATTCAGTTGAAAGTAATTTTGAACTTGTAGGAAATTATTGAAAAGTTTATATAATTTTTTTTCCCTCCATTTTTTTCTATAAACTGTTACTTGAAAGTTCCATGAAAAATCTTACCATACTAATTATTACATCTTAAAAAACCTACACAAGAGGCAATTCATTCCTAGTAATATTCTATTTCACAATCTACACGTGTCTACAATAGACTGATGCAATTTTGTCCCCCCTCACCTCTGCTCCTTTGCAGAGGGATTTTTATTAAAAAAAATTACTATAATATTGTGTTTTATTTTCTTGTTCAAGCATATTTTTTGTAGGACCATTTTGCAGCTCTAAGCCCTAATGTGGGTAAGTTGGATCCTCCCAAATAAATATTCAGGGATTCCTCAACGACATTTTGTAGCATAACATTACGTTTTTCCTTCCTTTTAGCGTCAGTAAGTACTCGGTGCATACGGCGCATATTGCATAAATTATAACACTGAAATTAGGGATTAAAAATTATAGTTTATAAAAAACACGCTTTTATAGTGAATCGAACTAAAAAAAAATTCCAAATATAAGAATAAAATGATGAACGAGAAAATTAATGCTATATTGGGATAAAAGCGTGGGGTGTTCTGTATTAATTGTTATAATTTCTTACTAGTTCTATTCCGAAATGCTGAGTTAGTGTAAAAATGTAGTACAAAGCATCCCACGCTTTTACCACAATGACATTATAATTTTCTCGATAATCATTTTATTTTTATATTAGGAATTATTTTTTTACTTTTTAGTTCGATTCACTATAAAAACGTGTTTTTTAGTTTTTTTAAAACTATAATTTATCATTTTTTAGTTCGGTCTATAAAAAAAGCCTGCTTTTTTTTACTTTTTAAAACTATCATTTACTCTTTGTTGAAATTATCCTTGAGTTTGATATTTTGAGCCGGAATTATGTGGCTGCTGGAATTAGTCTTGCTCTTCGACGGATATTAATTAATGGGTCTGAAGGGTATTTATTCTCTCCGTTTACGGGGCCTTGGATGAGTCCCATATCGTTATATTTCAAAGATTCCGTCTCTATAGGTACAGGTCTAACTAGTAAAAGTGTGCTAAGAAGAAATATTTAATGTCAATCGTATTATCACCTTTTAAACGTATTGCTTTAATGTTAATTCGTATCATCACTTCTAAACGTATTGCTTTTTAAAAATATTTAGTAGTTAGAAGATAAATTGTTATTATTCACATACACGAGTCTTTTTTTTTTATTTCCACTTTCACATAAAAACACTTCTTTTTGTTTTATTTGTATCAACCAAAGTCAATTTGCGGTTTTAGGGTTGCTCCTTAATCTTTAAGTCACTAAATTTGAAATTAGTCGCCAAATCTGGAAACGATATAATGAATTAGTCCCCAAATCTCGAAATCCTTATTTTTGAGAATTCTGATCAGGACGATGAAACAAAATTATGAAATTATTGTATTGTCATCGGTCCTTGACAAGTGTGCAAAATTTCGAATTAATATGACCTTTTAAAGTGGGTAAAAATCGAGTTAAAAGATTCCATTACATACAAGTGAAACTTATAAAAGCGTGTTAAAAAAAGAAACCCAGAGGGGTATTTAAGCGTAAACAACGCCAAGAAAGAGACGATAATAAAAAATTGTAGTTTTGTATATTTAAAATATTCATATATATTTACCTGATAAAATCTAACCACGATAGAGCCCTCCTTTTTTTTAGCACCAGGGCCTTTGGATATCTAACCACGACACTGGAACTAAGCTGGTACTCCGCTCTTCGAACTACCGTGTGGCTGCGGTAACCTTGTGGTCAAGGAAACGGACTCGTGGCCAGTGTATCATGAGTTCGAGCCTGGTACCATTGAAGATCCGCCTTGCAGAGGGGGCCGAGGCACGTTAAACATGTAGAGGCTCAAACGTTCTCCCGTTGGTGTGATAGTTAGATGAAGGTGGTGCCAGATCGGGGGTCGTCTTCGTCACTTGAACATGGTTCGAAATTGCCAGGTCCGTCGCCAAAAGTCCTAGTATAGCTCAATAGTGCGACGTTAATATTCACTCACTCATTCCAAACTGCCGTATTTAGATGCTGCTTATTTCTACTTGAGTGCAAACTAATTCTCTTTTTTGCAGAATAAAATATAATATATAATTCGTCTTCTATACTGTGATACTAAATCACGGTTAAATCGATATTTACGTGTTAAAATGAAAAGAGATGTACTCTGTGTGTATTTCTGTTTATAAACCGAGAAATTTCGAAATATTTTAATGTGAAAATTAAGAGGGTCCACTTATAAAGGGTGTTTTTTTAGAGGTATAGAACTTTAAATTGCAATAAAACAACGATGTATTTATTATTCAATTGACATGAATTTTTTTTATTCTAAGGATAATCTTGTGGCATTACATTTTAAATATGACTTCTGGCATAGGACTGCCACGGCTGGCTCGGATGTAGTCCAATCTGGACGTCCAATTTTCGATGACTTTTTCCAACATTTGTGGCCGTACATCGGCAATAACGGTGAATGTTGTCTTCCAAATGGTCAAGCATTTGTGGCTTATCCGCATAGACCAATGATTTTACATAGCCCCACAGAAAATAGTCTAGCGGTGTTAAATCACAAGATCTTGGAGGCCAATTCACAGGTCCAAAACGTGAAATTAGGCGGTCACCCAACGTGTCTTTCAATAAATCGATTGTGGCACGAGCTGTGTGACATGTTGCGCCGTCTTGTTGGAACCACAGCTCCGTGACATCAGGATTGTTCAATTCAGGAATGAAAAAGTTAGTAATCATGGCTCTATACCGATCCCCATCGACTGTAACGTTGTGGCCTTCATCGTTTTTGAAGAAGGATTCCACCAGCCCATAAAGCGCACCAAACAGTCAGTTTTTCTGGATGTAACGGTGTTTCGACATACACTTGTGGATTAGCTTCACTCCAAATGCGGCAGTTTTGTTTGTTGATGTAGCCATTCAACCAGAAGTGCACTTCATCGCTAAACAAAATTCGCTTATGAAAATCGGGAACAACGGCAATCTCATTTTGGGCCCATTCGACGAATCTACGCCTTGCTTGATCATATTTAAAATGTAATGCCACAAGATCATCTTTCGAATAAAAAAAATTCATGTCAATCGAATAATACATCGTTGTTTTATTGCAATTTAAAGTTCTATACCTCTAAAAAAAACACCCTTTAGAAGGATAAGCTAATTTTTTTTTACATTTTCCGGTAACCATTCACATGGGATATTAATCTGTTAACTGTTTGGGTGTTTTGAATGGAACTTTTATAGTAAAAGAAGAAAAAATGTCAGAATTTGAGTTACAGAATATCGTAAAATCCGGCGTATAATGCGCACTGTTCACACAAAAAATAAGATCAAAATTTAAGGGTGCGCATTATACGCCGAGTATAAAAATAAGATCTTGAAAAATGAAAAAAAAATGGTCAAAGAAAAAAAAACTTATACTTCTACATATATCGAAATACTGTTTATTTAAAAGAAATGACATTTTTTAAAAGGTTAATGTGGGTTGTATTTCTAGAGGTATACTATTTTCTCAAATGCCTGCAATAACACCTCGAATAAATGACTTCAAAACATACGAGCATTGCATACGTACATTCCAAGTTTCTTTGTAAAAAGGGGGTGCGCCTTATTTTGCAAATGTATCTAAAAATTAAAAATTGCAGCTCTAAAGTATGGGCGCGCGTTTTACGCCGGATTTTACGGTGGTTTTAAAAATTCTTAGTTACTTGTTGATATATCTGAATGCTTAACCCTCATTTAATGAGTTTGACCTACATGGCATGAAACATAGGTCGACGATCATGTACCGTGTACGAATTTCTCTTCCCGTTCATTCTTTAAGCATGATTGGCATGCATTCGTTAATAATAGAATTAACAGAAATAAAATTATCGTCTGTAGTGTTTAATTTTATAGCAATTCGATCTGAAAATAATCCACCCTCTTTACCCACTTACCAACAATTGCGTTCTCATGGTAACATGTTCGAAAATTACGGGGACTTTTTTTTAAAAAATCGGCTTATATACGTGTTATGAGTTTTGGATAAATTTTTGAAGAAAAAAGCAGGGCTTCGAACAGTAATTTTTTCGTTCCAATTCAACTAAATATATATACATATATATATATATATATATATATATATATATATATATATATATATATATTATACGTCTAATCCGAACACGGCTAATCCGAACATCCGGTTAATCCGAACGGCTCCGCGGAAAAATTTTTATAATTTTAAGGACGAAAATCGGTGAATATTTCGCCAGAAGAAGAGTGTCTCGCCAGAAGAATTAGCACAGTATTGTTCAAGCTTTTTACGATTTTTTCTCCAATCACAAATTGTAGCTTTGCCAACATTAAACTCTGTAGCCAATTTTGTCACACCTTCACCTTTATCTAAACGCTTTAGAACCTCTAGTTTGTCTTTAAGAGTAAGTGTTGAGTGCTTACGCTTACTCGCCATAACAATCTGTTTACGTACACTGTATCACAGATAAATGTCCAAAACACACAACAAACTGTTTTCACTGTAGAATATCACGCTGTTATTAACACAGAGACAAAAGCGGACGAAAAGAACGAGCGCGGAACGACTGACGGCCAACAGTACGGGCACACGCAGTCACACTGACACACTAAGTTAGGAGTGGTGGAGGGAGGACACACGCGTTTACAGTCCACGCGGCAAAAAAGCGGGCGCGTACGCTCACATTACGACAAAATACATAGACACAATAGACCCGTACTCCCGGTTCAAATAGTGATTTCGCTCTTACTCCGGCTAATCCGAACAATCACGTAATCCGAACAGGGGTCGGTCCGATATTGTTTTATCGGGTTGTACTGTATATATCATATATATATATATATAATATATATATATATATATATATATATATATATATATATATATATATATCGGTTTAATTTCGGGTTTCGTTCCGTCAAAAAAATAATGGTTTTCGGTTTAATTCCAAATGAATAATTTTATTTTATGTATACAGTCGGACCTCTCTACATAACGAAGTAGCTAAACCCCGAAAAAAAGTTCGTTGAATAGAAAATTCGAAATATATAGGAGCTTCATCTTTCAATTTTCTTTATAAAGCACTTAAAACAAATATTTTAAATTCATAAACACTATATAATAAAAAAAGTAATTTTCATACCTTTTTGTAAATTAACATCTATTTCTTTTATATATCTTACCTATGAAAAAAAAAACCAAGAAAGAAAGAAAAGTTTTTTTGTGACGCCTTTCTTCACTTCCTGGAGAATTAATTTTTTTTCTTTGATTCTCAAGCACTTATGTTTTGACATTTTTCAGCTACGAAAAAAGAACTTACCAGTTCGACTGATCAACATAAAAATGAAGGGAGAATAGCTCAAGGACACGAGACTCCACTGAGGGTAATAGGGGATATCGAAGATGTTTCAAAAGTTGCACTTCTTGGAGGAAATTCCCATAATTCTATTGCTCTCGGTGAGTTAGAGGCACCTAATAAAACCAGTTCAAGAATTATGATTACCATAAAATGTGATAAAAGAGAAAATAACTTGAAATGTCCGGAAATAATTTAAAAATAGGGGGAATTGAATTACAAGAAAAAAAGTTCGTTACACAGAATATTCACTGCGCTATAGAGAGCTTATTTGACGAAGAAAATTGTGAAATGTTCTTGTTTCCAGGAAAAAGTTCGCTATATAGAAAATTCGCAATATAGAGGTTCGCTATATGGAACTTCGATTGTATTTTTATTTGCTCTAAAAGTATAATTCTATTGCAAACAAAACAATGTAATTAGATCAAAATTGAAAAGATTTTTTTTATTTGGTTCCTTATGTGAATGGACACAACCAACATGTACGATATGAGCGGTGTGCAGAGAACGGCGAAAATTGGCATTGTTATCGCTTAGCAAAATCGCATTTGACAACTAGATTCATTATTATGCCGATTCTGTGTACCCTCGTCGCTTGATGCTTATCGCACACATCGTGTACTTGACCTCACAATAATTATGTAAAAAATATGTTTATTTATTTAACAAATGAAAATATTTCCTCTAATTATTAATATATATTCTACCGTGGTTTCACTGAAATTACTTCTGTTGTCTCGGAGAATAAATGTCTTTGTGGTCTCGAAGTATATGTGTAAATGAACAGTTCTAACGTATGTACTCTTCATGGCTAATTTAATGTTGTTACTAAAGAGGCTTAAGTATAAAATAAATCGATGAATTTTGACAAACTGTAAAGAGAATTAAGAGAGTTATGAAGAAAGATTATTGAAAAGAAACAGAAAAATTTTATTGAAGATGTATCTTAAATTTAATTCTTTCTACATTTTATTAAGTTTGAGCAGAAATATATTGCTGGAAATTTTCATTAAATGTTTCTTGTTTTAAGTATTTTGTTTTATAATTGATTTCTCTGAAGAATTTATTTTTCTGACAAGTGGGAAGTCAGAGAATAAGCAAAGGATCTATAAATAAACTCTTTAGTGCGATATAGTTTTTTCGAAATATTATTAGGTTGGAATGGTGGGGTTTTCGCTATATAGAAAAATTCGCAATATAGAGGTTCGCTATATGGAACTTCGATTGTATTTTTATTTGCTCTAAAAGTATAATTCTATTGCAAACAAAACAATGTAATTAGATCAAAATTGAAAAGATTTTTTTTATTTGGTTCCTTATGTGAATGGACACAACCAACATGTACGATATGAGCGGTGTGCAGAGAACGGCGAAAATTGGCATTGTTATCGCTTAGCAAAATCGCATTTGACAACTAGATTCATTATTATGCCGATTCTGTGTACCCTCGTCGCTTGATGCTTATCGCACACATCGTGTACTTGACCTCACAATAATTATGTAAAAAATATGTTTATTTATTTAACAAATGAAAATATTTCCTCTAATTATTAATATATATTCTACCGTGGTTTCACTGAAATTACTTCTGTTGTCTCGGAGAATAAATGTCTTTGTGGTCTCGAAGTATATGTGTAAATGAACAGTTCTAACGTATGTACTCTTCATGGCTAATTTAATGTTGTTACTAAAGAGGCTTAAGTATAAAATAAATCGATGAATTTTGACAAACTGTAAAGAGAATTAAGAGAGTTATGAAGAAAGATTATTGAAAAGAAACAGAAAAATTTTATTGAAGATGTATCTTAAATTTAATTCTTTCTACATTTTATTAAGTTTGAGCAGAAATATATTGCTGGAAATTTTCATTAAATGTTTCTTGTTTTAAGTATTTTGTTTTATAATTGATTTCTCTGAAGAATTTATTTTTCTGACAAGTGGGAAGTCAGAGAATAAGCAAAGGATCTATAAATAAACTCTTTAGTGCGATATAGTTTTTTTCGAAATATTATTAGGTTGGAATGGTGGGGTTTTTTTTGCACGTTTGACAAAAGCTACTTGAAGAAACTTTGGGACAAATTACTTTTTAAGTTGGTTCTAAAAGTTATTTTTAAGATATAAAATTTAAGTAAAAGGTTGATTTAAAAAATAAATAAGTTTCCTGGTTATAATGGGGCTTATAAAAAAAACGCGGCCTCTATTTCCATTTCAATAATTATTGAGAGATACATTCTTTTATAAATGCTGTTTGATTAAAAAGTAATGGTTGCTTAAACTAAAACCGATGGAAATAGATTTCATCTCCGAATAACCTTGCAGATAATTACACATGCACTTGTTATTGTTAATAAGTATCTAAAATCAAAACAATACTAATAATTTATTTCTGTTTATTTGGTCACAGACTTTCTTTCAACATGACACACCCAAACTTTTATCTCAAACCTATAATTAGCTTTGACTGATGCCTATTTAATTTATAATCCCTTATTTACAAATTTGAGCCTTTTTCTTTCGAAGACTAATTAAGGAGGAATTTTCAACACAACTGTACAATCTTTTGTGTGTTTCATCACTATCTCTCATTCATTAAACATTTATTACTCTCCATTTATCTGTGTCTTTTGATATTGTTTTTTTTTATTTTTTATCTGATAATACAAATCTATTCAGCTGTTCTAAAATTATGTTGATTTAAGCCAATTGTGCTATTCGTTACTACATGACTTTGGTAGCCGAATGGAGAATATCTCGAGTTTATGCTGTATACATTCTTGGTATATGGGTTTTAGTCCTGATACCTTTCAAGATCTGTAACCTCTGTGTGAGGTGCGCCCCCGTATTTTTATATTTCCTTTTAGGAGCGGTACCCATTTGTACTTAATTTTTTTCGAGGAACTTTCCTGTCTCATAAGTGAGGCTCGTAGCTGACCTTGTCACGAGTACGAGCCCAGTACCACTAAAGACACGTCGTGTAGGGAAGCGATGTACGTTAAATCTGTCAAGAACTTAAACGTCCTCCCATTGGTGTGGTGTGGTAGTTAGAAGAGGGGGGTGCCAGTTCAGGTGTAGTCCACGTCACTTGACCATGGTTCAAAATTACAAGGTCCGTCGCCAAAAGCCCTCGTGTAGCTGAACAGTGGGACGTTAATATTAGGGTTTCTTTCCCGGGAAATCATAAGATTTCTGTACTTTTTCTATTCCCGGGAATCGCACGGGGCTTCAATTATCTATGAGGAAGTTATTTTTGACTTGACTGCAGATTTCAACCTCGGACATCGTTAACTGACCCTACTGTGGCAATTTGCGAGTATTCACCCCGAGCTTCCTGAACGAAGGAATATTCGTGGGGTAAGAGTATAATATGAGAAAGAAAGATTAACGTTTTCGTTGGATTAGTGAGAATTTTTCCAGCTAGCCGTGGGTAGGAGTATCTGTCCAAATCAATTTCTATCTCTGTATCGAGCTTCGTTAACAAGAAGTATTTGGTTTTTTAAAGTAATCACATTTCGTAGCAAATTAGGACTTTCTGATCGAAGTTCCAAGATCTTGATTATGTGGGTAACGTAAATCCTAATACTTAAAGCTATCATTTGTTTAATCTTTTTCAAAAATATTTTTCGGATACTTGTCTTTATTATGAGCTATTTAATTGAATGAGCAATTTGAAGGAGGGAATGAGCCCACAAACTGTTTGGGAGAGAATATTTTTATAAACTATCTCCGCGATATTTCTTATTTTTCTAAACCTAAATTTCTTTTGAGATTCTTAATATTTGTTTATATTTATGTAACTACAATATAACAATTCCATAAACAAGAAATCAGTTGCACAAGTAAAATACCTTAAATACAATAATTAATATTTTTAACGCACATAAACGGCACTTCTGCAACAAATGAGTTTTCACGTATTTATTAATATTTATCTCTTAGTAACAACCTTAAAATTAATAATTGATTCACCTTAAACTGGTTAATTTTCAAACGTATATGAGTCATTAAATGAATATTAATTTTGGTAATTATTTTTCAAATGTAAATTTTTTCCCCCGAGATTTTTAATTTATAAAATCTTGAATTGTAACATTGTTTCCATGCCAGCACAATTTTTTTCTTTAAAAAAAAAAAAAAAAAAATACAACTTCTAATTTGGGGAAAGATTTTTTCCTCTGTGTATATGATAAAGTTGAAAATAAAAAATCGAGACAGTAACAGCATTTGCAAAATAAAGATAGTGTGACATTTATTTATTATAAAATAAGCAAACTCTTTTGTATTCGAATTTTTAACAATTTCTTTCTTCGGAATAATTATTTATTCCTTCGAAGTACTTTTTTCTGTAGATTTCGTTACAAACTGCCTTTTTAAATTATTTATCAAAACATCTAGGAAATTTCATTGAATAAAAAGACAGATTTTAAAATTTCTGTTTGCCTCACAAAATGATACTAATTTTGCGGGGAGCATGGATGAAAATATATTTGTGATACACTATTTACTTTTCGAAACCTTTATCAGGTTTATTGATAGTTATATTACATACACATTTTTAATACAAATTCAAACGTTTAAAATGAAAATTAATCAGTCGAGGCTGAATTGAAAACTGAGGGAAAGAAACAGTCTTTCCAGAACAAAAACTGGAACTGATGATATATATATACTTAACTTTTGACATATATTTATACTCCTATATTTGATTTGCTTCTTTAGATTTAAAGTATTTTTATATATATATATATATATATATATATATATATATATATATATATATATATATATATATATATATATATGTATATATATACATATATATGTGGGAGACAACAAGGGGTCCAAGACATTTATCTTTTCCTTAACTTTATTTTAAAACTAACAAAAATTAATTAAAAAGGTAACAGATGGGTTTTCGTGAATTCTCGACGGGGACGCCTGCTCGCGAACCTCCGTCGTTCTCTAATCGTTAAAGTTTCTCCAAAGTCCTTAAAGTTTTCGTTTTGGTTTGGATTTGCTGCGCCTGCGCGCGAAGACTGCGTTGTTATCTTGAGAACTATTGGATCCTACATCCGGCTATCCTGACTGTACGCTGTCCGCAGCGGTACTTCCTCCTTTTTCATCGAGACCAGAGGAGAATCTGAAATATACAAAAAAGACGGAACAGACAAGGACTATACGACAAATATACAAAGATTTAACATATCATAATTCTTCTGAACTAGACAGTTTCTCTATCATGTGAAGGCACCTCTTCGACATCCGAAAGGTTTCACAGGAAAACATTGTGTTTCACAGGCATAAGAACGTCTTTTTTAACAAGTTGATCTTTGGTTGAACGCATCGATATTTTCGTTTCTAAAGTTCTGGACGTCTGTTCAAAACGATTTCTCTTTTTCCTTCGTTTCCACTGCCAGGGCTCAAAGATTTTCCGGAGCAACACAAACCGACGATGTTTACTCTTCATAGGTAAAGGGTTAGGTGAGAGGGAGATACATTTTTCACGGAACTCGTTTTCATGGCACCATTTACTTTCTTACACAATACTATATCAGAACATTTTTCTCTTATAATACTCAATTTTAACTTAGTACTCTTAATTTTATTACATTTATAATCCTTAATTAGAGAACTCAAATCATTTCTAGTATTAAAGTTTTTAACATGTGGCAAATCATAACTAGAGTTTTCTATCACATTTGAAAAAGAAACAGCACTAAGATAAGCATAAGCACCTAAAGAGGATTCACTTTCATTCAATAAAACATCGATCTTTGCGTGGCCTAGTTTCTTTATTTCAGCATATACACTGGGATGTATAATAATTTCTTCGGTCAAGGTCGGTGATATTGCCGTTCGAACACTTAGACCGGGAGAGTGTTGATTAAGAGAAAGATTTATCGGTTTAACTTCTACCATTCGCTGTTCGCCAAAACATGAACTTAATGTTATGATTTCTTCGGAAGGTGTTTGCACTCTAATTAGTGAGGAATTTAAAACTGGGATCTGGCAACCTGAATAGATCAAGGCTGTTACGGGCTGATTTTCCACAAAAATGTGTACATATTGTAGTTGTGCAAATTCATCGCTATTTTGTTTTTCGCTCTCGATTTTCAAAGTATTCACGTTTATTCTATTATGGATGTGGTCGTTAGATTCTTTAGGTTTAAAACGCTTCTCACAGTCTCTTGCGCAATGAGATGAATCACCGCATTAAAGCAATTTTTATTTTCTCTTTCAAGATATTGGGGATAGTTCTCTTTAATCTCTGGTTTAAAGTTTTGTGATCTATTTTTAAAGGGGTCTTGGGTATATCCATAAGTAATAGGAGTTTCCTTACGTGATCCGTTTTTAGATGAAATATAAATATCACACTCTTTAGCTAAAGCAATAGGCCTGAACCAATCTTCTGCTTCTCGAATGCCAATACGAGTTGCAGTTTCCTTATTTAAAGTTTCAAATAATTTATCAGAAATTATAAGATCACATAGAGATTCAAAGGAATTAACTTTTCTTAACGAACAATAATATTGGAAGTTTGCCGTCAATCTTGCAGCAAATTGGATGTATGTCTCGCCTGATGATTTTACAGCATTTTTAAATGAGTTTAAACACTCGCGAGGAGTTAATTGGAATTCTCTGAG
Source organism: Trichonephila clavipes (assembly GCA_019973935.1). Classification (NCBI taxonomy): domain Eukaryota; kingdom Metazoa; phylum Arthropoda; class Arachnida; order Araneae; family Nephilidae; genus Trichonephila; species Trichonephila clavipes. The sequence continues at coordinate 66,565 of BMAU01015467.1, forward strand.
TACTATAGATTTTAGTTTTTCATAGTCATTTAATTCCTCTTCTTTAATATACAGTAAGACGTTATGAGCTCTTTCGCCCAGAAGATTTATTAAAATTTCAGATTTATATTCGTCATTTATTTTCTTGGTTAAAAATGCGCGTTCTAATGATTGGAAGAACAGATTAAAATTTTCAGATCTGGTGGGAACAGGAAGAGATAAAGTTTTAATACTTTTTATCATATTTTCTATGTTAGTTTCGAACTGTTTTTCTTCGACTTTAGCTGCAGGATTTAAACTTAATGCTTCATTTTTAGCCGTTTGAAGTTCGACTTCTTTTTCTAATTTTGCTAACTGTAGTTTAGCAAGTTCAATTCTTGTTTTTCTAAATCCCTTTCCTTTCGCGATACCCTCTCATCTATACAGTTTTTAATTAAAGTTTTAACGAAATCTGGATCACTTTCAAATGTACTACTGTTCTCAATTTTAGTCTTTAGTTTAACTATGGTGTCCGTACTCTCCACAGTACCGTCTAGATCCTCAACAAATCTTATGAGATCCTCTTTAAGAGGGTTTTTATACATTTTAGAAAAATATGGAAAGATCCTACCTTTTTTTTTCTAGCTCCCTTGTTGCTCGCACGTACGATGTATCCAATAATTGAAGAAAAACGTTGATTCCACTGATTTCACCTCTTCGCAGGTAATATAGTTGAAATTGTTCGAATTGACACCTCTTCGCAGGTTATATCTTGAAATTGTAGTTTCGGCCTCTACACAGGCGGACTATTCACACTGAGTTAGTTCCAACCTCTACACAGGCGGAATTTTGAGGGTTCGTTGAAAAATACACCTCTACACAGGTTATTTTATTCAACAGTTCCAACCTCTACACAGGCGGAATATTTATGCTGAGTTCAAACCTCTACACAGGTTGAACGAAGTTTCCAAAAAATGGCGGCGCGTCTCCTTCACGGACGCTGCCGTTTTTTCCCACTGTCCAAACTTTGGTTCAAATCGAAATTTTATCAATCCCGGCCTCTACACAGGCGGAGTATTCATGCTGAGTTCAAACCTCTACACAGGTTGAACGAAGTTTCCAAAAAATGGCGGAGCGTCTCCTTCACGGACGCTTTTGTTCATTGTCCAGACTTTGGTTCAAAATCGAAATTTTTTCGATCCCGGCCGAGCCCCCATAATTTGTGGGAGACAACAAGGGGTCCAAGACATTTATCTTTTCCTTAACTTTATTTTAAAACTAACAAAAATTAATTAAAAAGGTAACAGATGGGTTTTCGTGAATTCTCGACGGGGACGCCTGCTCGCGAACCTCCGTCGTTCTCTAATCGTTAAAGTTTCTCCTAAGTCCTTAAAGTTTTCGTTTTGGTTTGGATTTGCTGCGCCTGCGCGCGAAGACTGCGTTGTTATCTTGAGAACTATTGGATCCTATATACATATATACATACATATATATATATATATATATATATATATATATATATATATATATATATATATATATATATATATATATATATATATATATATATGTGGGAGACAACAAGGGGTCGAAAACGTTTGTCTTTCTTATGGTTTATTTAACATTAAACAAAAATTAATTAAAAAGGTAGATAAGTTTGACAATGATATGCAGAAGGTAACGCCTGCTCGCGCACCTCTCGCGTTCTCCTTTTCTCTCTCCAATGTCCAAGAGTTTTTGTTTCTCTTCCACTAGTTCAAAAGTTTTAGTTCGTGTTTTAGCTGCGCCTGCGCGCGAAGACTGCTTGGCTTTGGCTGCCACAATCGGCCAGCCTGACTGTACGCTGTCCGCAGCGGTACGTCCATAGAGACCAAAGGAGAATCTGAAACATACAAAAAAGACGGAACAGACAAGGACTATACGACAAATACACAAAGATTTAACATATCATAATTCTGCTGAACTAGACAGTTTCTCCATCATGTGAAGGCATCTCTTCGACATCCGGAAGGTTCCACAGGAAAACATTGTGTTTTACAGGCATAAGAACGTCTTTTTTTAAGAAGTTGATCTTTGATTGAACGCATCGATATTTTCCTCTGTAGAGTTCTGGACGTCTGTTCAAAACGATTTCTCTTTTTCCTTCGTTTCCACTGCCAAGGCTCAAAGATCCTTCGGAGCAACACAAACCGTCGATGTTCACTCTTCATAGGTAAAGGGTTAGGTGAGCGGGAGATAAATTCCACGGATCTCGTTTTCATGGCGCCATTGGCTTTCTTACACAATACTATAGGTGAACAATAATCAAAAACACTCTCTTTTATAATACCTTGTCGTAACCAATCATCAATTTGATTGTTTACCTGTAATTTCTCAGAACAAGATAAACGTCTGGCTCTCTGACACACAGGAATATCATTTTTCAATTTAATATTCATTTTTAACTTAGTACTCTTAATTTTATTACATTTATAATCCTTAATTAGAGAACTCAAATCATTTCTAGTATTAAAGTTTTTAACATATGGCAAATCATAACTAGAGTTTTCTATCACATTTGAAACAGAAACATTTGGAAAAGAAACACCATAATCTGCACTCAAAGAGAGGATTCACTTTCACTTAATAAAACATCGCTCTTTGCATGGCCTAGTTTCTCTATTTCAGAATATACACTGGGATGCATAATAAATTCTTCTGTCAAGGTCGGTGATATCACCGTTCGCACACATATAACGGGCGAGTGTTGATCAAGAGAAATATTTATGGGTTTAACTTCTACCATTCGCTTTTCGCCAAAACATGAGCTTAATGTTATGATTTCTTCGGAAGGTGTTTGCACTCTAATTAGTGAGGAATTTAAAACTGGGATCTGGCAACCTGAATCGATCAAGGCTGTTACGGGTTGATTTTCTACAAAAATGCTTACGTATTGAAGATTTGCGCATTCATCGCTATTTTGTTTTTCGCTCTCGATTTTCAAAGTATTCACGTTTATTCTATTATGGATGTGGTCGTTAGATTCTTTAGGTTTAAAACGCTTCTCACAGTCTCTTGCGCAATGAGATGAATCACCGCATATAAAGCAATTTTTATTTTCTCTTTCAAGTTATTGGGGATAGTTCTCTTTAATCTTTGGTTTAAAGTTTTGTGATCTATTTTTAAAGGGGTCTTGGGTATATCCATAAGTAATAGGAGTTTCCTTACGTGATCCGCCTCTAGATGAAATATAAATATCGCACTCTTTAGCTAAATCAATAGGCCTAAACCAATCTTCTGCTTCTCGAATGCCAATATGAATTGCGGTTTCCTTATTTAAAGTTTCAAATAATTTATCAGAAATTATAAGATCACATAGAGATTCAAAGGAATTAACTTTTCTTAACGAACAATAATATTGGAAGTTTGCCGTCAGTCTTGCAGCAAATTGGATGTATGTCTCGCCTGATGATTTTACAGCGTTTTTAAATGAGTTTAAACACTCGCGAGGGGTTAATTGGAATTCTCTGAGTACTATAGATTTTAGTTCTTCATAGTCATTTAATTCCTCTTCTTTAATATACAGTAAGACGTTATGAGCTCTTTCGCCCAGAAGATTTATTAAAATTTCAGATTTATATTCATCATTTATTTTCTTGGTTTAAAATGCGCGTTCTAATGATTGAAAGAACAGATTAAAATTTTCAGATCTGGTGAGAACAGGAAGAGATAAAGTTTTTATACTTTTTATCATATTTTCTATGTTAGTTTCGAACTGTTTATCTTCGACTTTAGCTGCAGGATTTAAACTTAATGCTTTATTTTTAGCCGTTTGAAGTTCGATTTCTTTTTCTAATTTTGCTAACTGAAGTTTCGCGAGCTCAATTTTCTGTTTTTCTAAAGTTACCTCTCTTTCGTTTTGCGATTCTCTCTCATCTATACAGTTTTGAATTAAAGTTTTAACGAAATCTGGATCACTTTCAAATGTACTACATTTCTCAATTTTAGTCTTAATTTAACTATAGTGTCAGTACTCTCCACAGTACCGTCTAGATTCTCAACAACTCTTATGAGATCCTCTTTAAGAGCGTTTTTATACATTTTAGAAAAATATGGGAAGGTCCTACCTTTTTTTTTTTTCTGGCTCCTTGTTGCTCGCACGTACGATGTATCCAATGAAGAAAAATTTCGATTTCACAGATCTCACCTCTTCGCAGGTAATATAGTTGAAATTGTTCGAATTGACACCTCTCCGCAGGTGTTTGTGAGTGGATCCAACCTCTACACAGGTGGAATATTTGTCGATGGTTCGTTGAAAAATACACCTCTACACAGGTTATTTTGTTATTTGTTCCGACCTCTACACAGGCGGAATGAAGTTGAAAAATTCAACCTCTACACAGGTTGAACGAAGTTTCGAAAATGGCGGCGCGTCTCCTCCACGGACGGCTTTTGTTCACGTTCAAACTTTGATCAAAATCGAAATCTTTTTCAATCCCGGCCTCTACACAGGCGGAGTATTCATGCTGAGTTCAAACCTCTACACAGGTTGAATATTTATGCTGAGTTCAAACCTCTACACAGGTTGAACGAAGTTTTCGAAAAATGGCGGAGCGTCTCCTCACGGACGCTTTTGTTCATTGTCCAGACTTTGGTTCAAAATCGAAATTTTATCGATCGCGGCCGAGCCCCCATAATTTGTGGGAGACAACAAGGGGTCGAAAACGTTTGTCTTTCTTATGGTTTATTTAACATTAAACAAAAATTAATTAAAAAGGTAGATAAGTTTGACAATGATATGCAGAAGGTAACGCCTGCTCGCGCACCTCTCGCGTTCTCCTTTTCTCTCTCCAATGTCCAAGAGTTTTTGTTTCTCTTCCACTAGTTCAAAAGTTTTAGTTCGTGTTTTAGCTGCACCTGCGGGCGAAGACTGCTTGGCTTTGGCTGCCACATATATATATATATATATATATATATATATATATATATATATATATATATATATATATATATATTTAATAGAACCGAAACGAAAAATATTGTTTCAACTTTTGTTCTGAACATAAAAATTATATTGTATTAATTAATTGTTCTGTTGATGTAACACATCCAAATATTTGAGATCTACTTATTTTTCTTAAAATTTATATATTTCTTTTAGATATAAAACTTAAACAGAACCATTTGAAATATGTCTGTCTCAATTACGAGGTCCTTTGTTTGGTAGTTTGAATAGTTTGTTGGCAATGCTTGAAAGTATTTTAGAAATAAAGTCAACAATTTCAAAAGCATTAATTGACATTAAAGAAGAACAAATGATAGTCAACGTAGAGTTTGAAACTGTGACTATTATTGTAAAAGGCTTAAAGCCAGTAAAAATTATGCAGTCGAAATGCAACTTTGCTAACTGCAGTAAGTGTATTTTCTTTCGTCATTGGAGAATTGAACGAACAAAATTCAGAATTTGCAAAAAAATATGAAATATTCTCTAATCCAAAGAATTAATGAGAGACGAAACGTTAATTTAATAGGATTAATGCAATACCTGAATTTTGGGAGAAAATACGAAGCAGCTGCAGTTGCTGGCGATATTTCGCGATTGCCTGGTAAAAATTGTGTGTTTAGACAATCCCAAATGATAGGGACAAGGCTTTTCTGCGAAGAAGAGGAATCAATATCAGAAGAAGAGAGTATGGAGAGTTTGAAAGAAAAACCTCTGACATTAGACGAAAAAAATTAGAGAAAGCAATTTACTCTAAAACAAAAGTTTTATATTGTTCAACCAAAAAAAGTACCAGTTTCAACAAAATCATGAAACAAGAGATGCAGTTGTTTGACTCGACGGAAAATCTATCACCAAACATTATAAAACTTTGTGATGTTTTAAAAACAATTCCTCCAAAGTCAGTTGAAGCCGAGAGAACATTTTCTGCTGCTGGATTGTTCGTTACAAAGCTTAGAACTAGGTTGAGTGATAAAAGTATTAATGGCTTACGCTTTTTGAAATCTTATTTTAAAAATGAATAATCAATTTATTATATATTTTTTGTATTTTTTAGCTCATTATATAAATGAGTATTACTTTTGGAGTTTATATGTATCCTTATTTTATATAATTATTACTAATTTTATTTAAAAATAACTTGTTTTTTTTTAAAATTTTTTTGAAATTTTGATGTATTTCCCGGAATGGAAAACCCCGGGAAATCAGAAACCCTAGTTAATATTCCCTCACTCACTCATTTTCAAAATTAAGAGATTCATCACCAATAATG
>BMAU01015468.1:0-94208 GCA_019973935.1 Trichonephila clavipes
CCTATCGAGAGCACCCTTTATCGTTTCGCTATATTGCTACTCGCATTGACCAGAATCCAACAACTGTCATGCGAAGGTAAGGTCACTAAATGGGTAGGTCATACTAAATGACACTCAGAATCTTCTATCAACTATTGCCCGAGAACACAAATATGTTTTCAGGTTACCTTTGTAATATTGAACAGACTCATCATGCAAATTGAGTCCGGAAAAATGGGCTTGTTTATATCACAAATATACGAATCGAAAGCACGACAACGCCTTCAGGGACACGAGCTATCTCACTGCAAAGTCACTGTAAATGTTATTATCACGGCTTTTTTGATACTTCAGTACATAATTATGCAGCAACAGTGGTGCGTCAAACGACAAAACTGAATACAAGAGTGGTCTTGCATCTTTATTTTAGACTAATCCCAATTTTCCGTAGAGCATAGTGATGAAAATATACTTGACTGGAGACATAGAGGAGAGAACATGCAAGAGTTCTGATTGCATTCAATATCATTAAACATATCCTGCATCTGTGTGGCGTATGGCAGCCGTTGGGTTCATGCCACTAACTCCTCTTGTTCGTGTAGTCGGTAACTGCAGAATCAGCGTTATATTTCTTAGGTCTTACGGTCAGAGTCTTAGGTCTTTGGCATATCTTGGTGGCTTCGGAAATTTCCTCTTTCAACAAATAATACAAAATCACATGTTTCTCCTAGTGTTCTGAACAACCTGAATACATACAATGGGGCTCTACTGCGCTACCCAGATCTCTCACCTAGTTAAAACAACTGGTTATAAATATAATGCTGAAAGATTAAGCCAAACAACTCTAAAGAAACTCGGTTTTACAGGAAACTAGGTGTAGGATACATTTCCAATTGATGAAGTGTCGACTCGATGCTTAACTAAGTTAAAGTCATTCTAGGTGCCAGAAATGGCAGTTATGTTTAGTGTTTGTCGATGGACTAAAACAAATACAAATATGATGTAGAGAACATAATAAAATTAACTATGCGAGGAGCAACACAAGAGTACTATATACATTAAAAAATGATTTAAAAATATTTGCAGTAATTGTTCAAAAGAGTGGCAACTGGTAAAGCAAAAAGAAAATAGCAAAAAAAAAAAAAAAATAATAATAAATTTGAAAACGCTCCAGAATCACTCAAGCATATCATGAGCTTTCCCTGAAGCAAAAATCTGCCTATTAGGTTCTTTTCACTGACAAGAGGAATCTTATACGCCAAACTCTTTCTCTGTCTCCACGAAAAAAAATCGAGTCATGACAGATTGGACAATCGTGCTGTTCATGCTACAGAACTAATTTCCCCGAACAATGAGTTTCAAATTGCAATGTCTAGGAAGTAACAATCGCACATTATATATTCTAACTCTCTTTTTTAGGAACTACATATGCTGCTGAAGGTTATTTGGAACATTCTTCAGCAAGCCGGGCAACATTTCATGGAGAAAGCCCTAATATTTCCCTCACCTTTATAAGATAAAGTCCTATTAGATAGTCACTGATGATTCTGCATAAACATTTAAGGATAAATCACAACAACAAGAAATCCATGCATATATTTTTATATTTACAAACATAAAAGCGCATTTGCGTTTCATTTTACACCATCCGTTGAAATGTCTTTCGGAGAATTTAGTCCTGCCAGACTCTAATCTTCTATCCTGGAATGAAAATGACTGTAACGAGTTATAACATTACCCATTTTATAAAGATAGATAATTTAAAAGATTACATTAATAAAATAAACTTAAATGCTATAAAATACAAAATAATTAAACAAAAAGCTATTTTAAGAGCACAAAAATGAACATCGAAAAAGTCAGGAAGTGGGCGGAGTTAATCTGGCCAGTCGGGCGTAGCAAGGAACCGAAGCTCGGAAAGCGCGGGAAAATTATCATAGAACAGGAGTTCAGATCAGTAAATTGAAAGGGAGCGTTCCCATTGGCCGAGACAAAAGTTTGGCTAATAGGGTACAAGTAGTTTCGCGAAAGTGGAGAGCCAATCAGACACCATGTGTTCTTAAATAAAAACTGATTGTATTGGTTTTTGCTATCACGTGTTAAATTCTCTTTCCCATTCTTTCTAATTAATTCTGTAAATCTGAGTATTTGTATGCGTACAATTATTACTTTGATATTACAATTTAATATTGTTATTCTTTTTTTCCTGTATTTGTTCTCGTTCACTATTTTCAAATGATTTTCTTTTTTTTTTTATCTTTCATTATTTTTAACTGATTTAAGGAAAAAACTGTATCCTAATAACGTACAATTACAAAGAAAACAACCAGAAACATATAAGTGAATTTTCTTTAACTTAAGGCAACACAGTACCCTAAAAATTTCATTTTTACCAAAATTTTTTTTTTTTTGCATGTTTTGGTGGCCCAAAGCATTGAGATGCTTGCCACGAAATTTCAAGTCTGTTAACAAATTAGTTTTTTAAGATATTTGAAATTTTATGAGCTATGGTTTTTGTTTCTGGTTCCTTTTATAGAATTTTTTCACACTTAAGTTGAATTAATTAAAAATGTTTTTGAGCTTTTAGTTTGAAATAGTTGTTAATTCCAGTATTCATTACTAAAATAATTTCTGCTTTATTATGTTTTGAGTTCTCATAATTAATTAATAAAGATTAATTTCATGGACAATTTTTGCTTTAAAAATTGTTTATATAACTTAAGAGCTTTATCATTAATTTTTCCTGTAGAGAAAATGCCATGGCAAATACATTCTGGATTTCTGAGAGCAACAATATTTTGAAGAGATGGGATACTACTGAAAATGATGCATCTAAAATCAGTCATCTGCTGATTCAGCAATTAGACTTCCAAATACAAGTATTCTGAATTCAAATGCTGCAGATATAACTGGATATTTCCTTGATGTACCAAACTACATTACACTAAACATATTGTAGAGCTATATTTTAGTATTTTAAAATCGTACGACAAGAGCTAAAACTTCCTAAACTGCCCCAATTTAAAACTGAAAAAAATTAAATTTTATGAGCAAACCTGACTATTTTTAGCTGAAGTTAGTATCATTATTATTTTGTACATAAATACTTCGTGTTTCAAAATTTTTGTGAAGTATTAGGTTAAGATAAAGCTGAATAAACTAACGTCTTAACAAATGCTATCAATATTATGCAAAAATATTTTTTGAATTAAAAATATAATTTTCAGTCATATTTAATAAAAATAGTGTTTTAATGTAGAACATACATTGGAAAGTAACATATTAAAAAATTAGAATTTTACGGGCATTATAAGTTTTTGTTTTATGACTTAACAAACTTTAAATGCTTTTTTCTCAGGCTGTTAATTTTGAAGGTATAAGTGTTTTCTAATCCCTAAGGCTTTTTTCCTGTTCAAGATAGAGCCTTGAATTTTTTTTGTATATACTCCCAACTGTATGTTCTATAAAAGTTAGTATGGATATAGTACTGAGAACTCTAGTTATTTTTATAAAAAATGCTAAAGTTGATATTTTAAAAATGTTCGTGTTTTTTCCAGGTTTTTCTAGAAAAATAATTATTAAAAATTAACAAGGGGATGTATTTTCAAATTCATACTAAATATTGTTTGTAATAATCTAATAATCATAAATACCTTAAAACTACTAAAAAATTTTAAAAATTTAGTATTTTATAAGAGTTTGAAAAAACTTCAAAAATTCCTAATTATTTAAAATTGTAAAATAATGGCTGGTCAAACTTACTTTTTGCTTACAGAACCTGCTTAATAATATAATCTAAATATAAAACATCAATTATTTTTACTGTAACTGTCTCCAAAAATCTTTTTTTGAAAAAGGGTACCGTGTAGTCTTAAGTATGTAAATGTAATCTTTGTAATGTTATGTAATATTTTTAGTGCTTTTTTCAATCATTACAGTATCATTATACACAATAATATTTATAAAAGTAATAAATAAATGAATAAATAATTTGCTTAAAAAATAGTTTTTAAACGCAGTAAACTCTGTTACACACAATTAAGTACAATTGAACCTTTATATTGCAATTTTTTTATATATAACGAAATTTTTCATGGAACCAAGAGCATTTCACAATTTTTCTTCGAAAATAACCTCTCTATAGCGATATGTATTTTCTATATAACGAACTTTTTCTTTTGTGATTCAATTTTTTCTCCCTATTTTTAAAGTATTTCTGAATATTTCAAATTATTTTCCCTTTAACACATTTTATCATTTTATGGTGATCATAAATCTTGAAATGGTTTTATTACATCCTACCTCACCGAGAGCAATAGAGTTCTGGACATTTCATCCAAGAAGTACAACCTTTTATCCCCCATTGGCCGGTTCACTTGAAGCATATTTGATATCATGTTTGATAACACTCAGTGGAGCTGTCCCGTCTTCTAGTTATAAAATAAGGTAAATTTAATAATACTTGTATGCTTTAAATTAAAAAAAATGTCCTTAAAATTCACTAATGTTAAAGTCAAATTATTTCCTTAAAATTGAAAACACACAGTGTATTCTTCAAGAAAGACATTCTGTTTTCTTGTTTACCTTGCAGGGTTTTTTTATGGGTAAGATATATGAAACAAACATATATTAATTTTAAGAAAGGTGTTAATATTTACTTTTTTTTAATATATAGTACTTATAAATTAAAATATTTGTTTTATGTGGTTTATAAAGTATATTAAAAAATGAACCTATATATAACGAGTTTTCCATAAAGCGAACTTCTTTCCGGGATTAGGCGACTTCGTTATATAGAGGTCCAACTGTACATAAATTTACGTAATATATTACCTACGAGAGAAATCAGGAGTAAGAAATACAACTTTTTTAAAAAATTTTAAATCCATTTACTTATTTGTTTACAAAGGGCAACTCTGAGGACGTTATTCTCTGTTTAAAACAAGTTCAAACAGGGTACACACATTTTAAATTCTGAGATTCAGCGATATCTCATTAAGTGTCTGGCATTTTTGAATTAAAACACCTCATCGAGCTTCGTAGAAAATAATCAATAAGATTCCAACTGTTCAAAATAGAATTGTAGCGAATTTCATTAGAATTTCAGAATTATTCGATGTTATCAGAAAAATTCAGTGTACGTTGAAAGATGAATAATTTTCAACTTCTTTCAAAAGAAACATATAATGATATAAAATATGATATATATATATATATATATATATATATATATATATATATATATATATATCGCGTTACTTAAATCAACAGAAACGTATGATGTATTTTAATTTCCTTTTCATATAAAAATGCTAACCAAATCCTAAGAATGCGTATGACCAAATGCAAAATGTAACTGGAATTTAGAAATTTAAATGGCTCCTTGCATTGTGTAAATACTTACCTTAAAACCCGTGTATAATACGCACTTTTAACTAAAAAAATTAAGATCTAAATTTACGGGTGTATGTTATACACCGTATATAAAAATGAGAGTTTTATAATTTAAAAAAAAAACAGATTGCTATAAAAAAATCAATCTTCTGTGTATATAGAAATACTATTTATTTAGAGGAAATGTGTGTGTGTGTGTGTGTGAGAGAAAGAGAGAGAGAGAGAGAGATTTTTTATTAACTTAAAAGGCTGTAGTTCTAGAATTATACCATATTTTTCAAAAGCTTAGGACAATACCTCAAATAAAGGATTTCAAAACAGAATTACACATATACATTTCAAGTTTCTACGTAAAACTGGGGGTGCGCGGTATACGACGAATTTGCCTAAAAGTTAATAATTGCATCTTGGAAGTATAGCTGTGCGTTATGCGCCGGATTTTATGGTATGTAAAGAAAAAATATTTTATGCTACATATTTAACAGAATGCTGAATTCAAAATCAAGGATTGATTTACCTCATATTATATATATATATATATATATATATATATATATATATATATATATATATATATATATAGTATAATAAAACAAAAGTGAAGAAAAACTAGAGAGAACCCACAGTACTAAAGAAGTAAGAAATTATATATATATATATATATATATATATATATATATATATATAGAATAGTTCATGATCACCTAAAAATTAATAACTTGATTTCAAAATGTTTCAAGAACTCAAACGTCCTCCCGTTGGTGTGGTGTGGTAGTTAGGGGTTGAGGTGCCAACGCAGGTGTTGTTCTCGGGACTTGACAGTGGTTCAAAATCACGAGGTCCGTCGAGAAAAGTCCTCGTGTAGCTGAACAGTACGACGTTATTGTTCAGTCACTTATACAAAATATTTCAAATAAGTTAAATTATGTTAAAGTTTCATGAAGAAACGCACACTAATTTGCGTACATTCTATTTTGAAAATTAAGAAAATATTTCAGAAGTTTAGTTTTGGTGTAAATCAGAAATTGAATATTTATTCATCATATCCATATGCAATACTTTTAAATGGCATACTTATTTAATGCACATAACATTGCTAATTACAAATTTTGAATTAATAAAACTGATATTTTTGCTAATGTAAAAAGTAAAATAAATGAATCAATTATAAAATACTGTTTTAAACAACATTTAAGAAGGCATTCTTGAATTTTATTAAATAGAAACCTTAAAATAGTAGGCACTACGTATGAGATTCCTGTTATTGAAGCTATTACAGCATATTAATATCTGGCTAATGTTTTGTGTGAGAGTCAGGCGAAAACAAATTATGTTCACTATATCAAACCGTTTACTATTTTTTCTTGACAAACATGCCACACCGCTAAAGCTACTATCCACAAGAAAAGGTAACAAAATAATGGCATGTATTTCAGAATTCTTCTTGGATTTTCTATAGACAGTAACATTTTCGATTAATTTAAAGTAGGTTTCAGAAAAAGAATGATTACATTCCATGTCCGAATTTTTGAGGTTATATATGATACTATAATACTTAATTATTTTTAAGTTGTTGTTGTTGTTAATAATACTTTTCACAAAACATTTAGTTTATATTATGAAACAACGATATATATATATATATATATATATATATATATATTATATACAGTCGGACCTCATTATAACGAAATCGCTAACTCCCGAAAAAAAGTTTACTATATGGAAAATTCGTTATATAGAGGTTCATCTTTCAATATATTTGTATATTAATATAAACCACATAAAACAAAATTTTAAATTCATAAACACAATATATTAACAAAAAAGTAATTATTCACACTTTTTTAAATATAATATATGTTTATTTATTACGTCTTAAGCTTTATATATATATATATATATATATATATATATATATTGGAAAAAAGAAAAAAATGAAAGAAAAACAAGAAAAAAAATGTCGAATTCGCTTTATTTTCAATATGAAGAAAATAATTTGAGATTAAAATTAATTAATTTTAAAGACATGTTCTGTAATTGAAACATACGAGTAATATTAAACATACATTTTTTATAACTATAACACTGGGTAACTGGACAATACCTCTGAGGTTGAAAGGGGATATCGAAAATGCTTCTTGTGAACTGGACAAAGGAGATTACAGGTTGTATTTCTTGGATGAAATGTCCAGAACTCTATTGCTCTCGGTGAGTTAGGATCTAATAGAACCAGTTCAAGATTTATGACCAGCGAAAAGGTGTTAAAGAGAAAAAAACTTTAAATTTTGAGAAATACTTTAAAAACTGAAAGAAAAAAAATTGAACCACAAAACGAAAAGTTCGTTCTGTAGAAAATGCACTTCGCTATAGAAAGGATATTTTACGAAGGAAATCGTGAAATGTTCTTCGTTCCAGGAAAAAGTTCGTTATATAGAAAATTTTGTAGTAAAGAATGTCATCATATAGAGGTTTGACAGTATATATATTTCTTTTAGACACTTTCAAAGATTATATGAATCTATAGGATTTCTTGTGAGAATCCCTGATGGAAAACCCTGCCCTTCTATAGCAGTGTATTCTGGTGCCTATTTTTGTCAATATATTTTATTGACCTTATTTTTTTTAAGAACACTCCTACCTTTTTCAAATATTACACACACACACACACACACGTATATATATGTATATATATAAACATATACATATAAACATATATATATATATATATATATAAATACAAAATACATTTTATTAATAGTTATATGAATAAAGCTATTCAATATTGTAAGGGGATTAAAAACTCTTGGATTAATTATAGTTTAATACTATAAATTTACACATTTCATAGTTATAGTTACCTCCGTATTCTATTATTAGTTAAAATTAATTATTATTATTTAATTCATATATACTATAGTGTCTCCAAAGTTATGGTTTTTCGTAACTCTTTTATTAAATTTGGTTTTCTATTCTTTTTATACTTTTGTTAAGTGTTACATTTCAGCCATTCTCCTGCTTTGAATCTGCATAAGGGTCCAGAATCCGGCAATAACTTATTTATTGCACTCAGATTTAGCACGGGCTCTGCATTTTCAAGTGCAATTTTTAGGTAAGTTACCTCTATTTTGTAATAAATTTAGATATTCCTATCAATTACTTTCAATAGGTTTTTGCTCAGTATTATTTACATAAAGGGGGAAGGTTGGCTGGCCAAAAAACACGTTCAATCCCACTTTTATGTAATTTATATATTAGCTGTCCTAAGTCAGCAATGTTTATAATACTGCAGCATCCATTTTATAATTTTTAATCTAGTGTCCTTCATTGTATGTTCTCTTTACTGTCTCTGTGTTTTTTCGAATGTAATTGGTGAATGTTTATCTCTTGTCTGTATATATATATATATATATATATATATATATATATATATATATATATATATATAAATTTAAAATTAAATTTCCTATCTAGCGTTTAACTTTTATTTTTCATTACATCTTCAAGGATTAAATTAATCTCCCAATTATTTCACCGAAACATATGGCCTAACCACTAAACATTTCTGATCCCAGATCATTATATTTAATAGATCTATATCTCACCATTAACTTTCAAGTGCATATCATAAAATACGAGATACTTCACATAGCTGGTGTAAGTGGTAAAAGATTTCACTGTGGAGTTCTTTTTTTTTCTTTCTGCCTCTTAGGGTCATATGATGTCAAGAATTCGTTGAATAAAATTCCTTTTTAAAATTAAGTCTAATTTTGGCTCGAAACATGTCATATATATACGAACTAAATAGCTATAATTTTAATTGAAAGTTAAACATCAAACAACAACAGGAAGAAAAAAGCCACAATAGCAAATTCTTAAATGTAGTGTTAAATATTAAGCTATCTAAACACATTGAAAATAACCCAATTCGGTCAAAACAAACTTTGTTGTATTTTATTTTGTAGAATAGAGGAATCTTTTGGTTTACAAAACCCAGTTTGTTTTATTTCTACGTTAACTAGAGGCCAAGTTGAAATCAATTTTATACAATTGGGAAAACTGGGAGTGGGTCTTTGATTTACTAGATGTGAGTATTTAAATTCGAAACCTATCATGGCGAAACTGGTAACTCAAAATGTTATAAATGTACTTTCATAAAACTTTTTGAACCTGATTTTTAAATTGTTTTCAAGAGAATGTTCTAAAATATTTTTTATTGTATGGATATTTTTTGATTGTATGTATTTCAATAATGGTCTCGTAATTAATGTGACATTTCTTTTAATGTTTACTCAATGAGCTCTGAAATTTTAAAATTTTGATAAATCATTAAAATTCTAGTATATTATCCATATAAATGCATCCACTTTATTTGAGAAATATTTTTATTGTTTTAAGTTCCTTACTTTTTTCTGTAATTGTTTGAAGTCTTTCAAAAATATTCCTGAAATTTCACTTATAGTTGTAATTTTTATAAAATTTAGATATTTTTTTAAAAAATATTGTTATAGAGAGAGAGTAATTATTAATAATATTAGTATTTGTTGGCCTAAAAAAGCTTTCATAATGTTTAAATAAGCTATTTTTTTAAAAAAAAATACTCAGAACGTGTGAGGATACCATAAACACGTATATTTGTTTCAACAAAAGCTGACTTAACATTGCGAAAACATAAATATTCGAATGCAATTAAAATCCTTTATTTTGCTCAGATTTATTTTTGCCATTATTCAAGCACAAGTATAACATCAAAGTAACATATATTTTCTTCTTATTTTAAGCATAATTAAATACCACTTATTTACAACTAAAAGTAGTAATCAAATGATATTAAATATGTTTTTTAATCCCATAAAAAGCAAGTCATTAAACCTAATGAATACTAAATGAAGCATCAAGGCTGACTGAACATGAAACACCAAAAAAAAAGAAAGAAAACGCATGTTTATACGCCATTCTCCAGTCATTTTCAGTCTAATAAATTTTCTCCCCAAATGATTAAAGAGACACTTAAATGTCTTAATTAAGATGAAGTCGACTATAAAATATAAGGCGAATGCTCAAATGCCCCCCTAAAGCACTTAATCCGCGTGGCATTGTGCAGAAAGCGGATGTTAATGCTTTGATTAAATGTTAAGTGTTATCTTCGTTGGGGCAGAGTAGATTCAGTTTAATAATACGGTAAAACACTTTCGGAATTGATTTTAAGGGTATAAGTGACAGATATTATGGTAGTTGTTTGATAATTAATGTTTTATCTTCGAAAAATTTTATGACCGATAAAACATCAGAGGGATTAAGAACTAAGGGTTAAAATAATATTAAGATTCTATAAGAAATGCGAATTCATTTTATTACATTTTTCTTAAAATAACAATTTGAATTTCCAGTCAATTTCTTTTCTAATCAATCATGATTTAACAACTCATAATTCGCTAAAAGCTTTTTGTTTAAATGTAGGAATATTGGTTTTAAGATTAAATTGTTTGTGGTACATAAGGTTTTCGTTACATTTGCTATCTAAAAAATACTTAAGCAGAATAAATGATACCATGATTAAAAGTAATTGATAACTCAAAATATTGTAACTATGTAAGCATAATAATTAGTGTAAAATATTTTAACTAAACAAAGTAGGAAACAGCTCTTTTAAAAAAAATGTAAATCGTTTTTACAAAAATTTAACAAATAACTTGGTAAATAATACTGACACTAATGTTATTTATTATCTTACATTTTAAATATGTTATTCAACCTTAAAAGTCAAATAATTTAGAATAATTGGTTTATGAAACACTTGGTACCAATTTCACTTTTCAAACATGAGAAGAAATTTGGTTTAAGTAAATATTTATTAATCATTATTATTGCCATTACATTTTTTCAATACAGGGGATCAATACGATTCTATTTCATTTTCTGATGATGCTAAGCAAATCCAAATTATGCAAAGAACTGAATTAATTTGTTGAAATATAAGTTTTAAGCCCCACATGTGTGTGCGCGTATATAATTATTTTTCATAAAATGTGATACACAATCACATGTAAGTATGTAAACTAAGAAAAAATGTACGTTATATATATATATATATATATATATATATATATATATAATATTAAAATTTATCCTAATATTATTCTTTCCTTTCCCCTTGGCACTTAGTATAGACAAACTGCAGGTGAAAGTTGGCTAGCCCTAAAACTTGTTTAAACCTGCAATCTTGATTCCTAAGGCCAGGAGTTTGTTATTGTACTAATGTGCCTAATATTTCCCATTTTGAATAGTTATACTTAGGTTCTATAGCTATCTGTGTTTATATACACTGCTGGACAATTGCTAAGGAAGGATCACAAATTGCTATATAGCATAACATAAAGCGAGACATGAGTTCTAGTAGGATAAAATATAGTTGCCACACTGTTCAGACATTAGAATAAAGAATATTTATTGTTCTGGAAAGTACAAAAGCTGTGAAACATCTGAAAGAAAAAAAATGTTCATTTGATCTGCGTACGGAGAAATGGAACAATGCATCTAAAAGTCAGCAGGCACCTTAAAGAAAGGTATCAGTACGGGATATGTCCAACGTGGAGTGTGATGCAACATTCCACACGTCTTACCATACTTTGCGCAACATTATCCAGCAGCTGTTGAGGCAATTTATCCCATTCCTCTGTGAGTGCACGGATGAGGGTGTTCTTGTTTGTCGGAGGATAGTTTCGACCATGAACTTGCCTCCCCAAAGCATCCCACACATTTTCAATGGGATTTAGATCTGGAGAACGTGCTAGCCATACGAGACGTTGAATACCCTCGCTGTCTAGACAATCCTGAACAGCGAGTGTTCGATGAAATGTTGCGTTGTCGTCCATAAAAACAAATTTATCACCGACAGCACCACGGAAAAGATGAACATGAGGATGTAGAACTTCATCAATGTATCGTTGGTCCGTCATAGTCCCATTCGCAACCACATGTATGCGCGTGCGGCCATTGATCATGATGCCGGCCCACACCGTGATACTGCATGTCGGATATCGGTCCTTTTCCTGGATATTTTCTGGACAATAACCAGTACCACTCTAGCGCCAGATCAGTTGGCGTCTACAATCCGATGACAGGCTGAACCTACTCTCATATGAGAATAGTACGCATGCCCAGTTCTGTTCAGTCCAATTGTGATGCTCACGACACCATTGCAAACGGGCAGTACGGTGCTGTCTGGTCAATGGGACACACACAACAGGTCTGCGTGCGTATAGTCCTCCTCCCCTCAAACGTCTGGCAACAGTTTTTCGGGAGATCTGCTTTCCTGAGGCAGCAAGAAACTGATTTGCCACCTGCTGAGCTGTGGTGCACCTGTTCCTTTTTGCTGATAGGACGATAGATCTGTCTTCTGCAGGCGTCGTACTTCTAACACGACCTCCCCCGTGCCGTCTACTACACATTCCAGTAGTTTTAAATGACTTCCACAGCCGTGAAACAACGCTGTGAGCGATGTCGAACTCTCTGGCAATATCTGTTATTTTTCGCGCTTCTTCGATCTTTCCAATACTTCGGCCACGCATAAAATCATCTATGTGATGTCGGGAAGACATGCCAAAAATTTTAAGCTCGTCTATTAAATATTTCCTGTAAAACTTTGACTTGAAACAACAACTGTCCACACGCGTCAAGCTCTTATGAACGCTATCACGTGATGAACAGACGTGGAAAAAAATTTGCATACTCATACTTCTTCTTACTAATATCCCGCACTCATTCTAGTTTTCCACATTTTGCTTCCTTTCGTTTTGTGGTTGCTATGGATGATAGTATTATTCGTCCTTAGCAATTGTCCAGCAGTGTAATTTGGATTATATATAAATGTGTGTGTGTGTGTGTGTTTACAGATATATGACTGGTTTTACATTTTTTTAAATTTTAAGAAATATTATAAATAAATTTTTATTTGTATTCTTTAAGATAAATATTTGGTTGGCGCATGTGAAAAATGTGTTCCATTTCTCAAATGTGTTCCATTTTGTTATCTGTTTTGAATTGGTTAAGGATAAATTCGTGTTAATTTCATACGATTATAAACTTGGTAAGGCAGCACACACACAAAATTTGCATAGAATATAAACCAGGTATTTCGAGAGAATATGAATCACTATCAAAAATTGCAGCGTTAGTTTGAAAAGTCTCGGTCTGGTGTTTTTCCCTAGATAAAGAAACACTTAGAAAACCGAAAATAACTGCGAAAATTGATGTCCTGAGAGTATTGTAGGACAAAATGCTAACCATATCTACAACACTACCAATACATTGATGAAATACATGGGAATTTAAATATCACATGTGCATCTCATTTCATTCGGCGTGGCCTAGTGCTTTTATAGGACAACGCTTGACCACCTACGTCGTACAAACAACTGCGGAATTAAGTGAATTAAAATATAAACTTTTGCAGAACCTAACTTTTTACCAGAATTTTCGCCATCTGACATTTTGAACAGTTTTTAAGGGATGAACAAGATGAAAATGAAGACAGTGTGAAAAGTTCCATGTAAGAATTAATTGTTTCTAAGCTATCAGAATTTTTTTAATTACAAGATTATTAAAATCTCGTTGTACTGCTGTACACATAGTCACTTACTAATCCAACATTTCATCCGCACCAACCTAATATTTAACAATTAATAATAATAGTTTATCGATTAAAATATATGAAAGAGACGAAACAACCATAAAAGCTATGGGAAATTCCGATGCCCTATGTAGGTGAAGGTGGTAAAAGAAGAATCAATACGGTGGGTCGCTTGAAGAAACATTCTTAGTATTAATCACACCCAGAAGAAAGTGTGGATAGATGAAATACCTCCTATCGGCGAACAAGAAAAGGTCCCTGCCGGTGCTATTGACAGATTATGCGGGATTCACAAAGAAGGCCACGGGCAAACTCTACAGACAAACTGAACTCTTCGCAAAGGCTTATTATAAGAAATCTACTCAGATGTGTGGAGGTTAATGAAGGGAGATAGGATTCTTAAATTAATGACACATTCTGAGGAAAGTTTTCTGAGTAAGAAATAAATAGACTTTTCTGTACACCCTGTTATTGAATTAATATCTTTTGAATGTGTTATAATTTATGTGCAACTATTAAGAACTTAACTTTCTATAAGTATAAAAAAGTTACAATAGAAAAATGGAATTTGATTTTAATGCATTAATTGAATATTTTGCTTAAAATTCCAAAATATTATAGAGTTCAAAGTCGCAAGAATATTATTTTGAGAGAGAATTATATTAATTAAAACTGATTATGAGACAGCGGTCTCCAAACTGTGGGCCGCCTCCCCTAGGGAAACATAATAATCCTACGTGGGGGTGCCAGTATATAGAGTATACAAAAAAGTCTAAAACAAATGGGTTTTTTAAAAAAATTATTAATCTACTTAAAGAAGCAGACCGAGAGATATTTTGACATAATAAATAATAAAATGCAAGCTTACACTGATATAACTTATAAATGTATATGAACTGCCCAATGTATTTGATAATTAATTTTTCGATACTAAATTATAAACAGGTTTAATAGTTACGAGAGTTGGAAATAGAAACATAGTATATACGATAATTTTGTTTTCTGTGCAGAAAATTCATCATCTACCATGCCCGAAACTCAAAGATTGATATACTACTAAACTGTGTTTTGAATTTTAACACAAAATTGGAAATCTATGATTTCTTCTTAGGCAGTGTTAAGAGCCTACGTGTATAAAGGTACCTGGGTACTTAGTAACTTTGGTAAATTCTTTAATGAAGAGTATTTTTTGAAATATGTTCCAATTTAAAAATGAGAAAGCAAAAATAACATAAAACTTACCCTGTTACTTAAAAATAACTTAATTTAAGTATCTATCATTTAAAACTAACATAGATAAATTTAACATTTATCTTGATAATTTACCCGGTTTATAACTAAGGTCGTTTTGTAGATTCAGCATCAAAGAACATTATTATTGCTGTCGAAGTCGAATACATCTTATTGTAGGTAGAGGGGGGGTGACGAAGAAAATTGTAATTAAATGTTGAATCGCAAGCATGGAAAGTTTGCACACACATAAACATACACGCATAAAAATACAACGTATAAACGTTTGTTACACCTATAGAGCTTTCCTTCTTTGTATTAAAATATTTCTTGTATTATAATGTTACCAACCGAAGTCAGTTGAATTATTAATTATTTTATGGACAATATTTATCAATGATTATCTCAAATATACATTGCGCAGTATGTAAATTATACATTATATAGTGTAAATCTCTGTATAGCAGTGCTTCTCAAACTTTCAATACTGGCGCCCCCCTTTTCAATCACAATTTTTATCGCGCCCCCCCTTATACATAATAATTTACTGAAAGCAATAATAATGCACTTTTACGATAAAGCAACAATATTTATTATAAACCGTACAAATTCATGACATAAATATTAAATTTTGTATATGTTACTTTTAAGCAAAAAAGTTAAGTAATAGGATAATTACTAAATTATTTTTCCTTTCTCTGATTTTTAAATTGGAACATATTACAAAATGCGGTGGTTGCTTAGAAGACAAAAATATAGAAATCAGCTAAATATAGAAAATGAACTCAGAGGGTCAATTTCTTATCTTAAAACTCCTTTCAAAAACTTTGCTCTGTAAGACAAGCCCATGGAAGTAGCTAATTATTATTAAACTTGTTCTTAATTTAGTATTAATTAATTAGTCATAAAATACTCTGTGCACCACTCATACATTAAAAGCAGTGTTTTCAACATCCTACCTTTCTCAAACCGGATTTTCTGCAGTGGATGCCTTGAAGACAAAATATAGATCTCAGCTAAATATAGAAAAATAACGCTTTAAGTGTCAATTTCTGATATTAAACCTTCCTTTGAAGCTTTCCTCTACAGGACAAGCCTGTGAAAGTCCCTAATAATTATTAAACTTGTTCTTAATTTAGTAATAAGATTGATTGATTGAATATTAACGTCGCACTGTTCAGCTGCACGAGGGCTTTTGACGACGGACCAGGTAAATTTGAACCATGGTCAAGTGACGTGGATGACACCTGAGCTGGCACCCCTCTCTCCTATCTACCACACCACACCAACGGGAAAACGTTTCAACTCTCTACAGATTTAACGTGCATCGCTGCCCTACACGGCGGGTCTTTAGTGGTACTAGGCTCGAACTCGTGACAAGGCAAACCACGATCCGATACCTATACCACTCGGCTACCGCGGCCAAATTCAGTAATAAGAAATTATTTATAAAATACCTTCTTCAGTTCTGATACATCAAACGTATACTGGCTGAAACACCGACTCTTCGCACGAGTTCATTTTTAAAAAAAAATAAAACATTATTCTTGATATAATAGCTGAACTGTAAGGAGAGTAAAACTGTGTGCACGACATTGTATACAAAAATGTAAAATGATTTTTTAGATAAATGCTATAATTGTAAATAACTGTTTAAAGAATTGTAATTTTAAACCTCACACAATTAGCATTTAGAATTAATGTTAAATTATGAAAAAGAATATAAAATTCCGATGAAGAATAATTGTGTTACTTTTTTAACATATTTAAAGCGAGAAGACTTCAAAATGTTTTAACCCGGGAGCAGGCGCGTACTCGATACTAACATTAATGGTAGTGCGGAGGACTCAGTCACCCCAATCATTTGTTTAGAATTATTTTTACTGTACACGATACAAATAGGAATTCTAGTGAATATTTTAATTTATAGAAAGTATACTTACCTTCTTTCAAGGACTATCCAATTCTTTGATGATTTGAGAAAAAAAATCCAATAAAACTGAACTAAAATGATTCAAAAGTTCAAGTCCATAATAAAGGACGCAAATCAGACACTTTTCAATTATCCTACAGAAATGTTAAACCAATCAATTCTTTTCCAAATATCGCAAAACTCAATTATTTACAATTTCCCTAAGCGAAAAGCAAACACATAAAAGATGGGAGGGAACTAATATTGATAATAACCATACCGTAAGATTGAAGGTCAATCAAATGATTAGCAAACTTACTATGCAGCCTGGCTGAAACGTGAATCATGACTTCCTTTTCTTTTTCTACAACTAATGTACAGTATTTCAATAATAATTACAGTGGTGAATTGTTTATCTTCTTAGAATTTTCTCAGGGTCTGGGTTTCGTTTTTCTTTTAACGAGTAATATTTTATGTTAAAACGTAATAAAAAATATCTCATTGAGAAAATACAGCAAATAAAACAAAATGTTTTTTTTCTTTAATTTGGTTTTGGGATCAAAGATAGCTATTTGATGACGGAAAAAAAAAGCCAGATAATAAACATAAATTATGTCAGTGTTGTGTGTATTTTTTTTTTTATTATGGAAGAAAGCATTTTGTTTTAGTTCTCTTTCCAGTTATTTTTAAAAAAAAATCTTTAAATTTTCCATACGCTCGCGCCCCCCTTGTAGGGTCATCGCGCCCCCGGGGGGCGCGCCCCACACTTTGAGAAACACTGCTGTATAGCAAATAGTGTACAGTATATCTAGATATATATTATAAATGCGAAAGTTTGTGAGGACGTTTGGGGGTCTTTCACGCTAAAACAACTGGATGGATTTTAATGAAACTTTACAGTAATATAGCTTATACATCACAATAACACATAGGCTATAATTTATAAAGATATTGTATGAAATGTCCAAAATAAAACGATATATGCTAAGTAAGTATGAAAAAATTCTGCCATCTGCAAGCAATTCTGGCGTGTGTTGCAAAAACCCACGATAGCATATATTTTTTTATCTATCTTTTGTTTGTGAATAAACCCTTTTTGATTTGGCTACGCAAGGCGCTCGCTTCTAATTAATTCCTGTTATCAGCATAATCCCTAATTTTTTTTTATTTCACAATAAAACTAAGTTTTGAAGGGAGATGTTGTTAAAAATCTCTATTTGAATGTTTTTTTTTGTTATGATTTTATTACGCTCATTTGGTAGTAAGAAATTCATCTTTTTTCAAAATAAATGCTTTTATCGGTTCTGGTACTTAAAGTAAATAAACTTTCTCTTTCACACTACATCATTTGGACAAATTTTCAAAATTTGTTTGGGGTTAATAGTTAATTATAACGCTGCAATTTTAATTGAATAGGCAGATATTGCATTTTTAAGTATAAAAATAATTCTAACTACTGTACTGTATTTTTTGGAGTGAGTGAATATTAACGTCGCCCTGTTCAGGTACACGAGGGTTTTTGGCAACGGACCACGTAATTTTGAACCATGGTCATGTAACATGGACGACACCTCAGCTGACACCGCCTTCTCCTAACTACCACACCCCACCAACTTAGAAGGAATCTTGCACAAATATAAATATTTAGCAGGAATAATCTTTGAAATCCACTCTTCCAAGATATATGGCAGCACGGGTTCTATGATGAGTATTTTAGCAGGGAAGGCGAATAGTTTTGTAGCAGTTATTGCGTCTTCAACTGACGGCGTTTTCAGCGGGGATTGCAAAGATTATTATTTTTGTTCCGAAAAAATAGTTTGTGTCAAAATTTAAGTTTCGTATGTTTTTGTATGTTAATGAAGACCTTAGAAAATGATTTGACTATTTATTTTAAGTGAACGGTAAATATAATTAATTTTACAAAGGAATAATATTAATTCATTAGCTCTAACGGTTTAAATTTCCCAAAGTGGACTATTTTGTTTATATATATCCCTAAATTTTCAATGTAGTGATCCAAATAAAATATTGTATGGAAAAAAATGCAGTAAATCATAATGAGGTGGATAAAGTATTAACGTGCATCACGCCCCTACACGGCGGGTCTTAAAAGCTCTAATAAGGCTCGAACTATGAAAGTAGCTAGATACTTGACTCTATCGTTCACATTTCACTATTTTTTTCATTGAATCGTCATTATAATTTAAAAAAACAGCGTTGCTTGCGAATATTACAACTTTAACATAAAATAAATACAACAGAAAGTAATATTAATGTATTACACTTTCAGATATAAATTTTTTACGCTATTTTAAGCGTTCATTACACAAAACGTTTCGCAATGTGTTACTTTTGCTGAGCAGAGATCAGCTTAGGGAGGTATTTTCAAAAATCGACTTTCAAGAGTGTTACGGGGAGTTATAAATAAAAAAATCATTTTTATCAGCTATTAGATCTACACACTTAAAATTTAATAAAGGTGTTTTTTTATTCTTTTTTTTTTGTTTAGCTGTGATATACAAAAAGCCTTTTTGTTTAATTTGCAATTAACGTAAAATTAACTCTTTAAAAACTTCTTTATCCTTCAATCTGTGTTGTTTAATTTTTCAGTTCACCCGTGCGAAGAACGGATATACCAGCTAGTATTAAATATTATAAAGTCGTATGCAATATAATGCGTGCAAGTATAATCATATTGTTTTAGTCCCAAATTTATATCTATGTTAATATTAATGGATTTTATTAAACGTTTAATGCATAGCTAATTGTATTCATATTTATTAATCTGTTTATATGTGATTTATTGAAAGTTAGCAAAAATGTATTAATTATAAAGGATAAGTTTTTACTTCGGTGTGTTTCAGTCAATTAACATCTCCCATTTTTAGACTAATTTTTATGGGTTGGTATCCTTGAAATTCTTAGAATAAATGTTTTGTAAAACAAATATAATTATGATTATATTAATAGAGGGGGAAAAGTGATTTATGTAGTCACGAGAAATTCTTCAGATTGCATCTATGGAATTTATAAATTTTTTAAAACTTTTAAAGCTTCAAAAAGTTAAATTTAATCAAATTTCTCACTGAATTAAACATTTAAAAATTCCTTGTGATGATACATTAAAAAAAAAAACATCTTGAAAATTTTAAAAGAGAGTACAAACTATTTTGAAAATCCGAATTTTCAAAAATTCCCATGTACTATAAATAACGTAGAAAATTAAACCTTTGGAAATAATTATGCCTTTTGTTTATTTTATACAACATACAAAGGAAAAAAATAAGAGAAATGCTTACAATATAATCGTCTTTATTGAGAGACCACAAAATCTGTGAAATTATCTTAGTTTTTGTTGTACAATTTCAGAAAATCTGCATTCACAAGGTTTTCAATACTGTTATATTCTCTTTTTAACTCAGACATTTGAATTACACTATACAATTTATAATTCATTACTTGATTTGTATTACTATAAGATGTCTTATAAATGTATTATGCATATGATTGTTGCTATAATATTTTTCTTAAGACATGACCTTACAACTAAGCACGTTTATTATCACAGAGATTTTATGTACATCTACAGTTTGCTGAAACGTGAGTAAACCAAATCTCTGATAGTGAAATATTTAGATACAAAATGGAAAATTATACAGCGTACTCTTTACAATCATGCATTGTAAGTGTAGTAACCGAGATATAAAAGTACCGCAGTTTGTGAACTTCAAATTTCAATCAACGCGTGAAAAAATACTTTAAAAATTTAAATATATAATTGAGAGTGAATGAGATCATGGACTTGGTCTAGCCTCAATAGATATGGAAATGAGGAACAACAACAAATATATAATACACTGTAAGTTTTCAGTTTAAAATGTTAAGTATAGTTAAAATAATACTTCAAAGCAATAGAAAAACTTTGAAGTCTCTCAAATTGAATCTGAAAATCATATAATAGCTTAAACTGCCTGAATTATTCAATTAAAACTTTAAAATAATTTCTAAAAACTACGGAAGAGAAACAAGAACAATTAAAGGTTATTGTCTAAATTTAAGGTCCACATTCCTATAAACATCCGATCAAAAATATATCATTCATTTCATTTGACTTCTAATTTTTTTCCTTAAAATGACTTCAAAATCTCAAATAATTCGACATTTCTTTGGAGAAAAGAAAAACATGCACTTCTCAAAACTTCAAAAAAGGCTAGTTACCTTTATCAGATAACGTC
Organism: Trichonephila clavipes; assembly: GCA_019973935.1. Classification (NCBI taxonomy): domain Eukaryota; kingdom Metazoa; phylum Arthropoda; class Arachnida; order Araneae; family Nephilidae; genus Trichonephila; species Trichonephila clavipes. The sequence continues at coordinate 21,383 of BMAU01015468.1, forward strand.
CTGAAGTTTTCGAATAAAAATGGAACAGTTTCGGAATGGTTCTTTCATAAAATGCAAATACAGTATCTCAACAAAAAATTTCTGTAATGAAACGAAAATTGAAAAGTTTATCTCATGCAAAAAAGGCATCTCATTAGACAAAATGGAAAAGAAGAAATATAGATATATATTTCATGACAGAGTGAAGCAGAGTTTTGGGACAGAACTATCTTTGAGTTTTACTTACGAGTATGTTTTCAAGAGCTTAGCATTATTTATTTTTTCTTTCCTTCTGTAATCATTTTTTCAGGTAAAAGGTAACAAAAATTGATTTCAACTATTATTTATTTTTAATATTTTAAAAATTGTATTTTTTAAGGTATCTGACTACACTCGCAACCGTGATTTTGCAAAAGCGTATAAATGGATAATAATTATGATATTTGGTGTCACTTCGATTAGACAAAGGATATAAAATTGTTTTAAGAATATTATTATAATAAAAAAAATTAAGTACATTATTTTGACAAAAAATGAACATAGAATGACCAACTTTCAAAATATTCTACTTTTATGGAAAATGCTTCTATTATAATAATATTTTGCCTGTATATGGCTTAAGCCTCTATACAGAGGCTCAACTAGAATTTTTGAACTACATAACTTAGAAGTGGATTTATCCATATTTTACTACAATAGAGGGGAAAAAATTAAGAAAAAAACGCACAATAATTATTTCAATTGGTGGTAACTCTGAAAATAATGCGAATTTTTGAAAAATCCTAGTTCAGACTCTCTAGAGAAGTCTTTACTTTATATGAGCAAAATATTATTATTTTAGAAGCATTTTTTTATAAAAGGAGAATATTTTTTTTAAAAAAAGATTATTCTAAGTTAATGTTATACCAAAATATTGTATTTAAATAATTTTTTTATGTCATAAAGTCCTGAAAACAATTTTATACGTGTACTTTAATCTAAGTGACACTAAACAGCATGCAACTTATCCATTTATGCGTATTTTTAAAACCACGATTCCGAACGTTGTCGGATACCTTAAGTTTATTTCTGTAGCATGGATTTTGAAGATTGAACAGAAAATATTTCAGTTGCTTGAAGGAATAGAAAATTGTTCTATACTATTAGAAATGTAATCTAAGACCATGTAAATTATTGGCCCTTACCCACCCTCTTCAATGGATTTTTATTATATGGATAACCCTACAGGGTGTTCCCAAATACGACAGAAAAATTCAGAGGGGTGATAGTAGGTAGCATGATGACGACATATCAGCATACAATATAGGGTCACAAAATACGTTTAGTTGATGAAAGTCACGGTAATTGCAGCCGTCGGGAAGGCGACGTACCAGACGAGGGGAGTGGCATCATGAATGCGGGGATTTGGAGCGGCGTGGTAGAATTGCAGATACCTGCAACTATGCAAATTGTCCACTTCTATGTGTCAAGGAAGCGGTCATAGGAAGGCATAGGACATGGAGGGTGATCCAGTGGCACGCGCGTCATCAATGGTACGTGACACAATATTTTGGACACGCCAGCAAACAAAAAATGTTCTGCATTTTATTTCAAAATATCAAAGTTCACTTTGAGGTATTACGAACAAACGCAAGGGATCGGTCACGGGATGGCGGGGGGAGAACACAATCGTTTGCTATTGTCTTGTCTTAGTTGCGTCCTCGACTGCATTTAGTTATGATGCAAAATTTGTCTACGCGAAGTATAGTCAATTGTGTTGACACAACTGTATTTTAAAGTTTTTGTAATATATTTAAAATTATTTTATCTGTTATTTAGCATGGCTAGTTCAGCAAAAGAACAACAAGTGCAAGATAGTAAGAGTAATAGAGAATTTCAAACTTGGTGCATCTAGAAATATAACATTTTTAGTAAAGGCGGCTCTGGAGCAAGGGTATGCACAACATCGTCAGTAAAAAGGCATTTTAAAACAAACCACAATTCCTCTTGTCAAAAAAGTAGACCACAGCAAATATAATTAATTGCTAAGAAATCATTTGGTAGATGATTGCAATTCAGCATGCATTATACTAAAAGTAACATCCCAGAAATAAAATATAAAAATATTTGTCATCCAATCTGCAACTACAGAAGAAGATTTTATATTTATTTATATTACACGTATAACGAAAAAATTACATCTATACAGTGCAAAATTATTTTTTTCGTGGTAAATAAATAGCATTCTAACGAGGTACTAGAATCGCAATGATACTCGTCAAAATTTAATGTTTTTTTTTATGCCATATCTTGGCGGAAAGTGTATGGGCCTTTCCTTTTTAGAGAACCAACTGTAACTGGTTCTGCCTATCTTGGTGCTCTCTAACTACGGCTATTTTCTCAATTGAAAGAAAGTGAACCAGATAACTTCTTTTGGCAGCAAGATAGTGCACCGCCTCACTGGCATTTCTCGGTACGCGATTGGTTGAAGATTACTGTAGCCAACCAATGGATAAGCCGCAAAAAGCCTCACGACAAAGCTTGTTTCGCATGGTCTCCACGTTCACACGATCTGACGCCATATGATTTTAATCTGTGGGGGTTCATTTAGGATTATGTATACGCACCTCCGTTACCAGCTAACCTTCCAGACTTTTGATACAGGGCTGAAGCAGCTGTTGCAAGAATTATCTCAGATACACTAAACAAATTTAGAGATGAACTCACTTATCCACTTGATGTGTGTCGTTTGATGAATGAGGCTCATATTGAATATTTGTAAGCTTGCAGATAAAACTGTTTCATTTATTCTTTCCTTAAATGTATGAATTCTACTTATAAGTTATTCGTAATAAATACTAGAAAGCATTAAATCTCCGATATTCATTTAGAAACAACCAGTATTTCTTGGTTTCTATTGTCCTTTCTCATTCCACTCGACATCAGGATATTAATAACATTTTTTTGAGAATTACACCGACTAAACGTGGTTTGGCACTCCCTGTTTTATGGAGATCTGGTGTCAATATGTTGCCTATTATCACCCCTCAGAATTAGTCAGTCGAATTCCGTAACATTCTGCTTATTGATTCTTGGAAGTTGGGAGGTAAGGAAATCAGCTGATGGGACATCCTTGTTACTTATCCTTCCATCGCCAATATCCTTCCAATTTTTATAGAGTACAAAGTTAATACACAATCAGATTCTAAATATCAATAATACACTCTGAATATTTTTATAATACATTTGATTAGATAAAATCTGCAAAAAAAAATCAAGAAAAATACATGTTTTTAGTCTTTTGATAAAGTGTTTCAGATAATATTTTGATTTAGAAGTAATAATGGTCTAACTCAACGTTTCTCAAACTGTAGGGCATACCTCTCTAGGGCGGCATCATGACTCTAGGTGGAAGCACGAGCATATTAAAAAGTAAAAAATAAAACATTAAATCTCCTTTTATAAAAAATGCTTCTAAAATAATATTTCTCTTATATAAAGTAAAGATTTCTCAGAGAGAAATCAGAACTAGAATGCTTGAAAAATTCACATTATTTTCAGAGTTACCACCAATTGAAATAATTATTGGCGTTTTTTTCTTAAAATTGCTTCCCTCTGTTGTCGTAAAATATGGATAAACCCACTTCTATGTTATATATTTCAAAAATTCTAGTTGATCCTCTGTAGAGAGGAGAGGTCTGAGTTGTATACATGCAAAATATTAATATAATAGAATCAGCTTTTGCAAAAGAAGAATATTTTTAAACTTGGTCATTCTATGTTCATTTTTGTCAAAATATTGTACTTAAATATTTTTTGTATTGTAGTAATCCTCTTAAAACAATTTTATATACATTTTCTAATCTAAGAGACACTAAATATCATAAATGTTATCCATTTACATGCATTTGCAAATTCACGATTCCAAACGTAGTCGGATACCTTCAGAACCAGTTTAATAATTACCAGTGAAGCCATGTACTTATCATATATAAAACTTTATACAAAATCTAACACTTTTATTGGTAATACGTACGATTTATAATGAAAATCGTATTGTTGGTTTAATGTCAAAGTGCATTATTACTGATTTCAATCTATTTTTTTGTAGTATAGGGGTGAGGGATGCAATGAAAATTGTGTTATATGTATTGGAAGTTTGAGAAACACTGGTTTAACTGAATGTGTTACAAATTTAATAAAAAGAGCGGAATCAAATACTTTAATGTAACTATGTTTTGAAGTAGACATTTAGAAATATATATATCCAAGTATGACACTTCAAGCTTAAAAGAATGATCAATTGTTTACTTGCATCGCTCTTGGAAGCAACACGAGAGCTATAAATTATCGAGCATCATGAATCTGATTGGTTAAGTGCAGAATCAGTAGCTCTTTTCTCCTAAATAATTTAAAACTATTTTAAGTTAAGTTACATTTTTGGAGAGTCCAAACGGAAAAAACACATATTTAATGATGACTAATAAAAATACATATACGTATAAACCATGGAGCCAAAATATTATCAGCATCTCCACATTTTTGATGAACTCGTTTGGGTGACGTGAAAGCCACGTGATTAAGAAAGAATGATATTTAACAGCTGATTGAGAAGATTAGCTATCATCACACCACTCTCATTCTCATCCCCCCGGACAACCATTTTAGCCATTATCCTCACTTATCAACAGTTAATAGGAAGACTCTCTTCACTGGACTCCATTCTCCAGAAAATATCTCAGGGGTGTTAAATTTTTCTAGAGGTCTGAAACTATAAACGATTTTCAAATGGGTATAATTCTTTTAAATTTAAATTAAATGATTCGAATCTTTTACACGTTATTTATACTAGAACGGGGCTTCAGAAAAGTATAAAAAGTTTAAAATATAATATTTTTAAAAGTCATATGCATATGAAAATTATATAATAAATGTTAAGGATTTTTTTGCTTTGTGCACGCTATTTTCTAAAATATTAGCCTCTGATGTATAAAACTTTAAAGAATTATACAATGCATCATACTCTTTAAACCCTACCTAATTTTAGTGCTATATATCTTTTGTATTTAAAAATATTTGTAAAACATTGCAATTTTTTAAATATTTTTTAAAAATGTATTTTCTTTATTTATTAAAATATGTAAGTTATTGTTCTATTTATATAAAAGTAGCTACAAAATATTAAGAATACATTTGTATTTATAAATCAACTTATAGCTAGTAATTAAACCTACTCTTTTAGAAAATAGCATGCACGACGTAAAACTTAATAAATATAACTTAATATATAGAAAAGTTTTTTATTTTCATATACTTATAATTTTTAAAATTATGATTATATTTTAAACATTTTATACTTTTCTGAAACCCCTTTCCTTTATAAGTAATGTGTTAAAGATTCGAATTATTTAATGTAAATTTAAAGAAATTAGACCTGTTTGAAAATTGTTTATATTTTCAGACCTCTAGAGAAATTTAACACCCCTGAGACCCCATAAGCCAAATTACATGCCTTTAAGCCCCGCCCACTGGCCAGCCGCCACTCGTCCAATATCCATGCAGTACACCTTCAACAAGATAATCCAACTTCGTAGTTTCATCTAGTAGATTTTTACAGATACGGGATTGAGAGTTACCAGTAACATGTATGCCTGCAGACATTTCCTGAGATACCTGAGAGATAAGCTATCATTGTTGTTCTTACTTTTGTAAGTGAGGAAAAAAGCGGCTGGTAAAAGCGAATTGGAAAAAAAAACATATTATAATGGCCCGAAGACTTGGAACAAATATCTCTGAAACATCAGGCCTGGTAAGATGGTCGTGTTTTGCTGTTTTCAGTATTTCTGCAAACTATAAATAATGGTGAAAAAAGAAATACACACCTACATGTTGGACGTCCAAGCATTATTAAAGAAAATGACATCGAAAATTGTCCCACTTACTAGACCAAAATCAGCGAAAGACAGTGACAATCCAATACGAAATAGGTATAAGTACGAGTGTTTCGAAACACACAGCTCAACAGAAACTGTTGCATACGGGACTACATGGCAGACGTCCCACTCGTGGGTCTTTGTTGACTAAGTGTCATTGCCAACTACGCTTAGATTTGGCTTACAAGCATTCAGACTTGACCATAAATAAGTGGGGGAGAAGTTCCTGGTTGGATAAATTCAGATTTCTCATTAATCAATATCGATGGTTGAGTCAGCATGCGCCGTCTAGCACAGCCAACAGTTGCACCTTTCATGTGCATAGACTGGTGATGGTAGTATTACGTTTTGGATAAGTTCTCATGGTTAATTCTAGATAAAAATGCTAGGGAATATTAAAGTTGTAGAATATCTGAGAATAGTTGCGGATCAGTTGAACCCTTATACGTCATCTGTTTTCCCAACTCCAAATGGAATTCTCCAGCGGGACAGCGTTTCATGCCAATAGGCTACAATTGTGTTGGAATGGTTCGAGGAGCATAAAGATTAATTCCGGTTAATATCCTGGACACCTAAATTGGCGGATATTTATACAATAGGGCATATTTGGCTTCTCATGGGAAATTAGCTTCGAGATCTAACTTCTTCATGTCGGGATACCTCGGCTTTGCGTAACCGTCCTTAGACAATTCGCACAACTAATTTTCAGTCACCTACCAATAACTTGCGGTATCCATGTCAATGTGAATTGCAGCTGTTTTACTTGCAGAAAGTTTTGAAACATGTTGTTGAGTAAGTTTTCATAATGTTATGACAATTCGGTGTGTGTATATAAATAGAAGATATAGTAGTTGTATATTATGTATTTATTTATAGTATTTTTAAATGCATTGATTTTTCTTTCTCTTTATAAAGTTTTCAAATATTGATATTGTTCAATAATAATAAGAATTAATAATACAATTCATTATATTTCATAAATTTTCTATTTTATTTCTTAATATTGTTGTTGGTATGTTCCTCCCGCAGGAAATGAATAAAAGTTGCCAGAGCGTGAGATAGGTTTGATTCTACACGTTACATGGGGACACAACTTATCTCCACCTCCACAATAAGCACACGCATCGCCTTTCTTAATGTTAAATACGATATTTCACTTTATATATATATATATATATATATATATATATATATATATATATAATCCAATATAAGAATTTTTAATATTTAATCATATACATATACATACACATATATATAAATTTATACACACATATACATATACATATAAACAAAAATATAAAAATAATCATATAGTTATAAACCTAAGATAACTAAAAAGTAGGAAGTAGGCACACAGTATAAAGACAAATTCTAGCCTTAGGAACCAGGATTGCAGGTTTAAACAAGTTTTGCGGCGCCAACCTTCACCTGTAATTTGTCATACTATGTACCAAGAGAAAAGGAAAGAGTTCTATACGTAAAATTTAATTATTAAGTCATTAAACAAGAATATATGAACATAAACATAACCTACTAAAACGGATTTGTAACGATGGCCGAGAGTGCATTATCGTGTTCCCGCCAAATAGGGAGAGCAGAACCGCATAAAGTTACTTGCGATACGATATAAGAAACGATTAATTGCGATACAATATACGATAATAAGAAATATATATATATACTTTTAAAAAATCAAAATAAAAATCATAAAATTAGCAAAAATTAAAATGAAACTCTGAAAAATATATATTAAAGATTTTTAATAATAATAATAATAATAATAATAATAATAAAAGCAAGCATGTGGCGCCATCTATTTAATAATTGTAGGATAAATTAGATATTGTCTAAATTTAAAAATTACAAAACATAATAACAGTAAATAATTACATTAATACAAATTGTATCACAAAAAATCATTAGAAATATAGTTACAAAGAAAATTAGCAGGGTATCCATGTTCAATACAGTGATTAAAAAAATTTTAAGATTTAAAAAATATTAGCTTTATCGCTAACTAATACTTTATTGCGATAAATATAGTTAAAAATAATATTTCTATATATAGATATTGATAAATTAGAATTCCAGTAAGGCACTTTGATATTAAAATTAAAGGCATCTCTTTTATCATAAATATTAGTATGTAGTTTCAAATCCTTAATATACAGAGATATATCTAGGTAATTTGTTTTGATTGGATTTTTATTAATTTTAACTAAGTTCAAGTAGGACGGATAAAAATCAATAATAGGATTTAAATTATCATTTTTACCAAAAATAATTAAATCATCAATATATCTAAAAATGTAGTAGTCATTATTAATAACATAACTATATTCATAAAAATGTAAATAAAGATTAGCCAAACTATTACTAGCTGGGCCCCCTTGTGGGAGTCCTTTCTCTTGTTTATATAAAGAACCATTAAAACTGATATAATTTTCTTTTAAGACAAAATCTATGAGAGTTTTAAATTTGTTAAAATTAATATTAAGGTTATACATACTGTGGTTTTCTAAAATTACTTTAATAATATCATATAAATCAATGGAATTGAAAAGATCTTCAAAGTCATAACTATGAACTGAATAAATATTTTTATCATTAAAAAAATCTATAATCTCTTTACTATTTTTAATTATAGCTTTATTACATTGCTGATTAATAAAGTTTTGTATTATATTATGAAGTAATTTGCCTGCAGTAGTAATATATGTTCTAAAACCATTTGTCACAGTTCTAAATTTAACCGGACTTTTATGGAATTTTGGAGTTAAAAAAATATATGGATACTTAATTTTAGGAATACAATAACCTAATTTTTATAAATAGCAATAATACGATTACTAATTTCATTATGTGACAAATCTAATTTTTAAAAGAACCATTATTAAGAAAGTGATCATAAAGAATATTATAATAAAAATACTTACAAATCACAGCATAGTTACCAGGTACTTTATCAATGTAAACTATGATAAAATTCTTTTGTAAATTATGAATTTTCTGTTTGATATCTTTAAAAGTAGTTTCATATTGAGAATGGTAGCTAAAATTCATAAGGTCTTTTAATATATTGTACTTATACTCTTTAAATGCCTCAATAGGTAGTCCAAATTTAATTGCAGATTTTGTAATAAAATTATCTATATCTTTACAAATTTGTTTTTTAACAGTATTGTTGTTATTAGAAACATTTAATCTAAAATTAGTGCCTTTACTCATTATATCTTTTAAAATATTATCATTGATTATATCTAAGTTACCAGTAACTACATGTTTATGATGACCATCAATAAAATCATTATAGTTTTTACATATACAATCTTCTATATTAATAGAGGGCGAACTATTGTTGTAATTAAAGATAAATCTGCCCATCGTTTTGTTATATTTAAAAGCTTTCTTTACAACAACATTTCTAACTGGAAAAAGAGACAAATGTCTATTAAATACACTAGAAAAGTTAATTTTGTCAAAAGTTTTATACATGAATAATAAAGTGCAGTACTCTGTAATGGGTTCATTAATTTTCTCAACATTAATATTGAATTTATTAACTAGATAGTTAGTAATGTCTTTAATAATGTGTACTGCATGACTAATGTGTACTGCAGCATATATATATATATATATATATATACTGCAGGCCAACGTAAATGCAACACCCAGAAAGACAAGATATAGCACATCAAAATTTGTTTTGTAGGTAACATGTAAACCAAGTATCAAATGATTAAATTTATAGACTTCTGTGAAGTGTGGTTTCTGCCAGAATCAGTATCCAGAGTAGCCACCATTGTTGATCACCACTGCCACACGCCTCGACATCGATTCAAAAATACTTTGTATGTGTTCCTGGCGTACAGCAGACCAAGCAGCTTCCACACGTTGCCGAAGTTGATCTCGTGTGGCAGCTAGGGGTGTAATCTGGGTCAATCGTTGAGCAACCATGGAATACACGTTTTCTATCGGTGAAAAATTCGGAGAGCGAGCCGGTCAAAGACGGATTTCAATCTAGTGATTGACGAATAATATTTGGACAATGCGTGCCACGTGTGGTCACGCATTATCCTGTTAAAATATGGCTGTGACCAAGTCCTGCATGTAAGGAAGGACAACTGGCTCCAACCCCTCGGGGATGAAGCACTGACTGTTTAATGTACCGGCAATGTGAAATAGAGGAGTACGAGAGTGATATCCAATACCACCCCATACCATAATACCCGGTGCAGGACCAATGTAGCTGTGCATAACGCAGCTGTTCAGCATCCTTTTTCCGCGGTGTCTCCAAACTCGATTCCGATCATCGTGGCGATGCAGACAGATGTGACTCGTCAGTAAAGACAACTAAATAACATTCTGCCACCCACACCCTTCTTGCATCGCACCATTGGCGGCGAAGACGTCTGTGGTTCCGCGTCAAAGGTAGACCAAGCAATGGATGTCTTGCGGACAGAACACTCTGCTGTAAACGGCGTCGAATGGTACGCACAGATACTGAATGATGCGTTACAAACTCAATGTGCTGTGCCACGGTTCGTGATGTGACTGAGTGATCCGTTACTGTCATGAGCACAATTTGCATGTCCTCACGTGAAGTGGTGTACTGAGGGGGATGCGATCGACCACGTCGGTCCGTCGTACCCTCCTGCATCCAACGGTCACATATCCACATTACAGTTTGGTTTCGTCCAACACGACTACCGATTTCCCTGGAAGGTAATCCACAATCTCGGTAGGCCACTATCCTTTCTCTGTCGAACTCCGATACATGATGAAAAGCTGATGGCTTTTTTCTACTAGACGTAACTAATCATTTTTTGAAAACACCACAAGAAAAACACAATGGCCGAGCATGAAATCGTCGAAATCTCCCAGCCTTAAATAGTGCTTTGAGGTGGTGCCACAGGCGCGCGTGATGTGTGTCTGCGCAGAAATTCTAATCACTGCATATCTCACCTCCACTAATGCATGTAGTAAATTTCATGTTATATGCATGCTTCCTTCAGAGTGTTGCATTTAGGGTGGACAGCAGCGTATGTATCCCTTCCTCCCCTTTTCTTTGCGTTTATTCTATCTTTACCTATTGAATCAACATTTGTTGTTGTTTTTTTGTTAAATAAGAAGCTTATAGAATATATATAAATTTTACGTTAAGGTAATAATTTTCATCCGTAAATTTGGATATCAAAATTATTTCTTTAATTTTAATTATTATAAATAAAAAATGTTTAACTAAAGTATTTATAAGTATTATTAATAATTATAATGTAAATAGAAATTTTTGCGTTTTTTTATTACTGATATAATTCCTAAATTTAAAGAAAATCACGAATAAATTGTAGAATTTCTGAAGCTTTGAGAAAATATTTTGGTCTCTAATTCTAAAAAATACCGAGTCACAGCGTGAATGGAAAAAATGTAATGAAGTGTCTTTTTCATACTGCATTTGTTCTGAGAATGTTTTGAAAACAGAGTTAATGAAGTGTCAAGAGTAAAAAGAGAAGGGTGTGTTTTTAAAGAAATGTAGCCTAGCGTATAATTCTTAGTATGCAAAAGTTATTACAGGAAGATATTATACACTTCAAAATGTTCAAAGGAAAAAAAAATATTTCATGTTCCAAATGCAATTGAAAAAAGGAATACTATCTCACATCAAAAGCATTTCAAGTAACGAAATTTAAAATTAAAGTATATAAACAATGGATTAATTTTCCAAAGTCTTTTCTCTTATGTTTGAGTAAATTTATGCGAAGAAAATTATTTTTATATTCTTTTTTGAAACATTGACATTCGAGTACAGTTAATCCTTTGTTCCAAGTTATTAACAATAAAATTGTTTGACTGTATTTTTATCTAATCATTATACACTCATGTCCATTAATTAAGGATTATTCAGAATCACACAGAAACTGAACTCTAAAATAAAAATTTCATCTGTAGAATTATCACATACATCTTGAAGAAGAATATGCATATTACAGGAAACCACCAGATGGCGCGGATAGTACGTCTCAATGACGAGAGTGTAAGAAAGGGGTATATATGGAAATGTGTCAAAGAAGTAAAATTGTTCACAAGCGCTTTAAAAGCCTTTCAGTGCAATAACCGCATAGTTATGACGCAAATGAAGCATTTGATTATTTCTTACATGGTAGAATTATTGGACGACTGGAATCTGTACGTTCCCAGCTGGAAGTATCCGAGGAACTTGGAATCGATCAGAGTGTCATCTCTGGGCTTTGGCAACGATTCCAAGATGATGGTAATGTGAGTAGATGTTAGAGCACAGGACGCCAGCGAATTACAACGCCGAATGAGGACCGGTATTTGGCAGTTACTGCCAAAAGAAACAGACGGAGCACAGCATCAGACCTCTCTCGTCAGCTCTCTTCAGCTACCGGTACGACAGTTTCAAGACAGATCACCATATAAGAATCTTAGGGCACATTGGTCTATATGCTCGTAGGCCTGTCAGATGTGTTCCATTTACCACAATTCACTGTCGCCTGCGATTAACCTGGAGTAGAGAGCATGCATTGTGGACACCACAGCATTGGTCTTGTGTGATGTTTTCCGATGAGTCCAGGTTTAGTATGTAGTCTAATTCTCGCCGGACTCTAATATGTAGAGAGCCAGGTACCCGTTACCACCAAGAGAACACCATTCAACGACACCGTTATGGTGGTGCAGGATCGCTCGTTTGGGGAGGAATTATTCTTGGTTCCAGAACTGACCTGCATGTTCAGACTGTAACGATGACATGTTACATATATCGGGATGTCGTTCTAAAACACCATGTATGTTTGTTTTGGGGCGCCATGGGTGCTGAATTTCTGTTTATGAATGACAACGCCCGTCCTCACCGTGCAAACATTGAAGACGAATGTCTTCAATCGGAGGATATCACCTGTATGGTTTGGCCAGCATATTTACCGGACTTGAATCCAATACAGCATGTGTGGGATATGCTTGGCCGACGAATTGCAGCCCACCAATCCCCTCCCACATGTCTACAGGAACTTCGGAGGGCATTGCTTGATGAGTAGTGTAATATCCCCCAAGATCAGATTGATAATTTTATACTCAGCATGCCTAGGTATTCTAAGGCCTGTATTGCATCGTCCGGGAGACATACTCCTTATTAACCATCATACTAACCATGTTCTACTGTTTTTTGTATATACTTTCTTTTTTGAAATTTGCTCCAGGGAGTGTAAAAATTACCTTTTGTTTAGTATATAGACTTTACAAATAAGTCAAATTTGTTTTGCTTCTGTCTCTTTCTTTGCCTGAACTTCATTATCCTTCATTTATGGACTTGAGTGTATAATGCAATAAACGTTGTTATTCTGTTTTCCAATTTTCATTTCTCTTTTCTATTATAAAAAAAAATACATCAATGTATTATACTTTTTAATTACATACGAATGGAAATCTCGTTTGCAATGCTCACAAACAAGGTCGTTATTATTGATGTTACGTTTTGGGCATACATGAAAAAATTATGTCAACATTGAGATTTTAAGTTTTACATAGATTGAGGTAAATATTTGAAATTGTTTTTAATTATGTTTGTTGTTTACTAATAAAAATACAATTCATCTTGTAAATTATATCTACACACTCTAAGTGTATTATTTATATTTTATATACAGGTATTTTATGTACATGTACAGTCAATCTAGTTACACGGTGATATTTTGTAGCATTAGAAATCCCACCCAAAACTCATTTACAGCAAGCTAAGCACACATTGTTATCTGACTTACGCGGTAGCATACTAAGCTTAAAATGAAATATCAATCCAAACAATCATTACATTAACTTCACTCAATACCATTTAAGACTTTGAATCCAATGCTATCTTCTATATGTTGTATAGGGTTTTAAAAAACCTACATGCTGCAGCAGACAGTTCTAAGTTACAGCATATTTGATACAGAGAAACAAGATGCTTATATATTACTACAAAACTATTAAATAGTTCTATGTGTTCAAATCTTTTTTTTTCACTATTTTATATATTTTAAACAGGTAATCTTCTTTAATGTTTTTTTATTTCTGATGTGAGCTGCGGATTTTTAAAATCCCGTATTCGAATATTAAATTCTACAACTCCCATATTTCGACATTTAGCTCCTTGTGCCGTGATCACCTGAGTACTCGATTTTTTTACTTGTTTATAAAAAAATATTTTTGGTATGTCTCTTCCGATATAAATGACTTCTCCGCTCCAGTGTCCCATAACGCTTTCGTAAAAGTTTCGTCTAATAAAATATGAACATACGGAAGTTCTACCGGAGACATACATATTGCTGAAAGTTTAATCGCTGACTGATTTATCGACTGCGTCTGATCACCTTTAATATCACTCACTTTTAAAACATTTAATCGTCCCATTTGCTTTCTACTGCCTCGACTAAAATTTTCACTCGAACCCCTATTTCTTTGGTCCCCTCTACTAAAATCGTCATTTTGACCTCGATTTCTAAATTGATATCCCCTATCGTTAAATCTACGATCATCGTTTTGAAACATATTCTTACTCTCGAACCACTGATTTCCTTGACGGTTGTTCTAATAGTTACCCCTATTATCATTTCTACCATTATTTGGTCTATGTACCTCTTCAGAATTTCTCCAATTTCCTCGATTATTACCAACAATAGATATCCTACACTCATTCCAACCTTGTCCTTCCACGTTATTACTATTTTTCGAACGCAGTGTTGCCTTGCACGAATATCTTTCCTCAAACTTAGCTAATACTTCTAATAATTGGATTGCGGTTTGTGGATTACGCACCTCCACGTAGTCCTGAACTTGCGGCTCAAGTCTAACGAAAATATGATCTACAAGGGCTTTCTAAGACATCCCCAGTTCTAATTTCTTGTTTAACTTAAGCAAATCGTAAACAAAATCTGTCGGCTCCTGGTTCTGTCTTTGTTGAGACGCATAAAAACGCGTTTCCAATTCCTTTTTATTTTGGATGGCAGGGAATGCTTTCGACAATGCTGCTTTCAGCTGTGCAAAGTTCGTGGTGGTGTTTTCCACTAACGTTGATCCGAATATTTGGTGCCAATCAAGGGCTCTACCCAGGAGATGACCCTTTAAATAAGCACATGATAAGTCACTGGGTATTTCAAGTAATTTAATTTGGTTATCTATACCCTCTAAAAATTCGGTGACGTTCTCCGAACCAGAAAAATACACTTCTTGCCAAACATTAAATCCTTTCGCGTTTCTCATCTCGGGGTCATATAATCTTAAACCTAGTTGGGCGCCAATGTGATGTACCTCCCCTTGGAAGTACATCCCTCGAAGTATCAGCGTGGGCTAGAGGTGTAGGGTTAGCGAAAGAACTAGGATCATACATTATCTTAATATGACTTTATTAAGATATTTAACTTAAACTTTTAACAAATATAATTATAATAATTAATATGAGAGAATCTACGATGACGCAACACTCAATATATATATTTATATTATGATCTAATCTAATTTAGACCAATCTCAATAAGCAAACCGCCTAATCCTCAATTATACTAATAAGTAATCAATCCTACCTTATATTAGTCTGTAATGCTACTTGTCTTTATCTGCAATGGTATGCCGCTTGACGATTAAGTTCTAGTCGAACACTAATATGTTTATCCACGACACGTAGAACTTAAATCTTGAACCACGAACTGCAATAATCATCAACTGCCACAACGCACCTCAATTGTCTAACATTCCTTTACATTGCCATTCCGCTTACTCTAAGATCCTATGTTTAAAGTCGGTTTATTTGCATTTCTTCTTCACATCTCGTTTCTTGGATTTGGTTGGAGAAGTGTTGCCATTAATTCTGGCCCAAAGAACCCAAATGACTTGTTAAAGAAAAGACGCGTATAAGACGTCACAACCTTAGGAGCAGAAGACCAGCAACAAACCAACCCCACCACCCAGACGGCTCACCTGTAATGTCGAAACACTGATTCTAACTGTTTACGCATGAGATCTTTGAAACAATCAATTCTAAGATCTAGAGATGACTATGAAAAATAACGCTTATTAGGCTCGGTTTCCCATCTGTATCTTAAATTTCAAGAAAATATCATTAATTTCAAATGCATTTATGCATATTCAAAGATATTTACAGCAATAATAATTTTTTCCGCATAAATTTATATGTTACAGTTTTTGAATAAATACTGACATACATGTTTACTTATTCGTTTTTAAAAACTACTGAATATAAAATTAATTTTATTGCTTCTCCTTAAAAATGTGTAACATACTTTTGCTCATAAAAAAGCCTGATAAAATGAAATCAAAGGGTAAAAAATTAGAACGTTTCACACATTTTTCTTTCTTTAAAAGCAAAATTTTGAAGGCACATTTTAAGTTTTAGCTAACAGTTTAAATCTGATTTTTAAACCATCCATTTAAACTTTTTATAAAAAAATATTTACAACACAGTGTATAAAAGAGTTTCAATACCGCAACAATTTTTATGGTAGAGACATTTAAATTTAAGTGAGTTTTTTTTATTCTTTAATGTTTCGCTTTTTATTATTTAAATTGATTTCTGATGAAGTCAGAAGACTCATAAACATAAAACGAAACACCTCGCAAGCTTTTTCAAGTTTGCTAAAAAAACTCCTCTTAACTTTAAATTGTCACTATTATAATTATTATAAAAAATAACTTTAAAGAATTAAAATTTAAGGGATAATTATAGCAAAGAATTATATGTTGCACCATCCTAAATACGGCAATTGTGCGTGTCAAATGCACCTTTCAGATAAAGTGGGACTCGTTGGTCCTTAAATATTGTCCCATGAACATTCATTCTGAATCTGAACTCACGCAGGAAACCGCAACGCAAAAGTTTGTTGATTATCTAGATCAACTGGTAAAAGCTGCGGCTCTAGCAACAGTTTATATGGATAGTAGTGTAAAACCTTTCGAAGAAACTTGTGGACCGTGGAACGATGTTGGCAAAAAGATGCTGCAATACGCCAAACACTAGTGTTTCCAAAGGTTAGCGATCTTACTTCCTCCACTTGCGTCGCTACATCATCCACTACCTATGCTGCGACACACTTTCGTCTCCTTCCTACCTGAATCCTCATATTCCCATTGCTTCATATTTCCTCATAATGTTGTTTGTCCGTGATGACTGAATGGGCACTTTTCCGTAACCGCTTCAAAGGCTGAAATTTCCGCAAAGTTCGAGTAGCAAAATCTCCGTTTTGGCGAAACAACTTCACCAGTATAGTATGTTCCTGGAGTGTCAACGTCATCTTTCTTGATTTGGGATTCGCCTCTCCCATCTTTATATCCCGAAGGCTGCTGCATGCGCATATTACTACAATGGTTAAATTTACACATGCCAATAGTTTACATTGCACAATGCCATCTAGTGGTGGTATTTGAAACTCATTATTTTTCTCTAGATGAAAAATTCCCATAACTGCATTCTACCATTACTCTATTTTCATGCAATTCTGCAGCATAGTTTTTGCTACAGACTGCTTGTAAATTTAAAATATGAACACCCGGTATATATATATATATATATATATATGACAAAAATCTAAGCGTAATACATTATACTGCGTACCTTACAAATGAAAAATCCTGAAAAAAGCCAAAAATAACAAACTAATATATAACAATATACACAGTCCAGTCACATTAATGTGACCACCTCGTACTTTCGACTTTGACGTTAAATAACCAATCACAGAAGGATGCTGGCATCGCAGCACTATTGAGCGTATATAAAGGGTGTGTGAGGGCTTCGGAAAACACTACAGTCGTTGGCGTAATGCAAACATATAAAGAGTTATCCGAAGTCCAAAACGGCATAATTTTTGGCATTCGGGAAAAGGTTGGAAGCATTTCCTCAACGGCTAAGTTTGTGGACTGTTCGTGTGTCACCGTGGTTAAAGTATACCGTGCATGGCAAAATGGAACCGTCCAAAATCAGTGACGTGGCAAATGTGGTGTACCACGGGCCACAGGTGATAGAGGTGACTGGCGGCTGCAGAGGTGAATACGGGAGACTAGACGTGCTACCGTTAAGCAACATACCAACCAGATGAACCAAGGGGCTACCAACAGTGGCTTCCAAACTACTGTTCAGCGATCCTTGTTGCATCTGGTTCTCCGAAGCAGGCGCCTGGTTCATGCACCTATGCTGACTGCTGTTCATCAGCAACGAAGACTGGAATTTTCACACAGGTACCGCAACTGAGCATCCAATGAGAGGCGACAGGTAGAGTTTTCTGATTAATCATGCTTTATACTCCATCGGACGGATGGTTGGTGGAAAATACGGCATGAAACGTCTAAAAGCAAACATTCTGCAACAATTGCTAGCAAGGTTCAGGCTGGAGGCGAGAGCATTATGGTCTGGGGAATGTTTTCCTTAAATTTTCTGTGTTTATTCATCATTGTGGAAAGCACGATGGATCTCTCTCTCTCTCTCTCAATAGAAGTACGCATCTGTACTTTCAGACCATGTCTACCCCTTTATGCGCATTGTTTTTCCTCAGGATGGTGGCATCTACCAGCAGGACATTGCGGAGTGTCATACAACTGACAGCGTACGTGCGTGGTTCAAAGAGCACCAGGATCAGTTTATCGTTCTTCCGTGTCCAGAAAACTCACCTGACTTAAACCCAATCAATAATCTATGGAACCATCTCGATCGCGTTGTTCGCACCATGGATTCTCACGCGCGTAATCTAGTGCAGCAATAGAGTCGGCATGGCTCAACATCCTATTGAATACCTTGAGGATCCTAAATGACTATTTTCATCTCTGCGAAAGATGGTTATTCTGGCTTTTGACAGTATTCACATTAATATGACTGGACTGTGTATAAAGTCAATGGAAGGAAATTGAAAACTATTATGTTTTCCAGAACTGTCACAAACTCAGGGAAATGAAGAAGTTTTAAGCTTGATTTAAGGATTTGCAGCCTTCCCCTTCATTCAAAAACTTATATATAATAGTGCCAGAAAATTTAAGAAAATAAACCAAGCTTTTTTTTTTTTGAAAAGAGATTAATAATATTACAGTTGTATCAACGTATAGTAGTAAAAATTGAAAATTTGAAAGTTACTATTATGTATATGTACTGGAAATACTTCATTGAGCTGTATTGAATGACTGTATAGAGATTAAGTAAGAAAAGACTTGTATACAATACTAAAAGTGATGAACCAAGAAATATTTATCCTAATAGAACGAAATTGCACATATACACACTTTATAATAGAATGTGCACATTATTACTTTTCACTTCCAATCAGTGTCAATTTAAGGCCATTTTGGCGCCTGGCCGCAGAATATCTACAGACCCTAAATTTTATAATCAAAAAATCTGGTTAAATCCAGTATATCCGGCCCCTTCAGCGCCACAGGCCGAAAGGGCACCAGACTCAAGCGCATAATTGATAATCCGGCTCTGCTCTCAACGTCCCACTATCCATCTCTCATGTAGACTGTACCAAAGCCTCGCAAACGGATACTTAAACAGTATGTGGGGATGTTTACTTTCCAAAGAGGATATGGAATGGGAGGCAGGAACACTCGACATTTCGATTGAAGCGCTGCTACTATTTTGTGGTGTTAGCAGAAAAAAATAAACTGTAACCATACAGGGCTTCAAAAAAGGACAAATAGATTGACGACAACGAAATAAAACCGAGAAGGTATAAGCATTCAATCGTCACTCACAGTTTCTGGCGCATTATTAACAACAACCCAACGTGTAAATGAGATACCGAGACACAAACAGATATAATGGCTATCCATAAATGACTCAATGAACTATGGCTGAGATGAAGGAGGTCATTGTGAACTTCACACCGCCTACGGCGTTTATAGTAGATCTCTGTGACTTAAGGTATCCGACTACTTGAGAAAACTTTTTTTTTAAAAGATTGAGATATGGGAATTTTTTTGTGATTTTTAGATTCATTTAGTACATTTTAAGAAAATAAACCCTAAAATTGAATACTGAAAAAAAATTATCATTATTAAAATGGGAAAAATACTGGTAAAAATGTACAAAAAATTTCAAAAACCGGGCCCAATCAGTACAAAAATTGTATGAACAAATTCTCAATTTCCCAATTTTGATATGTTACTTTGTTATTCCTGTTTGAAATGACCTTCAGGATAAGAGATGTTTTAATTTTTAAAAAAACCTAGAGCACACGCTTTATTTTGGTGATTATATGAAATTGCTTAAAAAAACAGTGATTTTAATCACATAAAGGAATGTAAACTTAGAAATAAAACAGTGATTGATAAACCTGAACGTCAAAACACTTCTACTGCTATACAAAAAAATTCAGCAAATTATTTTCAAAACTTTTTGAGCCATCGCTGTCCCCGTTTGAGCTTTTCGACAAGAACACATTTCGAGCAATATGCATTTTAAAGTTTCACAACTTGTGTTAAATTATGGCATCAGATTTTACCAAAACACTTGTAGTTTTTGTTCTAGTGAATGGAAAATAAAAGACTTGGTATTTTTATAATGCTAATAGGATGGCCTATAAAATAAAATCATAAAAAAATGGCAATTTTGAAAAAAATCGTGATTTTACGGTAGTCTGATAACTTAAATTCTCAGATTGGAAATAAAACTAATTTCAGCCCCACGTGTCTCATATTTCGAGAACAGAGCACCAATCGTTAGTGAAGACATGTCTTCAGATGTCCAGGATAGATGTCTCATACCAATATGTAATTCGATCCAAAAACTAGAATTTATGATATGAGTCGCTTTTAAGTTTTATTAACACCATCGATACATATATTGCACGGCGTTATGTAAAATAAATGCTACTCCTCTCTCTCTCTCTCGATGTATATATACTCCTTCCTTTCATGACTATTTCAACAGAATAATATCCAGTCGAGCAAGATATACGCCTTTCTGTTATCTAGTGTTCGTATTTTTGCAACATTTCCTTCACAGTCTCTATCACCAAATACTTCCCACAAAAAATACGTTTAGGGCCTGAAGAGAGGCGTCATCCTCGATCGGACCAATCTAATTCTCCAATTGGAACAGGTATGGTAGGCAATCCCTGCGGAGGGCACCCATTAATTACATACCCTTGCTTCCATCCAAGCAAGAAAAGGGTCAACGTATTAGTTACTTTTCTGCTGTTGTAACTGCATTTCTGAATAAAACACTCAAATGGTACCTTAAGCATGTTTTAACATTACATGTGCTTCACATTTATCAATTTTCTATCTATTCGTATTGCGTCACTTTATTTGTTACATGGAATGTAGATACCAGCTTTAAAATACATTTTTCAGTTATTTAACAACTGTAACTCAAAATTTTCCATAATTTAAAACACTCAAAATAAATGTTGCATCTATATGCAAGAATTCGATTTCAAACAATCACGTACATTTAAATTGTATACTTACAATATTTCATGTATCATATCCTTGCATGCACTGTGGTATCAAACAAACCATATATACTCATTTATATTAACTCATAATAATATAAACAATATCCAATCATATTTGTTGTTGTTGTTACTAAAGTCACCTGATCAGCAAAGGCCAGATCAAGGACTACAACATTCATAATCGCGAAGGTTTAAGTGACGCATGTCGTTTGCCATAACTTTGAGCACCATACGGGTTACAGAACGATTTAGCTTGGTTTTACCCCAATTTTGAAGGAGAACACTCTGTGAGTTGTCAGGGGCTCCCACCTCTCTTCCCTTTCTTCCAACCTTACGAGAGGTATTTGGCTCGACGGCTGTTTTAAATACCCCAATGCTCTGAAGGCACTACACATTTTTAAACATCCATGTCTTCTCTAGAATTCGAACCCAGCGCCAACCACACAGCAGCCAGTGTCGCTAACCAATCTACCGGATGGGTGATTAATCATATTTGTTTTACACGTCTTATAATTCGACCCATTAGTACCGCATGCCAATATTACAAAACAAATATGACGAATTATAGAATAATTATTAGATAAAAAAATGTTTAACCATAAATTCTTGTTCAATTATATTTAAATTGGCTGTGCAAGCCAAAAAAAAATTCCAATAGTAAGAAAGTCAAGAAAAAAGCACAAAAAGTCAGATTTATTACATGCATTATCACTATTTTCTTCTCACATTTGGGGGGAATGCAACTACTTGTTCTTCACCAAGTCGAATTCCAAGTGAGATTACAGCTATTAAGAGGCTCCAAGCTATAAATTTTGCGTAGTAAATAATTTACTTTCAAGGAGTAGATTATTTTCTAGGTACCAAACGAGTGGGAGAAACAGAGAAATCTGGTTTCTATACTTTGTGTTACCTTTTTGCAAAGATGTAAAATTTTTATCCAGTATATTTCAATAGCTCTTGACTTTAACTTGAACATATTACAACATCGATACTTAAATGGTTCTTTAAATTAAATTATGTTTTTTTTATTATTGTCTCACAATTTTCCAATTACATTTATTAGTCTTAGTAATTGTATGATTAATTGGTCAATCAATTAAAAAATTATAACAAAATTTATGTATTTTTAATTTTACAAAAGCAAACATTTCTTACTTGAGTAATATATCCAATTAAATTTACAATAAATTGACAAAATATATAAAGACTCCTTGCGTTACAATAAAATAAGGAACGTTTTAAAGTTAAAATAAAAACATTGAGTCAATAAAATTAATTATTTTTACAGATAAAACAAGAAAATATTATTTGACTTGCAATAATTTTACTATTTACACATTAAGATATGCTGTTTATTTGAGAGCAGAAAACCGATTTTTAAATCTATGCAACAACAACTTTTAAAAACATTGCAATTTTTGAAGTTTTTCTGGGTGAATGTGCGTGCGTGTACGTGTATATGAGAACAAATTCAACCGAATTTAACCGTATAAGTATCTTCGGAAGTTTTGATAATACAAAATTGGTAGTCTCATTATATAAAATATTTTTAAGAAATATATTTATATCTTAGTTGCTTAACGAAGCCTAATGGCCGAACGATTAGTGCATCGTGCTTCCACACCACAGGTCTGGGGTTCAAACCCCGGGCTGGTCAAGGTCGACTCAGCCTTTTATTTCTTAAGTGGGTCGATAAATGAGTACCAAGCTTGCTTGGAAAATAAAAACTAGGGGTTTCGCGTCAGACTGACCACCTGAAGGGAATATCTGATCATGTTCCTCAGGGCCCAAGGTCACATATACTGAGTTGGACGCAGTAGGCCTTGGCTTTAATGGGCTGTGGCACTACTGAGTTAAGTTAAATGCTTAGTAAGAGATTGCTTTTAAATAATAGTCACATGTGACATTTTAATAATTCAAGCTAAGTTTTGAAGATGCATGATAAACTAATACGTAAATTGAAAATAATTTATTTTTTGTAGCATAATAGTAAAAAATTTTTATTTCAATAAAATAAGAAATTAACTTTTTAAATGCATGCTTTAATGAGTATTACAGATTAATTTCTTTCTAGCGTTCACATATTCTTTAAAGATTAGCCAGGATTATATTTCGCATTTTTTTTCTTTAACCAGCTAAAGTTTTAAAAAAAATTCATTTAAAAGGCAAAACTAATAAGTAAATTTCCCATTCAATAACAGAGAAAGATTTTAAAACAAAACTAGCAATCTAGTGATGGTCATTGACAAAAAAAGTGTAGGTGTATGTTTATTATATTTCTTACTTAGCACTCATAAAAAACATAAGGGCTATTGGTGTCGGAGCTCGTGGTTTTGAGCCACGTTCAAATGATGATGGCACTTAAGCCTGTGCTCGACATTCCTAACTTCCACACCACTCTAACGTGAAACGTTGTGGCTCTGACATATTTAATATGTATCAACCTCTCTACACAGCGAGTCTTCAATGACATCAGGTTTTGGACCCACAATTTGACAAAGCCAGTCACCAGTTCACGACCAAGATCATTAGGCTACTGTGATCCCATGAAAAAAAACAAGAGCAAAATCTTTTAGGAAACACACAAAAACCTTGAATGAAAAACACATAATTTCTGTGTATTCACAACACACAGATAAATTGTTTAAAGGATTTTTAAAAAATTGAAAACAGTGCAAATGTTGCTGCTACTAATACCATTCTACCGACGGCGTCAGATTGGAGCCTGCGAAATTCATCGTGGCAAAGGGCTATGTTTTACACGTGTCTATATCAACACCTTTTAGCTGCTTAATTTTTTTTAATGGGGCTGCGTATTGCAGAAACTTTGCAGACCTAGTACATTCCCCAGGAGCTGGAACCATTTTTTAGCGCGGCAACATATAGACGATACCAATAACCACAAGTAATTTTGATGCCCAGCTTCCTTCCCAGAGGAAAGCACCTGAGCTCTGACGATGCAAACCTGCACAAGGATTTTATTTTTCGAGAGAACCCAAGCCAAGCAGACGCTCTAGGGATCTTTTACACGCCGTATAATCATAGGACCAAACCATTGTTTATTTTATGTATCATGAAAATCCACCGACCTGGACCGGGATTGAAACCGCAACCTTAGTTGCAGATGGCCACCGACAAACCAATCACGCCTCCTAGCAGGCGCACCATAAAAGTAACAGTACGATTTGACTCAATTCTACCCTAATTTTGAGAAAGAAAAAAATATGGGGGTGACTAGGGGCCTTCCACCTACCATATGTGAGCAATTGCGGCTGGAAC
Organism: Trichonephila clavipes; assembly: GCA_019973935.1. Classification (NCBI taxonomy): domain Eukaryota; kingdom Metazoa; phylum Arthropoda; class Arachnida; order Araneae; family Nephilidae; genus Trichonephila; species Trichonephila clavipes. The sequence goes on from BMAU01015468.1 coordinate 46,011, forward strand.
TGCTCTATTTAAGATACCCCCATGCTGAAAAAGCACAATAACTTGCACAAACAACCATTCCTTCTCCGGAATTCGAACCCAGGTCCAACGACACAGCAGTCAGCATCAATAACCACTTTGCTAGAAAGGCGATGTGCAAATGTAATACCTCACATTGACTCAAAACATGACAAAACAATCACAGAGAAAAATTGATTGCTTCGACTTAAAAATTCCATCACGTTTAAAAAGAAAAAAAACAAGCACAAAATAAGAACTTTCGCCCATTGAAGATTTTCCTGAAGAAAGAACATAATTCTATTTTTACGATCTGATCTCTTAGAAATCAAAGCTGCATTTTAAATCAAGAACTTCGCGATCTTATTTTCTTTTCAAAACAACTTCAATATGCATGTGATGTGAGTTATAACCCATTGGAAGTAATCAAATAAAACAAAATATAGTAAGTTTCTCATACATTAGTGAACTTTTCTTTTCTTTAAAATTTAGTCATTTTTTTTTCTTCTTATGCTTTTAAAATTGCATTATAGCGATGCAAATACGAGAAGAAAAACTAACATTTGAGCAAATATTTATATTATGCCTTTTCTTTCCACAAGAAGTCAATAATATTAATAACATGATTGCTAAGGCTACGTTTGTGAGAAACAATGCTTGATTAAAATTCTTCTTTTTTACCTTTAACATTTGGTGAAGAAAGGTGCGTATGAATCACCGTTACAGTTCTGAATGCATGAGCACGTTTTAAATCTCCCTTATGCTATGGCGTATTATTATAGTTATGATGAAGAAATGGGATATATAAGTAATTTAATAAATACATTAATTTAACAGATGTAGTACAACAGTATTTACGGAAGAAGAAATTACCTTCGCGGTTATGATGAGGAAGAATCAAATGAAGAAAAGTATAGCAGCAATTATGATTCTTCCACTGAAATCAATCCAGCTTTAAAAGAGATATACGTTGTTGTAAATGAGTGTTTTATATGTAGAGACACAAGAGGGCACTTGGGAAGAACGTAATTTTAAAGGAGACAACTGGTACACATATTACCACTTTCAGATGAATTTTTATAAAAAAAACCATTGCTGGAACAATAAAAGAAAATAAAAAAATACAATTTAAAGAATAGGATGTTTTAAACCTACATGTTTAGTTTTAAAAGGATACAGGTTAAAAAAAATAAGATCCAGTGAAAACATCGCAATTACTCACAATGAGATTAAAGAAGTGTATAAAAAGTATGTACTGAATATTCTTAAAAACAAACAAACAGAAAAACGAAATTTACGTGTAAAAAATATAATAAACATATTGTATTTCCTACTTGTCTTCCTTTTTAACCATTGCATATGAATGTTACGGTAAAAACAGAACGTTAACATCCATGGATATGAGATAACCTGCATGACAACATTAGGTCGTTTTTATTCGCGTGAGTGATACCGGGTTAAGTACAGAAGGCATGGCATAGATCAGAACCACAGATATCCTCATTTGTATTGAATTCCAAATACTTTTTGGTAGGTAATGTGCATATGAGCTTCACTATAGTGCATTAATTATAACGTTCGCACATAAGGGTACATAATGGATATTAGGGATTAACTTGGGATTTTGAGCTATGGTCAGGTGATGAGGACGACATGTAACCTGACTGTAAGGAACCGCTGCCTGCACCTGGCAACAGGTCGAACGAGAGACGATATAAAGAGAAGGATCTGGCAAGGACAGAGAGAAAAGGTCGGAACGGGGGAGAGGAGAGCGGTGGCGAGAGGAAACCGGGGTCGTGAAAAGTAGACACGGCTGAACGATGTATCGTAATCTTGTAACATCTCAATATATTCTTTATTTTAAGAAATGTCCCATAGAAGGTGTGGAATAAACAGTGGGACAAAATCCTGTCTGCAATTATTTTAAATTCACAATGCGAACACGATCAGAAAAGAACCCACAAGTTTACACTGGTGTCAGAAGTGCGATGCAATGGAGCAGAAGTTAAATCAATAAAATATTTCAAATTGATCGGTGTTCGTGCTACATAATTGTGAACAAAGTTCTAGTGGGCATTCGGTTTGAAAGGAAATTTTTTTAACAAGGAAATAGAATCCTGCAGTGTATTTTCAAGTTGATGACCACGTGGATCCCGGGAAATGCCCTGCAGCAGTTTCAAGTGAAAAAAAAAAACAAGAGCTTCTTCATATGGAGTTTTACCATCACCTGCCGAGTTGGGTTATGAACGAACAGATGTCGTATTTTTCTTCATTTTCTGATGAATGGAGCCGTGATCTGAAAACAACGAAGGAAATCCCAGTAGTGTTCAAGCACAGATGGTTATGTAGCTAAAGTATGTTGTTAATTGTTTTTTATTTTGAAAAAGGTTCTGCGTTCTGATTAGTAACAAATAACTGTGTCTCATATAAGTTTTATTGTAAACATATTTCGTATTGTGTTTCTGGAATTTGAGTACTTTTAGAAAAAACGAGTAGAATTTTTCTTGCTTGTTAAATATATAGTACTAGGTCATTTAAGTGTTTGTAGTTAAATTTGTCAGAAGGTAATTTGGCATTAGGTTTAGCTTTATTAAAAATGGCATTTCTCATTAGAAGTAAGAAAGTTGACTTAATTCAATTAGCGCGGGACTTAGATGAGTCACCTGATCCATCTATGTCTAAAATTGTTTTAAGGGATTTAATAATCTCTAGTAAATATTACAAGGAGGAAGAGGCGAAAGAGATATTGGAAGTTATTACAGCCGAAAGATTAGAGACAGAACAGCAGCAAAAACTAAAACGACAAGAACAATTATCAATTGAAAAATTACGCTTGGAAATAGAATTATCTAGGAACGCTAATCAGAGTGCTACTCAAAATAATGGTCAAATTTCACGTGTGAGATCTTTAGATGAAATAGTTAAAATGGTTAGGCTCTTAACTGTAAAGGTACCCAATAAATAAGACGGGTGGGACTATTTCTTTTCTAGTCTTGAAAAGGCTTTCGCTAGTGAAATGGTTAGCGACGAGTTAAAACCGAAGGTTTTGTTATGCATGTTAGGGGACAAAGTGTCAAACTTATTAGTTAACCTAGGCGAAGAAGAATTAACAGATTACGAGTCTTTAAAACAGGTTGTGCTCAAGGAGTATGAACCCTCACCAAAAATATGTTTAGAAAATTGTAGAAAGGCCAAACGTAACTTTCTCTCAGTTCGCGTCCCGTTTAACATCGATGTGGTTATACTACTGTAAGTTAAGAGAAGCGAATGATTTTGAGTCAGTTAATCAACTGATCGTAGCAGATAAAATGTTTAAAATGTTGGATTCTGAGACGGCGACCCATATTGGTGTGCTCCAAGGGGAAGAATGGTACAAACCCAGAGACTTGGGCAAACAATGTGATATATTTTATGCTTTCAAAGGGAAATCCTACGATGAACCTGAGAGAGCTAAATGGAATGATAGTGAAAAGACAAGTTTTAATGGTAGTTGGGGTAAACAGCCATTTGGGGAGAAAAAATCAGATAATTTTTCTTCTAGGAAAAACTTTGATCAAGGTCAAGTAACTGGAATTAAAAAATTCGCTTGTTTCACCTGCGGATCAGATAAACATTTTAAGCGGGATTGTCCGAAAAACAAAGAGGTAGATAATAAAAGACTTAATGAGAATAAGGTGTCAACAGAAGGGACGGAATTGGTAGATGGGACGGTAGCTGCTAGAGTTGATTTGCTAGGTAAAGTCATTCCTAGGGGGGCTATTGAAGACAAATTAAGTAAATTAGTGAAAATATCTATCAGTGTAGATGGGAAGTTAGTCCATGCGTTATTGGATTCTGGTACGGAAATTACTGTTATCAAGAAAGACTTAGTTCCTGGAATATCGGCTGAAGGAGCTTCCACGATTTATTTGAAAGGTATTTTCGGTCCAGCGGTTAAATGTCCTTTAGTATATGTTCCAATTGGTCTTGCTACCGATGGCCAGGTTAATGTGGTGCACCAGCAAGTGTTATGTGCTTTGGCAGAAGTTTTGGTAGAAGACGTGTTGCTTCCACCAGATGTTTTGGATATGTTGGGAGGAGCCCAGAGTGAAGAGAATTCACTGGCTCAAAGCTCTCAGGACCTGAAGGTTGACTCAGGAAATGTAGATGAAACCGAGGTTTCATCGGGTATTCTGCCAGAGAAAGCACAGGAGCACATTGAGGATTCTCAAAGGAATATTACTTCATGTCGGAATGAAGTGGGAACATTGGGTACTAAGGATGAGGAGGTGACCGCTGAGATGGATAAAGGAAGCATGGTGGCTGATAGTTTTCGTTCCGAACAGGAGTGTTGTGCCGAGTTAGCATTGGTTTGGAAGCAGGCTAAGGAAGGCAAAGGAAACTACTATGAAGTAGATGGGTATCTATTTCATAGGGATAAAATACTCGGGGAGAGTATTGGGCAACTGGTAATTCCGAAGTGCAGAAGAACTGAGGTGTTGAAACTAGCGCATACTTCCGTGTTCAGTAGTCACATGGGTCCCAAGAAGACGCTTGAACGAATAAAGTATTCTTTCTTTTGGGAGGGTCTGAGGGCCGATGTGAAGAAATTTTGTGAGTCATGTAAAGAATGTCAGCTCACTCGATCGGTTAGGATTAAAGACCGATCACCCATTACACCTGTGGCAAGGCCTGAATTGCCATTTCAGGTGGTGAATATGGATCTGATAGGTCCAATTGACCCGCCAAGCCCAAAGGGACATAAATATATTTTACGTCTGGTTGATCAACACACTAGGTGGGGCGAGACTGTGCCGTTGACTAGTCTCAGTGCGAAGGAAACCTGTGAAGCCTTGTTAGACATATTGTCAAGAGCCGAGATTTATCTTTTGTTGAAAAGGGAAGGTTTTGTAGAAAAGAATAGCGCAGCATCGTGGGTCACGGTACTGGATTTGTGGAAGTGGTATTTTTGTCGTTCTCTCACGAATAAGTATGCCGCGTGCGTTATGTCGTTTGAAATTTACATGACTAAAAAGTGAGGTTTAAGATTGAGTACACTTCTTATGGATGTAATTTAACGGCTCAGGTTTTAAGAATGTTAGAGCAGTTTGTTATATCTCGAATATTCGATATAGACCTTCTGATGCAAATTTGGAAAAATCGTAAAAAGCGAATTAACTTTGTATTAGAATGGGTGTGATGGGTTGGGTCGGAAATCATACCGGCCAAAGGCAAATTAGAGCCGTAGGAAAGTTTTTACTGTGTACTTAATATAGATATAGTGAACTCATTGAGCATTCATTCATGAGTTAATGAAATAAACATTGTCTAGATTAAGATAAAAACTGTAATTATATATTTAGTGTTTTTTTTGTATAATGTGTTTTCTATGTTTCTCTTGGCAATCCCATTACAGTTTAGATCTTTCTGGGAACATAGTCACTTATTTCAATTGGGTGAACTATTAATATTATTTCATGTGTTTGTTTTAAGTAACTTTGACTAGAACAATCATCAAGACTTTTGACTGTTGCAATTATTGTGTGCTCTGTTTGTGGATTTTCTGTTTCACAGTTTGTGAATTTTCTGTTCCTTGTGTCTGAAATGGTAAAATCAGCCACAAGGGGCAAATTTTACTCTTAGGTGGGGCGTGTAAGGAACCGCTGCCTGCACCTGGCAACAGGTCGAACGAGAGACGATATAAAGAGAAGGATCTGGCAAGGACAGAGAGAAAAGGTCGGAACGGGGGAGAGGAGAGCGGTGGCGAGGAAACCGGGGTCGTGAAAAGTAGACACGGCTGAACGATGTATCGTAATCTTGTAACATCTCAATATATTCTTTATTTTAAGAAATGTCCCATAGAAGGTGTGGAATAAACAGTGGGACAAAATCCTGTCTGCAATTATTTTCAATTCACAATGCGAACACGATCAGAAAAGAACCCACAAGTTTACACTGACACTCCAAGTTCCACATCACACGAACGGGAAGCCTTTGAGCTTCAACACACACATAACTATTGAAGTATTGAGTATTGTAGATCTGGTTTTTACGATCATAGATATAATCTAATTTGTGTACTTCACAAAAAAATATAGCTAATATATCATTTAATGGCAACTATCATCATTAAATCATATTGCTGATTTGGAAATGATTTAACTTTAAACACCAACTTCAATAGTAAAAGGAAGAAAATTTTGAAATTTTAAATGAATGTGAAGTATAGCAAATTATCTCTCTCTAAAATCTCTCTCTTGTTCTAGAAAATACCAATATCTTAACCCACGATCACTCGCGTGGTGTGTTCTGTACACCCCGGTAACAAGAAAAGCCTCCTAAGATTCCAAAAAGAATGCGCAGAACCACAATTTTTTTTGTAGCTGCACATTTTAGGTCACTGGACCTTCAGGCCTGATCCAATTCTAGTTACTCGGACGATTGGAACATAACGACCTTCAAAATTTATGTGGGTTGCTGAAAACTCCCCTGCGAGCAGTTAATCATATGGATACAGTCAGCTCTGAATGTTTGGAACATGATTAAAATATTATTTTTCTACTCTCTACTATCCTTATCATTAATTATAATGTATGTTTTTTACTGGTTTTTACGTTTTACTTGTGGTTTATGAAAAAAATATAAAATTATGAATTTTAAGATGAAAATTTTGTATGTTTAATTTAAATTAATGTTAGTCTCATTTGTGTGCAATAAATTTAAAAATTTTATTTGTATAATACGAAAAACATTTTATACTTCACAAATATGTATCATAATTGATTTATTTTTTTTCATATTCAAATACAAGAGTTAAAAGTTTGGGGTGTTCTCTACAACTCACGAGTAACCATGGTAGCAAAAACAGGTGCGAGTGACCCTGGGTTAAGAGGGTTTTTTTGTAAATATTTATCGAGCATATATATCTCTCCTCCCCACCTCATTTTTTTAAAAAAAATGCATTTGAATTTTAAAAATCTATATCAAGAACACTAATATATAATTTTAAGAAAACGTTTTTATTTATAGGAAATGTTCGCTGTCTTGGTCTCAGATTGAATGGCACTATACCTTATAAAGGAGGGGATAAAAATCCACTTCAAACGGAATTTAATCGAGCATGCTCCCTTTGTGGTCAATTCAAGTGAAAAATACTCCCCTCGTCCAAGAGTCATTCGGATTTTTATTACGCCCTGTTTTTACAATGGGCGCTTCTATCTACTAACCATTCGAAAAGTTTCATAAAACATGATTACACGTCACAGTGAGCATAATGGGAAGTTTTATTGAATAATTCCTTGTCTGCTCTTTTAATAGCGGCTGGAATTACGGTAGAACAAATGGAGAGTCAGAGACGCAGTTTTTCTTTTCTTCCATTTATGTAAAAGTTATTTTTTCTTCCATGACAGCTCGTATCGTGCAAGAAATGTGCATTGCTTCAGAAAATTAATTAAATGGAAGAAGATGTTTGAATAACTGTAGCAGCTTGTGAGAGAGAGAGGTGGTGGGTTTGTATACTGTTCGGAAACGAATAAGATAAGTAAATGAAAATCAGATTTATGTAAATGAGCACCTAAATGCTCGTCTTACGAAAACTGAATCTCCGTTCTTTTAGTAAATAATCTACAGGATTACATACATGACATTTTGTATTGAATTATCACAAATGGATGATTTTTTTCTTTGGTTCTAAAATTTAACGCACAGTAATGTTATATAATAAAAATTATATAAATTAATGAATACCGTATATTCAACAAAACGATATGAAAAAAGGACTTATCGAAAAATATTGTTTTTCAATAAAGCAAAGATGATGTATTTTTTTAAAAAAATAATAACAAGATTCCTAAATTTTCAGACATAGGAAACAGAAACTGATTTCAAAAGCAATGTTTAATTATTATAACATTAATCATTTTAAGTAACCAATGATAAAATTTTATTCCAACCTACAATTAAATGCTTTAGTTGTTTACATTTGAATTAACAATGCTCAGAGTCATCTGTATATATGCATTACTGCCAAAAAAAAGCAAACAAAGAATACCGGTTAGGCTACTGCAGCTGATAATTATATTCGCAAAGTAAGTTCACACAAATAGATTAATAAATAAAATCAATTGCCCATATTCTAGTCTGTAAGCATTACATCCCTCTCAGCAGCAATTCTAAGAGTTTAAAGGAGACTTAGTTCTAGCAGCGTTATCGTTCCTCATTATTATTACAACCTCGTGGAATTTAATTTAGCAACACTTCGAATTTATTTTAGACACTAATTAAATTAAACTGTAAGTTTCATAATATCGTTCCACTTACATTTGGTTGTGTTTTATTTCTCTCAAGTATATAATTTCGTGTGGAATTTCTCAAACTTAGAGATACTAGCCATACTTATTTGGATAAACATATTATTTAATTTTTCTTTTTAGCTAAAATCTTTTTTAGTAGACCACCCGACAATAATTGCGTTCTCAGACTCGTAATTGTAGCCACACTATCTTGAAGATTTTTCTTTCGTGTACACATTTGATTTTATTTTATTAGGCATCAACGTCTCATATCAAATCAAAGCGACAGCTATTGGCCAATCTTTTATTTTTAAACTTAGGTCAATTGATTTGGGCGACACTAGAGAGCTGACATATCGCTCTTCAAATGTTAACGCCACGGCTACGTTAACAATTTGACCTTCGACATATTTATAAGCGCTTTGAATAGACATAGTCGGGATATAACTATATACCCTAACGTGCCCCTCACTCAGTCTCTCGAAAAACATGTCCTCCACCCTACCAGTAGACTCAGCCAAAATGATATTGTGGAAGCTACGTTCTTCACACGCTGCTATTTGTGTATTGAAAACATTTTCATTATTGCTTCTTAATTTTACCGATGAATCCGGGAATCCTTTTTCAATTAATCTCGTTTCTGCGTGTGAAAGGACAAATGACACTAGACGTGTGACGACAGAAAATGCATTGCCTGGCACAAAGTTTCCTGATTTGAAAATGGTCTTAATATACATTAATTCCTCTCGCATAGCTGATCTTCATTGGAACCAGGACTCGACCCCATGATTTAGCAGAAACAACACCGAACTGATTTCGTGACAATCGCCATTTTGCTACAGCGGGCCTTTGATGTCCAGAAATATACAAAAAGCACATTTAAGTCTTATTTCCCGGAAAAACTGACGATACAAGAAAAATTGCATCAAGATAACATCCAAAACACATTTATTAAACATTTATTAACACTTTATTTAAAAGTTATCAATCGGAAAAGCGAGGAAAATTATATATTTTATTTTTAAGACAGATTATCAACAGTTACAGCAGAGAGCAAGTATAAAGAAAAAATGACACAGAATACAACCAAAAATATTGAATCAGAGTTAATTAATCCAACTAATCTCTACCTCCCAGTCACTCTCAGTGCGAAACGGCTTGCGAAGAGCAAGACAATGTAAGAGATGTGCTGAGTGCATGAACTCTCCAGAGCTGCACAGAGTGCATATTGGAGAAAGAACAACTTTGAGTATATATATGGATGACATTGCAGACAGCCATGTCCGGAGGCTTAGCGGAATTCAGCAAACACTCTACACATTGGGCCATTACGCAAATCAGGGGAGCATACTTCCAAGATTTATAGAAAACACAGTTATAGATGTGTTCCTGAGAACGAGCTTTGATAGATCTTTTAATAAAATTTTTAAAATAATAGAAGAGCACAGGTCGATAAATTATCTGCATGATAAAAGCATCAGTTTTAGACATTAAGTCAGCTTTCACGTTACCTGGAACTCCACAGTGGGCAGGAACCCACTGGAAGACTATAGTGTTCTCAAATGTTGCCAGTTTTAAAGATGATGACGGCAATCCGATATGTCCATTGTTAAGAGATTGTTATTAGAAACGATACCCAACAGGGCAGCTTTAGAATCGCTAATGATAAAAACACTCGTAATTTTTCCATTTGGCACTACAGCAGGGACAAAGCTATGCGAATCGCAACAGTTTCAGAGTCAAACATAAAGCCCCGGCCCACAAGGACGTAGAAAGAAAAAAATCGGAGAAAACTCAAACAACTGCAATAAGAATTCGGACAAGAGGGATCAATCGGTTTAAATCCAAAGCCACTCTAGTTCGGAGTGAAGAATATTAAATACTTCGAGCGGGAAGGATCTCAATAAAGTGTCCGTATTACTTTTAGTTACCTTTTGACGCAGGTCAGGATTATTCCAGAAAAGTTTCAAATTCCTTGGATTTTGTGGTGAAACAACAATTCAAAAACATTTATCTCGTTCATTTGTCATTCTACAGCTTTAGGTTTTTTTTTTTCATTTTGGACTAATTATTTCATGAAAAAAAAACCTGTTTTTGTAAAAGAAATATTATTTTCTATAAACTTTGGGATGGAGCTTTATCGCGCCTTATCCCTAATCCTCATGGAAAATCTTTGGGGCCAGAATGGCATTGTTTCAATCCAACCCTCTCAAGAAGAAACCGCGATACGCAGATTAGTGAATAGATACATAAAGGGGCTTTAGCATTCGTGAGTTAGTTGAATAGGAGTTGAATAGATTCCGGATAGTAGAATAGAAGTCAGATAGTAATAGAAGGAATGAATAATAGTAGAAGAATAAAATACAAAAAGAAACAGAAAACTAAGAAGCTGATGGCCGTGAGATATTAGCAAGAGATTAATTATAGAAGTGTAATTATAGAACAGACTTTAGATTATTAAGGAATCTACAGCAGATGAAGATTCTGAGGTTAATTTCCCATAAAGATAGTGGTTAAGATTCCAGGCGTTATTTACTTTGAATTGATAATTACGTAGTATCACTCCTGATCATATCCTTCTGGTAAGACTTTTGTTGCGTTGATTAATACATATTTAGATAATAATAAATTGGGTTTATTACGGATATTTTGGGTGATAATTCATTTATTATTACAAATCTAAGCCACGTGGATGAGGCGATGATCCCCTCGGGCCGCGGGTATCACAACTGTTTATATATACATTAACACTGTCGAAACGTATCTGTCATCAGAACATTTCGATTGTAATATAGTATGAATATTAAAACCACTAAATATACAGGGAGGTTTTTGTTTCCTTACAAAACAAAACTTGATTATATGTTTATTTATTATTTTCGACAATTTCTCCTCTCTCCTTCCCTTTTCACATCCCCCTCTCTATGTATATAGACAAGAAATAAATCACATACTAAATTCAGACTCTACTGCTGAATACACTTCTGTGAAAGTAATTTTTCTGCAGAAGTCCATAAATGAGAAAATAGCTTATGAAAGATGCATTGGCGAAAAATGCATTTTTATCAAGAATATCAAATCACACTCAAGTACTTTATGGTGTTGCATCTTCATATTCCCACAAGACAGCATTTTACCATTTCGTCGCATGAGCGAAAACATATTCTGATCTTATAAATCCGATCGAGTAGCAAAAAAAAATGTTTCTCCTTCAGTAAGTTGAAGTATGTACAGTTCATTGATTTGTGAATGTTTACGTCAAAAAAACAACATCTTAAAGCGAGTTCTAGTTTTTGAAATACTTCATGACATAATGATGAAACTGGTTCTGAATAATTCATAAATGTAAAAAGTGATGCAAGTCCAAAAATTTAGATGAAGAAATGACTGTAGTTTTGATTCGACAGCATTAAATATATATATTTTTTTATGTTACATAAAAAATAACCTTGGAAAATGAAGTGTCGTGCTAATTAAATTGCTTTTTTGTCAAAAACTTCTTAATGAAATGAAATTTTTCTGTCATTATTAATAAAAAAAGTTTCTTTCCTATTGAAGAAATAAAACTTTTTAGATTACAGAATATAAAAATGAATGATTTAGTGTCCAAACAATGTCTGACTTAAAAAAATAAGTTTATAACTCAGAGATACACTTCTAGATTAAATGTAAATTTAACAGACTTTGATCCTGAAAAATTGAAAAAAGGAAAGAAGAAACTCGTCAAAGTCTGTTAAATTTGTTTAAAAGTGCATGATTGTTATTAAGAGATAATTAAAAAAATGCGTATGAAAACTCAATCACTAGGTTCTCTTGTTTAAATCTTTATGAAGTATCCAAAATGCTGTAAATTAATCTAATTATAATAATTATACGCTAATATAAGCAGTGATATGGTGCTTTCATATATATTGTTTTATCACGTTAAACAATATGGCTTTTCTCTATGAATATTTTTCTCTATGAATATTTTCCTGTACACATATGATGAGACATAAAATAATAATTACTTTCTGAATCTCGGTGTACTTTTAAATTAATCTGTAATTATATTATTATTAAATTTGAATTAATGATGTTAATCATTTATTTATATTTATGTCAATATGATTGGCTTGCAACAATTTAATTATTTTGTTAAATAAAGGACATTTATTTGAGTAGTAATACTTCTTTTCTGTACTAGATTAAACATTTTAATGTGAAAAAAGTCAAAGTTTCGCTTCAAAGTTAAACAGTAAAATGTTCCTCACAAGAAAGATAATGATAAAATAAAAGAAGCAAATTAAGAAAGATGTATTTATGTTTCGAAGCATATTCTTGCAATTCTATAAAAATGGAGTCGTTATGATTTTATTTTTAAATGGAATATGTCCACATGTCTCGTAAATATCCGCTCGTTAAAAAGCAGAAAAGTTGAGTTTCATAATGAAAATTACAAATCATTCCTAGTACCTTTTCAAGTAGAACCCACATAAAGTAGATTAAAAAGATATCTACGTATGAAAAAAAGGTTAAATGTTGCATAATTTGAGAACATCTGGTTTAATTTCATTTACATTAAGAGGACTTGGTACCCTTTGAACCACTTTCTTTATTTATGTATTTAAAATTTTATATTTTAGCATTTTATGCAATTTTTCTAATCAAGAAAATGATACGAAATGAAATGTTTCACATTTTATTCACACAATTTTAAAAATTCAAATTTTTTGAAGAAATATTGGAGAATTTTAAAATCCTACTCCTTCTGTAAATATTAATTGTTGAAATGTTTTCGTAATATTCTTATGGATGATCTAATCAACTTCATTGATCGATTTTACAATAACTTAATTCGTTTTCGATAAAAAAAATGTTGATATGCATAACGAAAATCAATGAAAAGGCCAATATCTCATAAATTTTCATTTTTTAAAAATATTTAGTTCACAGCAAAGCGTATCCCTAATTTTATTACATACTTTATATATAACACGCTCGAAAAAAATGGAAGTGATTGGTAAATAATTGTGGAAGAAGTAGCATTTTGAATGCACTAATGTTTCTAAAAACACAAACTGAGAGAAACTTCTTTAAAGTTTATAATTCTGAAAAAAATCATTATAATAAACTTAAATAAACTTAAAACACCACTTTAAGATATTAGTTATACATTTTTCTTTAAAAATTTTTTTTTCCTATTTTTCAACTCATACATTTTTACAAATGATCAATTTTTAGAGAGTATTAATTGCATAAGAAAATTCAGAAAAATGTTAAGTTTTTTTTTTCTGTCACGACAGAAATTTCAGGTTTTTTTTCTTTTTATAATATTGAGGTTTTACATTTGTATGAAAACATATCAAGAATAAGAACTGAAATTATAAAATTAAATATATAAAATGCATTAATTCAAAAATTTTACATGCACACGTTTCACAAAGAATATATTATTCATTCTTTTTTAATGTTTTTATTTATCTTTATAAAATAGTGTTTTTTTCACAAAGCTCTTTTTTTAGCTTTTTTTTAAAAAAAGGGGTGTTGTGTGTGTGTGCTGAATTATATACCTAATTTGTATTCAAATGAAGTTTTATTCAACTTCTAACTATCCAACATGCACAAGTGATATATATCAATCCAAAGATTATAATACAAACAATAATATTAATTAAGATTTTTTAAAAAACGATAGATATGTCATAAACACACTATTTGAAGTTGCTTGAGGGCTATTGACATTAAACCTCGACCAAGTGACAATGATGCCATATGAGCTGGTATTTTGCTCTCCAAACTTCCACTTTACGCTAACACGTAAAATTTGAGCATCAACAGATTTAATGTACATTAACTTTTATACAAGGCGAGTTTTTAGAACCATTAAAACTTCTGCAAATAACTTTCCAATGCCGGCAATTTGTTCTCGCGACCAAAATCCTCGAATCTCCCCTCAAACACATTATAAAAATTGAGTAACAATATCAAGTTTTTCATCTTTTTTACCAAGTTTTAAAGATAATTTAAGTTAAAAAAATAAAAAGAGAGAGAATAAGAAAAATACTACAGCATTGGAATATTCAAAAATTTTTTAAACGTCAAGAAATAGGATGAGGGGTCAATACTACAAAGCAAAATTGTACTCGAATGTAAAAGGTGATTGAATCTTTATAACATTTGAAAAAAGAAACAAATTCATCTTTGACGGTACATTTTAAAAGGAATGGACGAGAGTCGAATATTTACTTAACTTTCTGATGTTTCTTTCAATTTATACATTTTTGGAAATAAAAGAAAACAATTCAGCGCAATTCTTAGAGTGTTTCGAGAATCAAATATTAAAACAATATTTGAATTCGAAATAGTGATCGGATGAATTAAAGTTTCACTCAGCAAAATAAAATGAAAAATGTATTGATTCATTGTGATAAAAGGTAATTCACAAACGTCGAGGTAAAAGTTTATTAGATTTTACTTTATTGATATCAGTTGTTTTTTTTCTATTTTTTTGGTTAATTGATACTTTAAGTATTATATTTCATTCCTGATATTAAAACAATATGTTTAAATCTTAGATTTTCATAAAACAAAGCTTGAACCTTTGTAGATATATTCGTAACTCATATTTTGTCTAAATGAGTGAAATTTCTCAGCATGTGCTGTCAAATGAATAAAAATAATGTAGTATATATAATCTAATAATTATTTATCTCTCTTTATGACTTATAATGAAGCCAACCCAAACGTTTTGCACTTAATGTTCTAAAAGTGAGGTACTAAGAGTTATGTTGGGTGTGCAAATTACCCGTATGAATAAATACCTCTGAAGGGAGTGAAGACGATCACAACAATCACACAGTGTTAGCAGATGGAGCTGAATCTCAAGTTACTTGACTAAATCTCAGTTGAGTGGACTTTTGAAGAAACACTTAGGAGGACAACATTTAAAAACCGATGCTGATTTACATGATTTCAAACCTTGACCCTGATTTCTGCACTGCTAGTTTCGATGGTTTGGTGTACCGATGGAATAAATGCCTCCATAAATATGGTGACTATGTAGAGAATTAGTATGTACCTGTGTCTCATTTAACATGTAGATTTTTTTAAAAAATTTCCTGAATAAACGCATTCTCTGAATGGGCTTTTTACCTTACATTTTAAAACTCCTTACGTACATTTAATAATTTAAATGATTTCCAACTATACGTTTTTAATTCAAAACTATCTTAAATAATACAAAAAAAGTTTAAGAATTTGCGATACACCTATTTTTTTTTTTCAAATTAGGGCATCACATATACATTAAATGAATCCATCTCATAGGATGACTCCATTTATTGCTATTCAAGCCTGCATATTACTTATAAGACTTGTCTCCGATTTCTTTGAATTTAATATAGAGAAGATAGATTTCCACAAGTAACATGTTTTGATTATTTAAATTATAATTAATTGGCTCAAGTGTTTCACAAAGTATTAATGAAAATGAAAAACTCTGCGAATGTATCTATTACGTTGAGTAAAAAGTTTTCCGCCAAAAAAAATCAACCTTGTAAAATGATAAATACATACAAACTCAGCAAGGCTAATGAGGATAGCAATCATTATTCAAATCTACAATGGTGCCTCAGCGTTTTGGCAAATTTTCAGTCCTTTCTGCGAAATACTGTAGCGTGCGAGAGTCCAGAAAGCGACATACCTCATTTTTGACCTCGTCATTTGAATGGAAGATTGGGCTATCAAGATACAGCCGCAGATGTGAAAACAGATAGTAATCCGAAGGCGCCATGTCTTGACTGTATGGTGGATGCTACATCAGTTCCCATTCCAGCGTGTATAGCGTCCAGACGGTCTTCGCCCTAACATGTTGCCAGGTGCTTTCTTGATGAAAGAGAATCACCTTCCTTCTGAAGACCTTTTTTTTGTTTTTAGCGAATGACATCACTAACTGTAATTAGCATATTGCGGTATATGGTGCTGTTGATAGTCTGTCCGCTTTTCACGTACTCATTTTTGATAATTCCACGACAAACCTACCATACACAGATAAGTGGCTTTTTGTTAGATAGTGATCGTCTTGAAACCGAACCTGATAATTCCCTGGGTGCAAAACCACCCTTTTTTATGGCTTGTATTGTTGTAGAACACCAATTCTCATCACAGGTAACTGTTCTGTTCCCTTTGATCCCTTGATCTTCCCTTTGATCTCTGAGTAGAGTCAAACAGGCCGCTTTTCTCTTGCTCTTGACTTCAGCAGTCAATTCGTGAGGTACCCAGGAGTTTAACTTAAAAGTAAAGTAAGCGTTTAACTATTATTTTTTGTCAAAGGTCCAGCTCTAACACAATAATTCGTGTTGAAACATTTCTGTCTAGATCAATGATTTGCTTTCACTGGTCACAATCAACTTCAATAGGGTGACCAGAACGTGGTTCATTTTCAGTGTCGAAATTCCCAGCATTAAACTTTCAAAACCAAACCTTTACTGTATAATAAGAAACAGTATCGAAACTTAAATTTTCACACATTTTTTGTGGTATTCAGTTGCATCGAGTTTATTTCGGAACTCATAGTACAAAATCGTTCTGATTTGTTGACACGCTAGTTCCATTTTAAACACTTTTTGGCGCACAAGATAATAAAGTATTGAAAAAAATTACATAGTCGTGTAGTTCCTACTTTCAGATTTAGAATGCATACACCCGCTTGGAGAAAGGTTTAACTACAACGTGAATGGCCACTGTTTGCGCGAAGGTATCTTCCCTTGGCGGAAAAGTTTTACTCAACCTGATATTTTGAATAATTTTGAAAGCTTTTTAAAAATGGCAACACAGTTCTAAAATTTGATGGAAATCTATAATCAAGTATAAAATGTTTAAAATGATTTAAAAATTTTTAACTATACATTTAAATGTTCCAATAAAAATAGAACGATCACTTATTGAATAAATGTGTTTTTTCTTACTTTGGTTCTAAAAATTCATTAATGAAAAGGTCTTTTCCCTTGAAATATCATGAATAATATTGCTAATAAAGAAATGAAAAAATAGATTCACTTTTGCTCCTTAGAAAATTAAGGTATCTTTAAATTAACATATCTTCAAAGTAGATTTCAGGGAGGGCCCATAATAGCAAGCCTTAATAAAAATACTATTTTAATTGTCTTTTGAAGTAGTGAAAATTTTGAAATCGGTTTCAACAGAATTTTTCGTAGAATGGATGCTTATATTTTATGATACCTTTCCTAATGTAAAAAAATCGTTTTAAGTTTATTTTTCTTTTCATTTTTATCAGTTTAATGCATTACTTTTTGTTAAAGCAGCATTATATTATACTATTCTAATACCTCACGTAAGTAGTCATATGAGTTGTATTGAATCTAAAGTGATGTAATGTCAATGTTAATAGATGGTTTTATAAACCTCACACCTAGAAGCTTCATCAGTGACATTGTTGGTATAATCCGGAGAAACGAGCTCACATTAAAGAAATTTGAGGTGCAAACCACAATATTGCACTCAAATGAAGCAGATATATATATATATATAGAGAGAGAGAGAGAGAGAGAGAGAAAGAGAGAGAAAGGAAATATTTAACACAACTTATTTAAGAATGAATTATATAATTCGAAAAGAAAACTGAAGTAGAAAATAAAAAAGTTGATACTGAGAAACAAAACCCATGTTACAAGAAAATGTATACATTTTAAGTTGTATGTAAATATTAAATAAATATTACATATAATTGAAGAGATATTCTCTCAATAAACAAGAAAAAATAATATTTGACACAAAATACAGCCATTTTCCACGTACTTTGGAATTTTGAACAAACGGGAAACTTCACATATACGACGTACTATGGAAACTTCGCCAACGTGATAACTTTACAGCAGTGATTCTCAGACTGTGGGGAGTGACACCTAAGGGGACGTGATAACCCTACGAGGGGAGCGGGAGTATATTGAAAAGTCAAAAAGAAAAGGTTATTTAAAAAAATATATATAAATTTACTGAAAGTAAAACAGCTGACATAATAAAAATAAAATACACATTTACACTGATATAATATACTCATAATATATTAATTTGCAGTTTATTTTATAACTAATTTATAACAATACTAAATAAAAAAAATAAGTTAAATAATTACCAGTGACCCCATGAGCTTGTGTCATGCATAAAATTATATCCAAAAATTAACACTTATCTTAATAATTTGTATGGTTTATAATTAGTCCCTAAAATGTCAATTAAAAACAACGCGATTCGCTCCCCATAGTTTACACGTGAGCGAGCGCATGTGGTGTATTGGAAGGGTGTGTGTGTGTGTGGAAATGAGTAAAAAAGCAAATCCTCTGAAATAAGTAAATCCTTCCCAAACACTGTCAAGATAATTTTATTGCATTCCAAAGCATTCGGAATAATTTTGTATCAATAGCAGCACACAGAAAAATCGTACTTCAGAAAGACGTATATATACGTCCGGGCGATTAAGCCACTGGCTGAGTGAGATGTCTATATAAGCCGGCAGAACTTAAGAGCCATAGCGTCGAAGTATAGTATTATTGAATTCAATACTTCACTATATCGTATGGAAGGGGGAATGAAAATTATGATTGAATATTGAGGTAACAAATACTGAGAGTCATGGCTTTACAAGGACATTTTATGTGCATCAACTTTACACAATGTATAATTAGTAGTGACGGGATTCGAACTTATGACTCCAAAGAAATAATAGGAATCATAAGCTTGCGACGTTGACAATTTGGCTCCCGCATCTGTGAATTAAATGTTAAAATAGAAATACCAGTACGATGCCATTCTCACATTTGATTTAAAAATAAAATATCGATCATAAGTAGCTCCTTTATCGTTTATGCTCGACTATATTTAATGTTTATAACAACTTTTTATATAAAACTCAATATCCTTGCGGGATACATAGTATCAAATTTTAAATTACTTTTCCATTTCAAATAGAAAACATTAAAGTCTACTTATCGCATCTCTTGGTCCAACTACTTATCGCAATCTACTGGTATGATTCGGGTAAAGAAAACTATTTTACCAGACATTTCAAAACTGAAAAAAAAATTATATAAGTATACTGAAGGAGGTGAAAACTCGGAGACGTTATAAAATGGGAACTCAATCCATTCAATCCACGACGATGTTACGCATTGAGAGAAAGTTTTCCCCATAAAGTGAATAAAAGCTGAATTGAAGACTTCAAAAATGTTGATATTCATTCTTCCATGTCGCTATAAAATCGAATTTTCTAAAGAGTTGATCGTTTTTTTTTTCTTTTTTTCCCTTCTTATTTTGACTGAATTGAAAGGTGTGTGAGGGAATATTTCTGGATAATCATATGCTTTGTGGTTCAGTTTAGTCATGCTGGTTTTGGATGGAAAAATATTTTAAAATACATTTCATGGACATGTAGATTTATTTTGGAAAATAACATGCTTGTATGTTTCATCCGAATAAAAGATTTACTTTAAGGCAACAGGGAGATAGAGTATACTTCGAATAAATCGATTTTTCAATTTTAGCTCTAAAAAATAGTGCTTATTTTTCTGAATCTAAAAATGTATAATACTTATATGTTTGTTGATAAAATAGCCCTAAAATAGGATAAAAAAATTTAAACAAATGACCACGCCCTTTTTGACGCACCTTTTTGAACTTTAAATATGTAGTTTCCCCTGTGTTTGATCTATATAAACGTTCTGTATAGTGTGAACACAATATCTTTTAGTATGTAATGTCTAAATTTTAAAAAATAAATTTATACGTGCAAAAAAAATTAAGATTTTCATAATTTTAAGGTTTTATGATTATTTTAAAGAAATAACGCAATTAATTCGTTAAAAAACTGGTCCATTATGTTTGATATGTTGCTCTAAATATATGTGTAAATTTTTTTGTAAATTCAAAGAATATTTTTGTAAGAAATACATGAAAATATGTATTACAAGATCTCGAAGATTATGCTCATGTTAACTAAATCAAAGGGAAAAAAGACAAATGAATTTAAAATTACTTTTGTAACTCTAGAAAATGATTAAGGATTATTATTAGTCATATAAAAATAGGCAAGCGAATACTAATCAAGTGTATAATATGTGAAAATATTGTTTTTTTTTTAGTTTTTTCCCTTTTTCTCAAAAGCATATATTCTTGCATTTAGGTACATTTTAAAAAAAACTATTGCACTATATGATTCCAGATTTTTTTATACTTCTATACAAGATGCCTATGCATATAGTCAACCTATTTTTTTTTCTATTAAGATAGTGCCTAATTTTTAAAAATAGTTTTATGCATAAAAAAGCAGAAAAATGAAAAAAATTCAAATTTCAAAGTTTCATAATTTTTTTAAAGAAACTATACTAACATTTTACTAAAATAATGGGTTCACTGTATTCTATGTATTGTTTTATATATGTGTAAAATATATTTTGCATAAAAAAGTATACTTTTTTAAAAAATGGTACCTAAACACAAGTATATATTACGAGTTCTCAAAAATTATGTATTACTTTAATTAAGTAGTAAAAAAACCTTTTGGAGTAAAAAGTTATTTTTTGTAGTTCTACAGAATAATTAAATTATCTTTATTAAGAACGTAAAAAATCTAAGCTCTATTGGAAATTGCAAATGATATATGTCTCATAAACAAAGGGTCTTAATTTTGGCATTTTACTCTTTCGAGCATGTCCTGGTTCCCTTAAGGCAGTGTTTCTCAAACTGTGGGGCGCGCCCCCGGGGGGGCCCGCTAACCCTACGAGGGTTATCGAAAATAAAACATTTAAAAATAATTAATTTACTGGAATGAATTAAGACAAAATTATTTCAGACATAATAAAAAATGCACTTTTACTCTAATATAATTTATAGGCGCGATATTTAGTCAACAAAAATAAAAACTTCTTCAATACCTAATTAGCTATCTTTGATCCTATAATCGAATAAAAAAAAAATTTGATTTGATTTGCTGTAATTCCATGATGAGAGATTTTTTATAAGGCTTTCTGTTTAAACCTAACATACAACTCTTTCAGAGAAAAAACAGATACCAGACACAGAATCAAAAAAATTTAGGAACATAAAAAATTCATCACTGTTATTTTTTTTGAAATACTGCACATTATAGCTGTAATCTGTTTAACCTTCTAAGTTATTGGTACAGTTAGTTATGACCTCTCTCTTATGTGTTTGTTTCAAATTTAGGGGAGTTGTAAGTAATGTATTTCTCTGTTACGCTTTTTTCAATGAAAAAGTGTTTTATATTTGGAAAACCATGGAGAGCACACACACACACTTTGAAGAATTTCTTGGTCAAGACTTATTTTTACGAGTATTCTATACATATAAGGCTTAACTCGTAAAACGTTTTACACAATTTCATATAATCATCACTATTTACCCGGAAGAGGTCGCGCGGGACGCTCAGATTACAATTTCATTAATTCTGGCAAAACTGTTTATTTGTTACCAAAGAAAAATTGAAAAGTCCTTGAAAATAGGTAAGTAAACTTCCTTTTATATAAATTATTCACTGGAATCACGATTTGTATCGTGTACAATAAAATAATTATAAAAAAAAGGATTAGGGTGACTCAATAACCCCGCTCGACCGTATCGAGTGCGTGCCTGCTATCTGGTTAAAACATGTTGATTGACTGAGTATTAACGTCGCGCTGTTCAACTACACGAGGGCTTTTGGTAAAGGAGCACTAAAACATGCTCAAGTCTTTTCGCTTTAAATATTAAAAATAATACATTTACTCTCCATTGGAATATTATAATATTGTTCATTATTTAACATCAATTATAAATGCTAATTCTGTGAGGCTTAAAATTACCATTAGCTTAAAACTAATTATAATTTGAGCAACCATTTTTAAAAAAATCATTTTGCATTTTTTAAACATTGTCGAGCACTTGGCTTTGCACTCCTTACAATTCAGCTATTACATCAATAATGTTTTATTTTCTTATAAATGAACTCCTGCAAAGAGCGGACACTTCAGCCGGTATACTTTTAATGTATCAGTGCCGCACAGAGTATTTTATAACTAATTAATTAATACTAAATTAAGAACAAGTTTAATAAGTATTAACGATTTCCATGGGCTTCTCTACCAAAGCAAAGTTTTCATAAGGAATGCTTATGATTTGAAATTCACCCTCTGAGTTCTTTTTCCATACTTAGCAGATCAACGCATTTTGCAATAAGTTCAATTTAAAAATAAGAGAAAGGAAAAATAACATAATAATTTTCCTATTATTTTATTTTTTATTTATTTATTGCTTAAAAGTAGTATACAATTTTTTAATACTTGTGTTACTAATTTGTATGGTTTATAATTAAGATCGCCTATTGTAGCTTTAGCGTCAAAGTGCATTATTATTGCATTCAGTACATTATTACTGCATAAGGGGGGGACGATAAAAATTATGATCGAAAACGGGGGCGCCAGTATTGAGAGTTTGAGAAGCACTGCTTTAAGGAAAAGAAATTATCTCTTTGAATAAAGGAATATGCCCTATCTCGTGTACTTTCATTCGTTTTGAATTAAAATTTGGTTTAAGGCATTGTTTCTCAAACTGTGGGGTGCGCTTCCCTAAATGAGCGTGATAACCCTACAAAGGAAGGGGGCACGAGTATATATCAAAAAATCGAAAACAAATGATTATTTTTAAAAATATTATTAACTTACCGAAAGGAAGCAAGAAAAATACATTGTGACCATAATAAAAAATAAAATATACGTTTACACTGATATAATAAATACACTTATAAAATATCAGTAATGTACAATGTGTTTCATAATTAATTTAACAGTACTCTAAGTAAGGAACAAGTTTAATGTCAGTGCCCTATGGGCATGTCATAAATTTATATACAAAATTTAATACTTATTTCGATAATGTCTATGGTTTATAATCAAAGTCGTATTGTAGCTGTAAGTGCAAGTATATTATTACTGAATTCAATACATTGTTATTTTGTGTGAGGGGGAGGTCGTGAGGAAAATTATGATTGAAATTGGGTCGCAAGTATAGAAGGTTCGAGAAACACTGGTTTAAGGTATTCGACTAGGTTTGGAGACAAACTGTTCAAAAGTTTATTTTCAGAATATTTTTATTTCTTTTAAAAACATAAATTGGCTGAAGAAGTTATAAATACTAAATAAATAACATATATCACCATTTGGTTTTGAAAAAAAATATATTTGTTTGTATGAAATTTTAGTAAATTTATCAAAGTGAGGAATAACGCGATGAATAAAAATGCATTAGACATAATGCAATTTTAATTTCATTGATATACTTCTTGATCCATATGAAGTATCACAAACCGCAGGATAAAAAATTATTTTAAGAAAAAAAATATTGTACAAGCATTTAAATTTCATTTAAGGATTTTTCGTAAAAATTACTGTATGTTCTAATCTAAAAATGGCTGTAAAATGTGATTAAATGTGACTATTTTTTAAAAAAAAACATGCAGTTTGTTACACTCTTAAGGGCCCATAACAAATATGTTATAACTTTCATCGAATTTGATTGGATTGTTTCGGAAATATCTTTTTTTCCTGCACAAATTACCGTAAAAATTTCATTCTTCAAAAACGCATTAAAAATATTTATATGCATTAAAAAAAACTTACGAAACTCTTTAGTTTTATATATTAAACCTTACCAATCAATGTTAATTTTTCTTTTTCTCCTAATGGCCCTAACATCAAACACTTAAAAATCATTCTTTCAACCTAGTTAGATACTCAAGTAACAACAAGTACATTTTATACATTAATTAGTTGTATGTTCATTAATGTCTTAGCAAAGCTATTGATGGGAGGCCAGATTTGTTCATGCTTTAAAAATCGCCCCTAAAAGGCTTGGGATTTTTATACAAGTCCTCCTTGACAGGTTGTGGTGAAATTCCTCTGGTAGGGAGTGTCAAAAAGTTTCCCGCGTCACAAAGTTCAGTAAACGCATAAATTTTGAGGTGGTGTAACACTGCGCCTGGTCCCGGACCAATCAGATAGATTATAGTGAACAGAGCAAAGAGTTCGGCTCTAGGATTTTGGAGTGATGAGGAGTCGGATAAAAAGGGGACGCAGAGAATTTCAGAGAGAGAGCCTCTCACAGAGTTGCAGAAAGAACCTACAAAACCCGCAGGAAATTCCACCCGGACCGGGCGATCACCATGTCCTTCCCTTCTGCACCTTCTCTCTCTCAAGCTAAGTTTTAATTATTTTTTTATCTTCTTGAATGAAGTATAAATCCTTTTCTATAAGTGTGCTTAAAATAAATATATCTTAAACGTTAAGGACAGTCCTGTAATTCCTGTAATTGATTATTCTTGTCTTATTTAACTTTGGTCATGATGCGCTGTGAAATTATGGAAACTAGGTTGATAATTGAGAATTTAAATATGTTAAAATAGCATCGCTTCACTATTTACGATGAACCTCAGTCAAGTTATAAGGGTAGCAATGAGCTTTTCAGAAGCACTTTCAAAACTTCTACATTACACCAAAGTAAGGCATTTGAATCTCAACGAATTTAACGTACATTAACCTTTGTACATGGTAAGTATTTACTGACGTCATGAATGAAAGCCAAGAGTCAACAGAAAAAACGGTGGCTGCTATATAGCGATCATACGCATGCAGATACTTCGGTCACTCATTTTATATTCAGGGTGATTCTAAAATCATAATAGAAATTTGGAAAGATATTGCAGCTCATTAAAAGTACTTACAGTATTTTTTTTTCCAAAATGTTCAAAGCTAAGACCACCAACAATAATCACAAATCTTACAGCTGCAATGCTGTTGATAGAATGCAGCATATGCAAAGCATCCATGAACTGGTTGATCTGTGACAGAATCTCTTTGCTCTTTTGTGCTTATCCTCACGACGGGAGTCTTTATGTATGTTAAAAAGGATGACATGCTCTATAGTATAATTTTCGTCCAAAATTATCTAGATCCTTCTTATGAGGCGCCATATGAGTGAGTGATTGAATATTAACGCGCGAGTCACACGGTTTAGCTACACGAGGGCTTTTGGCGATGGACCGTGTAATTTTGAACCATCGTGACGAAGATGACATTTGAGCTAGCACCTCTCTTTCCCTATTACCTCGCCACACCAACGGGGAGGACGTTTAAACTCTCGACATATTTATCGTTCATAGTTCCCCTACACGATGGGTCTTATGAAGTGCAATATATAGAGTGTACTGAAACTGTATGTTGAATTAACAAGCAAACGAAAAATTTATCTAGCTTAGGAGGCCATTTGAAGACCGTATCCGCTGTTTTTCTCTTCTGAAATTATGAATTTTACATTGGGGTAAAAAAGGTGTTAAAACTACATGGGATTTTTAAACTGTTCTTGACAATTACCTAATCGATGTGAGCAAGTTTGAATTACTCTCTCCATGATTTTGATTTCAAAGATTTATTGAAGAGCTTCTTAAAATAAAGTATTTCACGCACGATGATCAGAAAAGGAAATCTTATGAATCACTTTTTTGTGTGTGTCCCATTTAACGTTTAGTGTTGCCCATAGTCACATCCCCTTTAAAAAGAAATTAAAAAAAACATTTTAGGTTGACTGCAAACCGTTCAAAATACTTCCTATGACCTTAAAGCAGCCTGCATATGCTGAGTAAGAGAAAAAGTTGAACCTACTTAGGTTTTAATCACCCAGTTATTATCTAGGACAAACAAAAAAAAAAACTACGATAATATAGATTTTATTAATTTATAGATGGTCTGTTTTCTTTTTTATACATTTTCCTTGGGAATCAGATAAAATATATAAGAACTTGGGTAATTCTTTTTGTTAATAGATTTCGCCTTTTTAAAGACGGAACAAAAAACAGTAACGAAAAGCCTATTACTTGAAAAATATGTTGATTGATAGGTACAGTGTTTAATGGGTAGTTTTTCAAAATATTTTAAAGAAACATTTAAATTTTTAAAGATTTATGCCAGGTAAACTTATATATATAATGGTATGAAATAATCAGGCTGGTTATATAGAGAGGAAATCTTAACTAAAACAGCAATTGTCTTCAGTAAAATGTTCTTAACATATAAGCAAGAAAATATTAATTTTAATTAATTCCCAACTAATATACATATAAAGAGAACTTTAAAAAAATGTGAAATCTCAGACAAGTTTGAAAAAGAAATACAATACAAATGAAAAATATACAATACATGTAGTCTAATTGTCTTGTAAAACAATGCTTTGGTCTAAATTTAATCAGCTTACAAATGTATTATTAACTCATTGAAATTATAAATTCAAACTTATGAATACAAATTATTAAAATATATCGTTGGCCTGATTATCAGAATGCGTAACTCCTTCTGGGGTGCTAATTTGATATAGGAGTGCTACGCGCCATGCTGTTGCTTATACTTGCTAAGATGGGAGATAGCATTACAATATTTTACCTTGATATGGTGATCATATGGGAATGTGGTTGCCATGGGAAAAACGTAAATTAGAGTTAATTTTTATTGGTTTTTTTCCTGCGGTAACCTATTAATTTCAGACTATTTTGATTCGATTTCCTTAATGACTTAAGCATTTCCATTGCATTTGTTCTTCAAGCCACTATTTCAATATTCTGTTGCATTTTGTGCTATTTTCGAATATGGATACTTCTAATATCCATATTCTAAAAATCCAGGATATTTTGTTTTTAAAGAATGAGTGTTGTGATTTTAATTATTGCTACAATTCGCGCACATTTTAACTTTATTTTACTTTTTAATAATGCTTTTTTGAACGTTCTCTGTTCGATGAAATTCATTGAAGTAACTTGCAGTTCTTGAAATACTGTAAGTTAGCAGCACTTATTCATTTACATCCCTTATTAATTTTTATACGTTTTAAGTAATAATTTTATTTATAATATAATTTTTCTATATTATATATATTTAAAGTAATTATTCTTTTATTTTACTTTTTTATAAATATTACAAATGTTATTAATTTATAATTATTACAATGTTATTTATAATCATTATTACTATATAAAATAACATTAATATTATCATTTATTATAATTACTATTAAAACATATTATATGAAAATAATAATATATAATACAATATTATTATTGTATAATTTTATTGTATTATATTGATATTCATTATTGATTGATATTGGTTATTTTTAGTCTGTTCCTATATTCTTCATTTCAAACATATTTCAAAACAGGTACTTACATTTTTCCCCCTGACGATTTGTTACCGCTAGCCCGCCATCTTGGATTCCACGTAACTCGATAATAACCACTGTTTAGCGTGATTAAGGAATCGCACCAAACAGTACTTGGCGCGTATTTAGTTCATTTGTGGAGTTACGCCTTCTGATAACTAGGTCACCGATATCATTCTTAATATTAGTCAGTTTATAAAAAAAATGCATGCAAGGTTTCTAGTTAATTTCCTAACTTAGGAAGCTCATACAATTTATATCCATCTCCTATTATAAGGAGTTTTTTTATTGACACACTTTTACACAAATACATATATTCAAATTTAAACGAAAAGAAAAAAGATTCACGTAAAAGTGGTTTCAAGCTATGAGTTAACTGAAATAAGTAGAATAATACAGGAAATCATGCATGAAAAAATTTTAAGTTAAGTGCTTAGAATCAGACTAAAAGAGAAAATTCAAAGATAGCACTGTCAAATAACTTTTCTTCTCTATCATGAAATATAGATTTATATTTTTCGTTTTTCATTTTATCCTATCAGATGCCTTTTCCAGAAGAGAAAATTTTAAAGATTTTTTTTCTCTATTACGATATTTTTGGGGAGGATATCGAATTTGAATTTTATGGAAGAATCATACTGAAACTGCTCCAAATAGTACTAAATTCTTTTTTCTGAAATCTTAAGACTTTTTTTCTTACAAAGGTAACCATTTTCTTTCAAGTATTTTTCATTTCTATACTTTTTTCTCATGCTATGAGAATCATGCGCTTTACTTTAAAACTGCATGAGATAACTTTAAAGTTTGAACTCATTTACTTTTATGGTTTTCAGAAGTTAGATAGAATAAAGACTGAATTAGTTTTGAATAAATATTTTCAGATTTGCTACATTTTGAATAAAAGTTCCAAATACCTTTATGACGGGACTATCCTCGATCATTCCACTAATAGTTCTTTTGGGAATATTGGGTCTTTGAAAATAATTTTACTATAAAGCTTTCTCCCGAAGAAGAAAACGTGATTATGCAAATTAAGACAAGTATATAAAGTCTAGGCTTTCAGGTTAGAAGGAGAGATAGAACAGACTGCTAGGCGGAGAAGTTATCAACAAACTTGAAGTGAGGCGTTGATATTTAGTAGCTGATTATCGTTATATGTAAGTTGACGATCTATTACATAAGATTTAATCTAGGTTAGGTAGCTAAAAAGTCAGAGCTATTGAATTAACGTAAGTGTTCTAAGTATTTAAAGAATTCTTGCATCTCGTGTACCTCGTTAATTGTCTTCTTATTTAATAATTGAGTGCATCTTATAACTTTGGTTGATTGAATTTGTGTTGTGGTTGGTACTGTGAGTAAATTGGGTTATTTTGAATATGGCTAGTCTCCCTTCTATTTTTCCCACACCTTTAATCGCGTCGGCCAGACCTTTACACCATGATCTTCTTTTAACCCGCGGTCACTCGAACCTGTTTTTGCTACCGTCATCACTCGCGGGGTGTAGAAAACACCCCAAACTTTTAACACGTGTATTTAATTATGAAAATAAAATTAAGTCATTATGATATATATTTATAAAGTACAAGATGATTTCCGTATTATACAAATAAAATTATTAAATTTATTGCATGCAAATGAGACTTACACTAATTTAAACTAAACATACAAAATTTTCATTTTAAAACGCATAATTTTATATTTTTTCATAAATGTGTAAAACGTATATACCAATAATAAATATACTTTAAAATTAATGAGATAACGATTCTAGAAAGTAGAAAAATAATATTTTAATTATTTTCCAAATATTCAGAGCAGACTGTATTCATATGCTCAACTTCTCGCGGGAGTTCTCAGCCACCCAGATAAACTTTTGAAGGTCATTACGTTAGAATCGTTCGAGAAAGAAGGATTGCATAAGACCTGAAGTTTCAATGACCTAAAATGTGCAGCTACAGAAAAACTTGTGGTTCTGCGCGTTCTTTTTAGAATCCTGGGAGGATTTCTTGTTGCTGGGGTGTACAGAACACCCCGCGCAAATGATAGCGGGTTAAGGAAGAAAAAAAATCTACCTTATATAAAAATAAACTTAAGTTTTAAATTTTTTTATGAAAAGCCAATATTTTGGTAGACTTACAAACCGTAGTGAAATTCAAAATTATACTTAGAAAAATTCAATTAATGAATAATGATATTTGTTGACAAAAGAATAAAAGTATAAGATTGAAATAATTTTACATAAGACATTTAAAATATATTTGAAATGCAACTTCGAAAAGAAGTTTATTATTCATACACTATCTACCAATAAGTTTTTGGACATGCTTGCAAATAAGGATATGTGAGGTCCTGATCTACGCCATGAGTATTTTAATTAAATATTGTGTAAGAAACAGTATATTGGCATTAGTCGCATGCAGGATGCCACGAAAATTAAAGCTGTCTGATTTCTAGAAGGGCGTAAGTGTGAGATATCATAAAAATTGCCGATCCTTAAGAGAAACATTTAGTGAGTTAAACTTTCTAAAATCAACAGTGACTTTTCTGATTAAAAAGCTGAAGGTGAGTGGAGATTATTGGAATGTGCTTTGTCCGGCAGACCCATAAACTAAGAGTAGAGACCGCACCAAACCAATTACCACACACTCCAGGAATTCTGACAAGCATCTGAGATTATTGTTAATATAATCACCACCAACTAGATAACGCATGTTCATGATGCAGCCCATAATTACTTTATTCCAAACTTCAACCACGTTGCTCGGTTGAGGTTATGCTATGCAATTTGAAATTGAACCGTAGATGAGTGGAAACAGGTTACTCGGAGTTTCGAATCAAGGTACAATATCTACAAGTCGAACGACAGATGCTGGGTTTGGCGTCATCAAAGAAAAACGCCATTTGCATGAATGCATTGTGCCTACGGTAAAGTTTGGTGGAGGTGGAATTATGATATGAGGATGTTTCACGGGGTATGCACTGAAACCCCCTTGATCTCAATTCATGTTAAGCTCAATGGCGTCGACTCCTACTAAACTACTGTAGACAACAATGTGTTCCCGATGCCGTGGCAATTTTATGGTTTGGATAATTTTTATTTCCAGTCTGACAATGTCATCTACCATGTTGAAAGATATACCATGGATTGGTATAGTGACAATGAGGTGAATCGACAGAACTGTCTTGCTCAGAATTCAGACTTGAAACTTATAGAAAACATCTTCAATGTGTTAAATCACCAGATTAAGAGGTGTAGGAACCATTCAAAATCGGTGGAAAAATTGAATGTCTTCTTCAAGTCGAGAAGAAGGAAGTACCACTGTCCGGCATCCAGAAACTCGTGGAAAGCATGCTCTGGGGGGTTATGGCTATAATGGCATCAGGTGAAGAAGTTTCTACCAATTATTGAATATGAATAAGCTCCGTTTATCATTTTTATCGTTATAGTCTAATTACTTAGTGCTAGATAGTATATTTCTGAGTATAAGCTGAGAAGATTTGGAACTTCTTTTAAAATGAAAGTAGAAAAGGTCAACTTTTATACTGATTTTCAAATCTTGAAAAGTAAGGGGTTTTTTTCTTAATTTTCTATTAGGCGTGCACAAACGGTTTTAATCTTTTATATTTTGGGGTGTTTTGAATGGAACGTTTATTCTAAAAGGAAAAAAAAATACGCAAATCCTTCAAAGTTATATACAGTGCAAAACTAAGTATTCAAATACTTAGTAAAGTTAAGTAATTGGGATGTCTGAATGCATATGTTCACCTTGCAGCTTGATTTTCTTCCTAAGCATAAAACAGGTCAACGCTTAAGAGGGCAGTATATACAAATTTATATTTCTACTATTTTTCCAAACAAAAAATAGCGCGTAAATTTTGACTAGGATAGATAATCTACTAGATGACAAGTGAATAGCAAAAAATATGTCCGTTTCAGAGAATATAAACTATTCAAATAAACCAACCGTTGGTGGCTTATTAGTGCTTCTCAAACTTTCAAAACTGGCGCCCCCCTTATCAATCACAATTTTTATCGCGCCCCCCTTATACATTAATAATGTACTGAATGCAATAATAATGCACTTTTTTTTACGCTAAAGCAATAATCTTAATTATATACCGTACAAATTCATGACATAAGTATTAAATTTTGTATATGTTGCTTTTAAAAAAAAAATATTAAGTAATAGGATAATTATTATGTTATTTTCCTTTCTCTAATTTTTAAATTGGAATATATTGCAAAATGCGGTGGCTGCTTAGAAGGCAAAATATAGATATCAGCTTTTTTTTTTTAGAAAGAACTCAGCGGATCAATTTCTAATCATAAGCATAAATTTGAAAACGTTGCTCTGTAAGACAAGCCCATGGAAGTCGCTAATACTTGTTAAACTTGTTCTTAATTTAGCATTAATTAATTAGTTAAAAATACTCTGTGCAACACTGATACATTAAAAGTATACCGGCTGAAATACCCGCTATTTGCATGATTTCATTTATAAGAAAATAAAACATTATTGATATAATCGCTGAATTTTAAGGAGAGTAAAGCCAAGTGCGCAACAATGTTTGCAAAAATGTAAAATGATTTTTTTTTTAAAATCATTGCTCAAATTATAATTAGTTTTAAGCGAACTGTAATTTTAAGCCTCACAGAATTAGCATTTAGAATTGATGTTGAATAATGAACAATAATATAAAATTCCGATGAGAAATAATTGTATTATTTTTAATATTTAAAGTGAAAAGACTTCAACATGTTTTAAACCTGGAGCAGGCACGCACGCGATACTAACGGTCGAGTGGGGTTATTGAGCCACCCCAATCTCTTTTTTATAATTATTTTTATAGTACACAATAAAAATCGTAATTTCAGTGAATAATTTAATTAAGAGAAAATATACTCACCTACTTTCAATAACACAGAAAATATTTTCGGAAAAAAAAGTTATCACACCGGGAACTCAGTCAAAACAAGTACCTTAAGATTGTAAAGAAACGTTTGTCACTCCCAAAAAATAGGAGATATGTGACAAATATATTTTAGTTCACACGTTAAGACTGTCAAACAGGAGGATGGTGTCAGAGCCATTGGTAACAATTAAACAGTTTTGCCAGAATTAACGATTTCGTACACTCTGTGCTCGGCGTGACAGCTCCGGAGTAAAAGTGTATATATTACAATATGGATGTTCAAAAAAAATTATGTAAAATGTTTCTTTTTTATTACGCTTTTTTATACGCTTGGGAATAACTCATAAAAATAAATCTTGGCCAAGTAATCCTTCAAAGAGCTAGCTCTCTGTGCTTTTCCAAAAATCATAAAAATATTTTAGAAGGAAAAAATCGCAGCAGAAATAGTTTATTTGCAACTTCCCTAAATGAAAAAACACATACACACACACATAAGAGCAGGGACGTAACTAACCGTACACGAAAGTTCGAAGGTCAAACCGCAGCAGCTACATTCTGCTGCCTTCTTCTGATGACAAATATATAACAATGATGAAAATTTTTTACCTTCCTAAAATTTTTTTTGATTATGGGTCTGGGTTTTGTTTTTTATCATTTTGCTTTGAAAAGAAGTAGCTTTAATTTTTTATGACGTAATATCGCAGATATATAAATTATATCAGTGTAAATATGTATTTTTTTTATTATGTCAAAAAGTATTTTGTTTTACTTCATTCCAGTAAATAAATTGTTTTTAATCTTTTATTTTCGATATGCTCGTGCCCCCCTTTTACGTTTTTACATCAATTGGAATGAAAAATATCCCACTAATTGGACAATGTATCCGCCATAATGTCGAAATGTTTGATAATTACCGAAACATTTTTCAATTCCGCCTATATACGGGTTTTAAATTTTGGGTTTAATTTTTTAAAGTAAATATACAACCATGACATCTACACGAATCCACATATATTCAGAAATAAATAGTAGTAAATGTTTACTCATTTAATGTGTCTAATTTTTAAATTAATCCTTTTATATAAGCAAAATTAAATTAATTTGTGTCTAATTTTAAATTAATCCTTTTATATAAGCAAAATTATTCAGTGTACTAATTTATACAAATATCCTATATTTCCATGTAATTTTTAACAAGGCCCAATATGTTACATAGTCATATGTTACGTCATGCTTTATATATATATATGTTACGTCATGCAAAAATATTATAATTAGGCTATTTTTTCTTAACTCGTAAATAGAACCTTCGAATAATGAATAATATATGGCAGCAAAAACAAATAGGGGGAAACTTAATACATTTTTTTTCAAATTTTGATTTTTGAATTCATAAAAATTGGGAAAAGAAGCAATGCACTGATTATGTTCGTCCTATTTTATAATATTATTATTCAAAAAATCATGCGTATTCAGTAAAACTTAAATTCTGAGTTTCGCAACAAAATTTTGTTCTTCAATTTTGCTGTTAATAAGTTCTGTTTTTTATTTTTTTTTTGCATTAATTAAAATTTATGTTGATCAAATCTTTCCACAGTGACAAAATGATTTGCTTTAATTTTCAAAAGAAGCATGCTATAATCCTACGAGTTTTTAATTCAAAATATTCATGAAGCAAATTAATTTACAATGCAATTATTCTCCGAAAATTTTTACCATTTAACTATTGTTTAGGAAAAATTGCTGTCATAAAACCAAATGTATTTTAACAAAATTTCATTTCGTAGTAATTATGCATAGCTGAATTTTTAGAACTGTATTTTAACATGTGCTTTTATAAAAAATTTAATTACAATAATTTAATTGTCCAACATTTAGATCTTTTAAAGGCATTACTTTAATAATGTGCAAGTACATTTATTTCAATTTTTAAATTATGTTAGAACTTTTTATTTAGAGTTCCTAAACATAAATTTACGAGAAATGGTACAAATATTTATTGTAAAGATATATGAAAATTATTATTACGATTGTAAAAAATAAATACTTTGACGGATTTTTTTTGCATGACTTAAATTAAAAAGTCAATCCAAATTTCAAGTTTTAGAAATATTAAATGCATTGTGTTTAATATACCATGTAGACAAAAAAATACTGTTCGTTACCAAACAAAAATTGTGACCAACATAACTTTACAAAACAAACATTCTAAAATGGAAGTTGTTGGAAAAACTGTTATTCCACTAAAATGAAGTGATTTTATATCATTTTTCATTTCAAAATCTATTCATTTCCTCTGGGAATAGCTTCATATCTATTACTTTCACGTTTTTAAGAATCTTCTGATTTGTATAACTACGCGACAAAAGAAACAGTCTCCAGAATCATGAAAGGAATTTGTGAACAGAACTCGTCTCGAAGGAAGACGATAAATTTCATCTTTTATTGCTTCAGTGTTTTTTCTCTTACACTATTGGGAAGTTAACTCGTGAAAAACTTAGAAAACGAAGCATGAAACAAACAAAAAAATTAATCCAATGAAATAGACAGTATCACTCTCGAAATATTATTCCCAAATTTTTTTTATTATTTCCGTTGTGGATGTTATGCGATAAAAAATGCATCACACAATGCTAACATAAAAAAAAATTTCCATAGAATTTAATTTTTTTGTCAGTTTTTTATACACTCGATTTTTATTCTCCACAGATTTGCACCATCTTATGAAAATTCAAGTTCTAAAATATTTTGTAAATAAAAGCATTATTTTCAAACTTGAGCTTTACGTTTTGCATAAGTAAATAATATTAATCCATTCGGCCTTTCATTTGCTTTATATAGTTTTAGACCTGAACCAGGGCCTCAGCCACATTTGGGGCTCGTCTGGTTTTCGAAGCCTTAATAAGATCATGAACCAAGTAATTTCAATGATCAAATGTTTTAAATGATTGTATTCTCCAAAACACAGGAGATTTTAAACAATATGTACATTAGCTACATCAGATGGCTGTCGTCCATGTACATGCCTAGGTCTACTATCATTACTCATTCAGTCAAAAGGCGGTAGTCGATCGAACCAGTTTATACAATTGTAAATCATGCACATGAATTTGTTCCGGTTTATTATTTGTACGAGCATTTGATAACGTGTGCAATAAACTGCCTAGTTTTAAGGATCCTAGATGGGGCTATATTTGTGTAAATGCCTAGAGCCTCAAGAATTCATGACTTCTCTGATCTGAACTCTTCGAGATATAGCGATAAAAGTTCTTAAGCTTCCTTACCTTCTATATGTATAATTGTATTTGGCGAATGTTATAACTCAGCGTTTCTCAAACTGTAGGGCACGCCCCCTTGAGGTCAATAACAACTCTACAAGGGGACACGAACAAATTGAAAAGTCGAGAACAAAACATTATTTAAAAAATATTAATGTACTGAAAGTAAACAAACAAAATACCTTCTGACATAATAAAAAAATAAAATATGCATTTACACTGATATATTACACTTATAAATATATTGATGCTACACAATGTATTTTATAATTAATTTAGCAATACTGAATTAAATACAAGTTTATTAATTACCAGTGACCCCATGGGATTGTCATATACATATATAATTTAAAATAAAAATTAACACTTATCTTGATAATTTTTGTACTGTTTATAATTAAATCTTGACTGTCTGTGCCGATCAAAAGTTTCGCGATTTGCTCCCAAATGCCAACCGTTTTCCACGTAGACACGCGTATGTGATGTATTGGTGGAGAAGGAAGGAATAAAGAATCAAAAATAATCTGGAATAAGTAAATCCTTCGCAAATATTGTCAAGGTCCTTTTATAACATTCCAAAGTCTTCAGAATAATTTTACAGAAAAAAGTACTTCACACAGAAAACACAGCTTCGCACAGAAAAGATCGTACTTCGGAAATACGTATATATACGTCTGGGGAAATAAACACTTTGGCTTAGCGAGACGTTTATATACATGGGGGGGTGCTTAAGAGATAAAAAACGTATCGTAGTTTTTGCGTCAAAGTATAGTACATAATTCAGTACATTCTTATTGTATGGGGGGCGATGAAAATTATAATGGAATACTGGGTCGTTAGTGTTGCAACTTTGAGAAGCACTGTCATATCTTCTTTCGGGTGATGTCATTATATAACATCATAGTAACTTTCAACCAATGAGTTAATGGAAGAATGTGGAATGTCCTTTCCTATACTGAGTACTCAGCGTTAAAAAAGGATTGGGTGTGCTGCCCGTGATAATAGATTGCACATTATATTATTCTTTTTTATGCAAGTGCTCGTGTTGTGTCAGGCTTCTGTTGTGTGTTTATTTCTCAGTAGGAAAACACACATCAGTGTGTGACAAATCTATACGGAACTTTATCACTAACCTTCTGAGTCGTCCTCTTTAGGGAAATTTAATTCCCTACCTATTTCCAATCAGCTCCAAAAAGAGGACAGGATTCCTTGTTATGTAGATTAGATAAAGTATTTAAGTCAAACGGAATAATAAAGTTAGAGCAGTAGGGGAGAGAGATTGAAGCAGAAAGTTATAGTGAAGTTAAATTTATTATTGAAGATTTCTTGTTAAATAATTTAATCTCAGAGAAAAGCTGAGCTGAACTGCAGTGTGGTAAATATTAATTAAAGTCTCATTAAAGCTTATTATTACGAGTGAGATTAAAATTAAATGTTCAATAAGAACATTAAATATAAATCTGGGATCTCTTATCGTGGTAATCTCTGCGGGATCGATATTCTAACTGTTAATTAATTGGATCATTAAATATTTAAGTTAATTTAAAGGACATTCCCTTTAAAACCTCGTAATACTATTTAGATATATTTGTTAATAAGTCTTTGGTTCTATTTGGGAAAGATAACCAAATAAAGAAAGTTATTTATAAAAATGGCTACTGGCTCTTATCTGACTCCTATTTATTCTCGTTCTCAAAGTGAGGTCCAAGGGGTCCTTCACAAGTGAAACACACTCCTTTGTATTCTAGTTTGAAACTAGATATGTAAAGGGATATTTACCAAGTAATCCATTAAATAACGATTTGTAAAATTACTTCACTCGAGTGAAAGTATTGCATAACATGTTAACCTTTTGAGCTACTAAATGACTTTGTTTCAAATGAGACCTTCGCAGCGTGAAGTTTGCTTTTAATCTTTGGTGTATAAGCATAAATGTAAGGAATTGAAAGGAGGAGGATAAGAAAACGATACGTGATAGTTCAGAAGCTGGTGAAGAGTTGAAGAATAAAGTAACGAGAGAGATTGGTGTGGAAAACAGTTCAGTTGATTTCTGATTGCATGCACCTAATTATACTATGAAATTGCATTCAATTCTAGCTAGGAAGATACTTCAGTGAAACATTACGACACATGTATTAGTATCTTCTTTACAAACTAAGATACATTCAAAGAACCTATCCTTGCATGAATAAATATTTCTGATTTTTCAATTTTATTCGAAATGAATAAGAAATTATTAAACTAATTGCCATTTATATTGTTTTTTGTATCCAACACCACTTAAGAATTATTTGACATCAAACAATGATTTTCATAAATAACAAAGCAGAAAAAAATAAACTTCTACATATATAGAAATACTGTTTAGTTTGAATGTCTAGGTGCACGTTATACACCGAAGTTTTACAGGCAGTTAAATTTCAAAATCATCTCATATATATGGGAAAATATGACTTTTTTAAGATAATCACAGTCATCATATGATCATAATTATATCATGTTATACCCCATTAATATAAACTTAGATATTTATTTTGTAGGATTTAATAGTATTAACTTAAAATCTAAACATAACTGAAATTTAAAGCAAAAGTTCCATTTGACTAAAATCGGTATTTTCTTATAGTAATGATATTAAAATAGCTGCATCTTATGATTTTTAAGCTGTCTTATGATTTTAAGGATTTTAAAATACTTCAGCTAAAATAAACATTGTTTCATGGTGAATCATTAACCGTTATGAATTAATGCACTAAATGCACTTACTAGACAATGGATTAGAATCCCAAAATCAATATTTTCTTGGACCATCTTTTGCACGGACAACTACTCTGGCTCATTTGGGCAAAGAGTCTACATGCTATTAGAGTGCATTGACGTCCAGAGAATACTATAGATTTGCAATACTTTTTAGGTCTTGTAAATTAGATAGAAGAGACGAGTGCTGTTGGATGTGTTTTTTCACCGTATCTATCACATTTTCTGTTGGGTTAAGAACCGGGCTATATAGTGGCCAGGCAAGGTGCTGGAAGTCAGACCGATGTTCAGAAAACCATTTTGAATGATGATAGTAGCATTATCGTCCATGAAGTAGACTTCGAAATAATGTACTTGATGCACTTAATCTGCCAGTGTATCAAGGTATTCCATGGTTGTTTTTTATCCTCGAGAATCACCAAAGCACCATTCCAGTGTCAGAGAAAATGCCCTGTATCACGATATTCCTACCAGACTTTTACAAAGTGTGAGTGAGGCAATATGGGGTCATGGTTTCGTTAGTTTCTCTCCAAATTCAACGTCTTCTATGAGTGCAAAATAAGGTGTAGCACACTGCCTCCAAAACTTTTAATATTTTCGACCTAATTTTCACATAATTTTCAACGCATCCCCCCCTTCTATAAAACAATGTATTGAATGCAATAATAATGCACTTTGACCCTAAAGCTACAATACAACTTTAAATATAAATCGTACAAATTAACATGAGTCTTATTTACCGATACCACTACAAACGAATTTTTTTCATTTCGGGCAGAAATGAGTGGTTTTATTACAGGCACCTCTGACTATATATTCTTATCCTCTGCAATTCTTTAAACATGTTTGAGCTGAAATCTGTTGGAAAGAGCCTTAGCTGACGAATTGTGTCGGTTGAGATACAGTAGAGACCCTGTTATGCCGTGCAATTTCTTCGAGAGGACACCAATCACGCACTTGAAAAACTGTACTCGAACCGCAGTTACTTCTTCTAAAGTCTCTTCTTCCATAGGCTCTGATTACAACTTTGAGAACTCAAGTTAGATTTTCTGTCTGCAAAATCGAGGTCTTCCTAAATGGGCACCAACAATAAGCCTTTTATCAAATGTTGGCAAAATCATAGGAGAGCCCACACCCTTGGCGACAAACCGAAAAAAGCGCCAAGCCAGAACAAGATGGCGGCAAAGGAATATAGCGGGAAAAGGTGGATGCGTAATGAAAATATATGTAAACAATACAGAAATTAAACATTTAAGAAAAAAAATATAAAAACAGCACTTACTTTCTTACTGCTGATCTTTTCCAAGTGGAGTGTATAGCGTAACAACAGATTTTAAAAAGCTTTAAAGGTCTCATCGCTAAGCGAATGATCGTGTGAGCGCCGCCATATTTATTCTGCGAGGTAATGGTCAAACATACATTCGGCGTGGCTGGTACAATTTCGAAGAAAGCGTTTTATTGCCGACCATGTTACATCATGCCGATCATTACATTTAGGACATTCATAACTTGAAGCAATCAATCCTTCTTTCATACACCATTCAATCAATTCTTTCTTACCTTTTGCATTCAACAATATAAAAAAATTCTAAAGTATATCCCCACACACATGCAGCCAGCCCGGAGCCCAACAACAAAATGAAATTCGAAATGCGCGCCCACAATATACAAAAATACTAGAAATAGTTAGGGTTGCCACATGCAGTGTTTAAAAAAAGTAGGGTTACCAAGATGGCACAATTATCGCCAACCAAAGTAATTCCGCGCCAAGGGTGTGGGCTCTCCTAGGAGTGAACCCAAATGGTTGAACATCTATCATTTTTCAATTCCTACTATTAGTTCACTCTCTACCTATATACAGTTATTTTTATGTATACATATCTTGTTCATATTTTCAATTGTTAATAAAATACTTTGTATTCATCCACTCAAGTTCAAAAATATTTTTTTAAACTTGTAGTGTATGGCACTTGATGTTAATACAGTTTTTTCAAACATTAATTCAGTAATTAAATTTAATTAATAAATGAATAGTAACAAACAAAAATAATAGTTCATCATCATATATAAAAAGATACATCGCTCGATATATCCCTGTCGCGCGAGGGATAGCACTTTGGAGTTGTTATCCGAAGATCGTGGGTTCGAATCCCCCTAGGCATGGCCTAATTTCCGAGAATGCGATTTCCTTTTACTTCACTATTTTATTGGGATTATTAAATTAATTAATAAATAGTAACAAACAAAACAAATCCAACACCCTATATAAAGGAAAATAGAAAAATGCAAGAAAAATCGCTTTCTATTTTGCCATTTAATATTGTGATTCTGTCATATGTATATACATATTTTTATATTAATTTTAATTATTTAATAAAAAGTAAGTAAAGTATTTTTTTACCTAAGTAGGAATTGACATTCTTTTTTATTTTACTTGTTTATATTTTGTTTCATTCATTGGGAAAAACATTCTTACACCTTACTTATACTAGCATTCAAACAACACGTACACCACATCACACAAAAAAATGTTGCGTATATCATCCATAGCACGCATTCAAAAACAATTCTCAAAGATTTCTAACTCAATGGCCAGTGGTGATATGATGGGTAATGATATTTGATTAGTTGTGTTGAATCAATATGTTTTTTTTTAATAATCCGTTTGAGTAAAATGTATCAGTTGTTATTTAAAAAAAAGTGCTGCTCCACAGATTCCACATATAAGTTTATCAAGCATCATCATCATGTCTTAACCTTCGTCTAAAATTATAAGCCCATGGTCAATAGCTCTTATTCAGAGTTCCGTTCAATGAAAATGATCCACTAGTTACTTTATTGAGATGAACATTTAGCATCGCTTAAAATATTTTATAAGCAATACGTTTAAAAAACACTCTAGGGAATAGAGATAAAATCGAAACACATTTTAACTAAAATTCGTGCTTCCTATCAAATTAAATAATTTTTACATTTAAAAAGGCATTTTTTTTTACTTCAGAGAAAGTAAAATTAAATCTCAAGTTTATCTTTTATGAATTGAAATGAAACTAAGAGACTTTGTCGATTTTTGGTAACTCTTAAAAAATAACAGTTTCTTTCGCTGAAAATCAATGCGCTCCTTTCAGCGTCAAAAACTTTTTTCCGTCATTCTTTTTCTAACGAAATTTCGAACATTGGCATCACGTACTCCAAACAGAGATGACATTTGAATGTACAACTTTTCAAAATGTTAGTTGAATTCTTCTGTCTTGAACTATGCCTTTCTTAAGATTTCTTTTAATCCAAAGAAGATTTACAAAACAGTGTAACTATACAAAAGCTTCTTTGTGCTGAACTAACTGCTTTAAACTAATGAATAAGATTCCCCGATATTTCTTAAGAATAAAATAAAATTGGTGGTTTATTGAAAAGATTTTTTTAATAAAATGTTTACATGAAGAAGGCAAAAAGAAAATTTGTAGTGAAAATAGTAGAGCAAGGAATGAACTAGAAAGCAATCTCATATGTATTTTTTTATAAAAACGAATAACATTCTAATTCGTGGGAATTAAACATTAGAATTACCCATTAAAGGGGACAAGACATTGACATACACTAAGGAACACTGAAAATAGCGACCCAAGAAGGAAGCTAAGTACAATCGCGAAACTTTGCAAATAAGTACGGCGTAATGTGATATGCAAATGATCGAAGTTTTGTGCCAATACGCATGCTCACACACGCCGAGGTGGCTCCGCAATCAGGAAGAAGGTGCTATATAAGCCAGCGCAAATTCGAAGATTCATAAACGTGACGATTAACCGCCGATTGTATGAAGACTTTGGTAAGCGAAACATGTCAGGTAAACGTGCTAGAAGACATTTCTCACAGTTAAGCGAGTTTGAGAGAGGTCTGATCATCGGGATGAAAACTACAGGATAGTTGACGTGCAGTGTTGCTGGTCAGGTGGATGGTTCGGAGTGCGTCGTTAGAAATTGTAGGGAGCAGTGGACACAAGAAGGTACCCATGCGCGAAAAACCGAGTTTGGAGCGACCAGGAAGACCACGAGGAGAGAGGATCGAAGGATCGTGCTGCAAGCACTTGTGGACCCCACAGTGACTCGTTCAACGATACGAGCAGACGTAGGCGTAGCAATTGTTCCACAAACAATTTCCAGACACCTTTCAGAAGCAAATCTTAAATCCAAGCGCCCTTTCCGTGCACTCCCTTTAACACCGGAACATCGGCAACTGCGACTACAGTGGTGCCAAGACAGATCAATGTGGGATGTCACAGATTGGCAAAATGTTGTGTTTAGTGATGAATCCCGGTTTGTTTTGGGGACAAATGATAACCATGTACGGGTGTGGAGGCGCCCTGGTGAGTGGTACAATCCCTCCACACTGTTCTACGTCACACTGCCCGCACAGCTGGTGTACTGGTCTGGGGGTCCATAGCCAATGATATCCGGTCCACTTTAATTGTGATGCGTGGAACCTTAACGGGCCAACGTTACGTTGATGATATTCTTTGACCCCATGTAGGAACTTAAATGGTCTCCCAGGGGCATTTTCTAGCATGATAATGCTCGTCCGCATACAGCAAGAGTTGTTCAAGACTTCCTACGTCATTTTCAGACTCTTCCATTGCCGGCACACTCCTCCGATTTGTCCCCTGTAGAGCACGTGTGGGATCAGCTAAAACGGCAGATGCCATCGTGTCACTCTGTTCATGATTTAGAGGTGGCTGTTCAAGATTTGTGGGCCCATCTGCCTCAGAACCACATAAGATGTCTATTCAACTCAATGCCGAATCGTGTGGCAGCATGTATTGCAGCTGGAGGTGGTCCAACACGCTATTGAAGTTGCCCAGTATTTGTGTCATTGCACACCCTGTATTCATTTATTTGTCTTGTTTTTGAGATCAAGTGAATCTCTCATCTGTGTCATTATGTGTATTTAATTTCATTTCAATCCGATGCTTTCTTCTTGGGTCGCTATTTTCAATGTTCCTGAGTATATTTCGGACAATCATTTGGTATTTACAAAAATCTCAAATTAAAAAAAAATATTTATTGATTTTTTACAGACGTCAGACATCGTATCAACTAGAGGGCAATGGGTGTTGAAATTTAGAACAGCTAAGGTCAAACAATAATATCTATATCCCAGCGGGTGCACCTTCCTCCCCCCTCCCAATGTAATATAAATACATTCTGCTTCGTGACCGTAGCCTCTGGAATACCACAGCAACTACGGTGAAATACGTTTAACGTGAAAACGCTTAAGACGAAATATCATTTAACACAGTGCTTCTCAAAGTTGCAATGTTTGCGCCCCAATATTCAATCATAATTTTCATCGCGCCCCCTCAGACGATCACAATGTATTGAATTAAATAATACTATACATTAAAGCGAAGACTGCGATAAGACTTTAACATCTTAAGCAACCAAGGCGTATATAAACGTCTCACTAAAAAAGTGTTTATTTTCCCAGACGTATATATACGTCTATACGAAGTATGATCTTTTCTGTGCACT
Organism: Trichonephila clavipes; assembly: GCA_019973935.1. Classification (NCBI taxonomy): domain Eukaryota; kingdom Metazoa; phylum Arthropoda; class Arachnida; order Araneae; family Nephilidae; genus Trichonephila; species Trichonephila clavipes. The sequence continues at coordinate 90,003 of BMAU01015468.1, forward strand.
GTAATCCATAAACTTTAATTCTAAAGGCTTTGGAATGCAATAAAAGGACCTTGGCTGTTTTGGGGAAGAATTTACTTCTTTCAGATTATTTGCTTCTATTTTTCCTCCCCCTCCCAATACATCACATATGCATGTCTACGTGGAAAATGGTTTGTATTGGGAAGTGAAGCACGTAACTTTTAATCGACATTTAGTGGATTAATTATAACCCAGAAAATTATCAAGATTAGTGTTACTTTTTGTTTTTCATTATATATATGACAAGCCCATGGGGTCACTAGTAACTAATGAACTTGTTCTTTACTTAGTATTGTTTAATTAATTATAAAACACATTGTGTAGCACTGATACATTTATAAGTGCAATATATCAGTGTAAATGTGTATTTCATTTTTTAATAAGTCAAAATGTATTTTGTTTGTTTATTTCTGAAAATTAATAATTTTTTTTAAATATTCTTTTGTTTTCAACTTTTCAATATGGTCGCGCCCTCCTTGCAGAGTTGTCAAGCCCCCTCCCCCAAGGAGAGCACACTCCCACAGTTTGAAAAACGCTGAGTTAACACAAAATAATATATACAACAGTCCCGACAAACTATTATTTATTTTCATGCATTTGTTTCTCTTAACACAAAACAAAAGTCGCTTAACACGAAAATATTTCCCTCCTGGGAAACAAATACGGAAATCCTAAGCCACGCAGGCAAGGTTTAAGAGGGGTGTGAAATGAAAGAGAGGGGGCATCACATGTTTCGTAATGAAGAAGCTAAATCAACTCTGAAATACCCTTGGACTGGCCTGTAACAAGAGCCAATGATGTTTACCTAAGCTCTACTCCCCCCCTCCATCTGAATTCATTAATAATCTGAGTAACAACTTCCACACTACCATTTGTAAATATATGTTTTTTAACTTATTTTTAGTAAAAACTGTTACAGAGACATTTTAAATCCTCAGCTCATATTAAATTTTTGTTTAGTTTTCTAGACTCTATGTTTCATTTTAATATAGTCATTAATCTTGTGGTTTTATACACATGTGTTTATATTTTTATGTATGCAGTGTTTTAAATACATCTATATATATATTTTCAGTTACTGAATTTCTCAAATCATACAGTATGAATTCTAACTAATAATATGTTTCATCAATACTGGTAACCTCATATCAGCGAGCTACTTAAATGTACAAGGATAAAAAAATATATGATTCATGTTTAAGTTTTATCTAGTTTTAAGCGAAATAAAAATGTACACATCCCATTGATTAATAACTTGTATCATCATCACAATTATGTATTAATTTTTCTTATTATAATTTATCAAAGGACTTTATCATAAATTTCATGAAAAAATTGTATTTGGTTATTTAAATCTTAGGCTTTAATTTAGGTGGAAGTCTATGTCTTTATTTCATTGATTAAAACTAATGAATCGCCACTCCGATATAGTGGTTAGCGACGCTGACAACAATGCGAAGGGCCTGGGTTCGAATACTGGAGAAGACATTGATGTTTGTAAATTTATAATGCCTTCGCAGCATAGGAGTGCTTTAAATAGCCATCGAGCCGCAAGTCCTCTCGTGAGTTTGGTGAAAGGGGAAGAGAGGCGTGAGACCCCTGATCCCCCATTGTGTTCTCTCTCAAAATTGGGGGTGAAACCGAGCAAAAATCGTTTTGTCATCTATATTTGCTCAAAGTTACGGCTAGAGACAGGTGTCACTAAGCCCTTTGCCATGATGAATTTCTTCGACCTTTATCTGACCTTTGTCGATAAGACGACATTAGTAACAACAACATAATAAAACTAATGAAAAGTGTATTATATTATGTACTTACTCGTGTTACATGCATACAAAATACTCTCAATAACGAGAATCCCATTAGATTGGACTTCGTTAAAATTTGGACACGGTTTAAAAATTCGTTATAAATAAACTTGCTAAAGCATGGATCATCATATTCTAAAATCACTTTATTTTACTTAATACATAACATTGTAACAACCTACTTTAGGTTGTTGTTATTTGGGGTTCGAGAAAGTATCAGTCATAACTAGTTCAAATTCCAATTTAATAATGTCACTGACTTAAATCAAACAACTAAGGGTAGGAAATTCATTGCGCTACCAATTAGAAGAACAATCACACAACTAAAGGATATTCAATTTATGAATATAATCTACTTCACTTATTCTTGGTAAAACTAGGATTTCTATAGCATAATTCACCGTAATTCTCATTTTTGTCGCATGACCTCCGGTCGTAATCATTAAACTCAATCGAATAACTTATTCCCCAATTACCAATGATTGATCATCCAGAGACTACTCGTAGACTAACTTTCAACTGGCTCTCGACTAACTTCGTGGACCTAAATGTCTACGCTTAAATATAACAGCTCATTTGCAAAATTCTTGACTTCTTCTTTGGGAAAAATTAAAAAGAAATAAATTTACTCCAAGAGTATTAGTGAATGTTTCACGGATAAACCCATTACAACATGCCAAGAAAGTATTTATTTGAATTATATTTGGTAAAATTATTTACCCTTTTACTTCGGATTACTACCAAATATATGTTATTTTTACTGACTGAGTGTATAGCAATGTACTTTTGATTCATTGTATAGGTTGTTTGGTTTAATCAACAATTTCTTTAATCCATACAACCAAAAGCATCAATTAGTCAAGATTAAACAAGATTTGCTACATTTCAATTTGAAAACTGTTAATTGATTTATCATTTTATCCATTTTCTTGATAGGAATATATCTATACAAATAAAACGTATCCATTTTAACCATAAAATTATAATAAAATTTATAAAAAACGTTCGTTTTTGTATATGATTGAAATCAAATCTTTATTTGTTCTTTTTTTCTACATTAGAGTATATATATAGAATGAGAAAATAAAATAAAATAGCAAGTGAAAAAGTTATATAACCTGCGAGGCCAAAAAAAAAAGAAATTGGATTTGAAGAAACAAAACAATTGATGATACAGAAAGAGTCTTTGGACAAAAATGGAGAACTATTTTGATTTCTAAAGCTGTCGCTGAATTAGGTCAGCGATTTAGGGTTAAGTGATTCATGGTACCACCTTACCTCAAACTGCAGAATTTTCGACATAATAAAAAGAGAACAGAGCCATGTTGAAAAGTTAAATTTATTTCTTACACATTTGGATGACAAATTACGACTGTAAAATGAAAAAAAATCATGGAAATACAATAAGGTTTCTCTCACAAAGAAGAATATCAAGAAAAAAATTTTGGAAAAACTAGGGAAAAAACTTACATGTAAAAATGCAAACCACAAAGAAATATGAAGTCAAAGCATCTTATGCAAAAATAGCGCTCAAAATGACGTGTTTAAAAGGAAGTATTGACTCACAGAAGCAAAAAAACAAACAAACAGTGATGCCACATAGATATTTATTTTGCAATTAAACTAAGTATGCACACACACATGTTATCTTAAAGTAGTTAAAAATTATAATTCGAATAAACGAGTTAATATAACAGAAATATGTTTAAAAAGGAATTTACTTGGATAGTTGCATTACAAGCAATTAATGTAGACTTTTTTTATAATAACGTTGTTTTCATACATTATCATTAACTAAATCATTGTTTCTTTTTTTTAATTTAAGATAATATTTCTAAATATTGATTGGTGTAGGTTACTACACCAGAATGGCATTTTATAATGTTAAAATCTATTTTATCAAATATATTACTTATTAGCAAATGATTCTTAACGCTTAATTGAAGTTCCAAAAAGTTAGCTGACTCATCATTGTAATCAGTTTTTAATAATTTTAAATATTGGAAAAATTATTAAAGCTAGGAACAAAGCATACTATATTACTAAAAATAATTAGGTCATCTATGCATCTAAAAAAGCAACAAGATTCGTAACTAATACCATCATTTTCATAAAAGTGCAAATAAATATTGGATAAACAGTTACTAGCAGTGGTAGTCCTTTAATTTGCTGATAATAAAGATTTATTGTGGAAAAAATAAGTTTCATTTAAAAGTAGTTGAATAATAGTAAAATATTTCTCACGTTTTGTTACCTTATTCAAAGAAAATTTGTTATAGGTCATTTTAAAAATTATAAACAAGTCTCCTCTATCTATGGCGTTAAACAAATCTTCAAAATCATAGGTATGGATAGAAATGATTTTTAACCTTGCATATGC